>OZ038397.1:34866086-35175690 GCA_964036045.1 Eutreptiella sp. 'Long Island Sound 2002'
GCGAAATGAGTGTTTCCACCAATAATGGCCTAGTGAATGGGGAGGTACACAACCTGCTTATGCAGTTTTTCACCCCAGGCAGCTCAAAAATCGAAGTTTCCGAAACTTGTTTTTTTGATATTGTGACCACCCAAAATGACATTTCAAGCTATGCAAAGCATGTTTTAGGCCGTATTTACGTGTTTTTCACCTCATTTGGGTGTTAGGTCCGGCGGGGGGGGGGTCTCCCAAGGGACGGGTGCACAACCTGCTTATGCAGTTTTTCACCTTGGACAGCTCAAAAATCGAAGTTTCCGAAACTTGTTTTTTTGATATTGTGACCACCTAAGATGACCATCCAAGGTATGTAAAGCATGTTTTAGGCCGTATTTACATGTTTTTCACCTTATTTGGGTATTAGGTCCGGGGGGGAGGGGTGGGGGGGGGGCTCCCAAGGGATTGGTACACAACCTGCTCATGCAGTTTTTCACCGTGGCTAGCTCAAAAATCGAAGTTTTCGAAACTTGTTTCGTTGATATTCTGATCACCTAAAATGACCATCCAAGCTATGTAAAGCATGTTTTAGGCTGTATTTGCGTGTTTTCCGCCCTATTTCACCATTTTTGGGTACTAGGTCGCGGGGGGCCGGGGGGGGGGGGTTTCCTAAGGGATTGGTACATATCACGCTTATTCAAAATTGTTACCCTGGGCAAATGTTAACTGCAAACGTCAGCCCGCGGACAAGGGGCCCCTGGCGCGGGGAGCTGCCACCCACATTGAGCATTGTGTCCGATCCATCTACTCCTCAAGCGGTCTGTATGTGGCACTATGGCACTATCGCGCACCACCTCCATCAACAACCAAAACCCGATGCTGTGGGGATTTTGGACAATGTCTAGTCCTGTTAATCAGCTTTTAACGACCAGCTCCACCATCAACCAAGATTCGGCGCTGTGGGGATTTTGGATCATGTCTAATCCTGGTAGTCGATTTCTTGACCTCCGCAACACGGTCTACATATAAGCAATACCGACGCTTTGGGGATGTTGGATCATGTCACGTCCTGTTAGTCGTGTGCTTGTAATCCACTATACGACAACGCCGCAACCAAATACACCCACCAGCTACTTACTTGCCTGCCGCTTCCGGAGATGGGTAGGGCTACTGGCGAGGACACTCCGGGGCTTTCCATATCGAAGCCAAATCAAAAGTCCGGCCATACGGCCCCCGCAAGTCGGGAACGACGGCAAGGCGGGGCCTCCAGGGTACGTCGGAAAGACCGCCACAAAACCCCTCTGTTTTGCTTTGAGTAAATTTACCATCATCTTACAACCATAGTTGCAATGGGACCAATTTTTTTGCATGCTCATAATAAAACAAGTCAAAATCACCTCGCAGAGGTTGTTAGATCAAAGCCAGGCAGGCGTATATAGGGGAAAACGCCACATACCCCCCCATTTTGGCCTTTTTGGGCCTATTCGCGTACCCTACCCCAAGGGGTTGAATTGTTAGTTTAACCCCTTGTAAAATCATTATTTTGTCCAATAAACGCATCCCCCAATGAGTTTTTGGTCCGGACCCCCCAGACCCCCCCACTTGAAACCCACTTTTTTCAGGTTTTGAGGGAGGGGGGGGGGGGGTCAAAAAATGACCCCCCCTTTTTTTGGGTCGAAAATCATGAATCTTTTGGTTTTTTTCGATTTTGAGCCGAAAAAGTTTTTCCGGGTCCCGACTCTATGGGGTTTGTATGGGGCGGAGTGGGACGAGCGCTTACGCAGTTTGTGCACTTTTCAGCCATTTTTGCTATGTTGGCGGTTTTGGCGACCACGGTGACCCTGTGGTACCCACTTTGAGGGGTGCAAGTGGGGATGTTGTGACAGTATATGCCTACTAGGATACGGAAGGACGTTTTTTGCAGTCTCTAGCCTTGCCTGGGGCCGTCCACAACCCGTGCCAAAGACGCGAAATGACTGTTTCCACCAATAATGGCTTAGTGAATGGGCCAGTACACACAACCTGCTAATGCAGTTTTTCACCCCAGGCAGCTCAAAAATCGAAGTTTTCGAAACTTGTTTTTTTGATATTGTGACCACCCGAAATGACATTTCAAGCTATGCAAAGCATGTTTTAGGCCGTGTTTACGTGTTTTTCACCCTATTTGGGTGTTAGGTCCGGGGGGGGGGGGGTCTCCCAAGGGATTGGTACACAACCTGCTTATGCACTTTTTCACCCCGGACAGCTCAAAAATCGAAGTTTCCGAAACTTGTTTTTTTGATATTGTGACCACACAATATGACCATCCAAGGTATGTAAAGCATGTTTTAGGCCGTATTTACGTGTTTTTCACCCGATATGGGTATTAGGTCCGGGGGGGGGGGGGTCTCCCAAGGGATTGGTACACAACCTGCTTATGCAGCTTTTCACCTTGGACAGCTCAAAAATCGAAGTTTCCGAAACTTCTTTTTTTGATATTGTGACCACACAATATGACCATCCAAGGTATGTAAAGCATGTTTTAGGCCGTATTTACGTGTTTTTCACCCGATTTGGGAATCAGGTCCGGGGGGGGGGGGGGGGGGGGGGGCTCCCAAGGGATTGGTACACAACCTGCTCATGCAGTTTTTCAACCCGGGCAGCTCAAAAATCGAAGTTTTCGAAACTTGTTTGTTTGATATTGTGACCACCTAAAATGACCATCCAAGGTATGTAAAGCATGTTTTAGGCCGTATTTACATGTTTTTCACCCTATTTGGGTATTGGGTTAGGGGGGGGGGGTCTCCCAAGGGATTGGTACACAACCTGCTTATGCAGTTTTTCACCTTGGACAGCTCAAAAATCGAAGTTTTTGAAACTGGTTTTTTTGGTATTGTCATCACCTAAAATGACCATCCAAGCTATGTAAAGCATGTTTTAGGCCGTATTTGGGTGTTTTGTCCCCTATTTGGGTATTGGCTGGCGGGCGGGGGGGTCTCCCAAAAGAATGGTACACAACCTGCTTGTGCAGTTTTTCTCCCCGGACAGCCCAAAAATCGAAGTTTTTGAAACTGGTTTTTTTGGTATTGTCATCACCTAAAATGACCATCCAAGCTATGTAAAGCATGTTTTAGGCCGTATTTGGGTGTTTTGTCCCCTATTTGGGTATTGGGTGGCGGGGGGGTCCTCCAAAGGGATTGGTACACAACCTGCGTATGCCGTCTTTCTCCCTGGACAGCCCAAAAATCGAGGTTTTTGAAACTGGTTCTTTTGGTATTATCATCACCCAAAATGACCATCCAAGCTATGTAAAGCATGTTTTAGGCCGTCTTTATGTTTTTTTCACCATTTTTAGGTACTAGGTCGCGGGGGGCCGGGGGGGGGGTTTCCTAAGGGATTGGTACACATCACGCTTATTCAATTTGTTACCCTGGGCAAATGTTAACTGCAAACGTCAGCCCGCGGACAAGGGGCCCCTGGCGCGGGGAGCTGCCACCCACATTGAGCATTGTAGTGTGTGTTGCTTGGGATAGATTCTCTGCGAGGTGGACTTGCCGAAGGCAATAGAATTTCTATGTGTTTAGGCCATTTGATTTTCAAGCAAGATGCTCATCTCTTAAGGTTAGGGAAGGCAATAGAATTTTTTGAATCTTGTTTTTATGATATTATGACCACACAATATGACCATCCAAGATATGTAAAGCATGTTTTAGCCCATATTAATGTAGTTTATACCCTATTTATACCCTACTTTGGGTGTGTGTTGCTTGGGATAGATTCTCTGCGAGGTGGACTTGCCGAAGGCAATAGAATTTCTGAAACTGATTTTTTCGACAGACACCCCGGCGCACGCGGCACATCATTTGTCGCACGGGATCGTTGTCGCGTTTGTTTGTAGTCTGTCCGCACAAAATGTGCAGAAGATACCCCATGCGTATCCCGTGCCAGCGGTGGGGCTGAATTCTGTCCCCAGGCCTCTTCGCTTGGGCAACGCAGGGTACAGTGACCAGTCCGCAGAGGAGGCCTGCAAGTGGTTCCGAGTGGTGGTGCTGCGCACGGCCGCGAAGGTGGAGGGGATCACGCCCTCTGCGAGCGGGCTGCCGCCTTTCAGGGCCGAGCTCTTCCCCGGATCGCTGCAGCCGTTGGGCGAGTCGCTCGACCTGCCAATGACGGACATTGTGTCGATTTGCAAGTATGCCTTTGGCGTCCCGCTGCCGGGGTCATCTTGTCGCGCGTGCCACCGGTGGGTTCTGCTGCTGTCCTCACTTCCTCCGGCTTCACACGTCAATTTGCACCGTCCTTCCTTCCAATTCCTCTTTGAAGACATGTGCGTTTGAGTGGCTGCAATCCGGGAGCTCTTGGGAGTGGCTGTCTTAAATCGGGTAAGTCGACCAAAGGTTCCGCCGACACATTCGCTCAGCTCACCTTAATTTGATTTGACCCCCCCTCCACAAGCAACTGCCACAGTCAGGGTCGTGCTTAGTGTGTGGCCTATGGGATGGGGGGGGGGGGGGGATGAGGGCAGAAAAAGTTTGTGTAGGGAAAATGGGCCTCTCCTTTTTGGCTCCATTCAAAATTTCATTTTTCCCGAGAGGAAAATGTTTTTGGTTTTGGGCGGGGGGGTTGTTTGGCTTGGGGGGCGGGGGGGGTGCGCCTGAGCCCCCCCCCCCCCCCGTGGATAATCACATCCCTGGCCGCAGTGGCAGCGGTGTCCTGCGATACGTGCTCGTGTGGCTGTCCTGCCCCGGCCCGTCCCTCGCCCTCGCTTTGTCCCCGGTCACCCTAGGGACAAGTTCGCAATGCCCGGGGACAAGGACAAGGACAAGGACAAGGGCAAGGGCTTCAAGATGGCGCCGCCCCCCCGCGCGCCGCCGCCGCGCGGCCAGGGCGCGGATTGGCTGGCGGTGCAGGCCCTGAGCCCCCAGCTGCTGGCCCTGTGGGAGGCCAATCCCCAGAATGGCCCCGAGCCGCTGAATCCGGTGACCGACTTCAAAATCAACGATTTGGATGTGGTGGATCGGGCCTCGGACAAGGTCTGGCCCGGGGCGGTTTTTCGCGGGCAGCATTCCTTTTTTTTTTGTGGCTAAGAACCTCGCGTCCAGCCCAGACTTGTCTCCGGGCAGAGTGATGGGGTGCGTCCGGGCAGACCCGGGCACACTTTGACGGGTGGTTCGTGAGTATCGTGGCCCCTGTTTTGTGCCCTTGCCCGTGTTCCCGCGCCCGTTATCGCAGCAACCCCCATATCTTTGAGAAGGGAAAAGGTTTTGCTCAGGTGCACGCCTCCGAGGCCTGCGGCAGTACCATCCGGTCTCAATGCGCAGGGGCTGTCAGCAGCAGCATCCCCTTGTGCCCCCGCTGGACGTGGGCGCATCCGAGCCGGCCCGGGCGCCTGGGTACCCGCTGCAGGCCCGGTCCGGCCCCCATCGGGTGGCCAACAGTTGGCCTGCGACTGCCATCTGATGACCCTCCGATCGATGCCAAGTGAAGAGGGGACCGCTGTGTTCTCATTTTCCACCTGAAATATGGGGCTGACTCCCGGACGCCCCCCGGTTTGGTTTTGATTTGATTTAAAGATCTGGTCTGACGAGGGCACTGGGGTCGCCCCCCCCCCCGTTGTGTTCTCCTGAAGGGCCCTGACCTTCAGGGGACCCTCCGGAGGTCGCTTTTGGGTTGTGTCTGTTGTGCAGAACTTAGTATTGATGTGGCGCTGCGGCGCAGAGCGAGGCCAGCGTCAGGGACGGATCCCAAGCGGAAGGCGATGGGGGGCATGAGAGAGGGAAGTGGGCGTGGGTGTGTGGGCATGTGCCTGCGCTCTCTTTGTGCGTGTGTGTGCGGGTGGGGGTGTGGATGTGGGTGTGCGTGTGGATGTGGGTGTGGGTGTGGGTGGGTATGGGGTATGGGTGTGGGTGTGGGTGGGGGTGGGGGCGTGGGGGTGGATGGGTATGGGTGTGGGTGGGGGTGGGGGTGGGGGTGGGGGTGTGGGGGTGTGGGTGTGTGTGGGTGTGTGTTAGGGTGTGGGTGTGGGTGTGGGTGTGGGTGTGGGTGCGGGTGTGGGTGTGGGTGTGGGTGTGGGTGGGTTTGGGGGTGTGGGTGTGGGTGGGGGTGGGGTTGGGTGTGTGTGCGGGTGTGGGTGGGGGTGGGGGTTTGGGGGGTGGGTGTGGGTGTGGGTGTGGGTGTGGGTGTGGGTGTGTGTGCTCATCCGCAGAGGGCCAGGATGGTACGGAGCTCAGAGTCGACGGGCACCTAGTCCTGATTCCACTGAAGTTCCCATTGAAAGATGGGTCTCTTGCACGACCCAACGATTCCCTGCCCCTTACTGATGCGAAAGTCCGCTCCCAATTAATCAAAGACCCGACGGCAGTGGCAGAGCAAATCTCTGCAGAACTGCCAGATGTACACCGTATGCTTCCCCACTCCCTCTAGTCCGAGACAGGAGCCACACTCCGTGAGGCCCACTCAATAGCACAGCGCATATGCCAGTCGCACTATGTCCGTATAGTAGATAAGGGGGTAGGGGATATGTGGGGGTTTTGTAAACACTGGATGTGGGGGGTTCTCGAAGAATTTTTGAAAAAAGAGGGCTATATCAAATGCACTGATACGCCAGAAACAATGACCACGAGAGTCCGCAGAGCTATACATGCCAATGGTTGGGAGGATAATCCCGATGGACGCCTCGCCACCTTATATCTTACAGGGAAGGCAAAAAGCCTATTAAAGGCTCAACGGCTGTGGAGACCCATCACCGCCCTGCCCCAACCCCTTCTACCGAAAAGAGATCTAAAAGTTGCTCCAAGCGCCACCACAGCGCTGCTGCGTCTGCTGGCTGAAGAGATCCCTGGGAATTTCATGGTACATTCCATCAACAGAGTGGCGGACTGGACCAGTGTACGTACCTTGCAGAGTTGGATTGCAAGGACCAAATCAACCATGTCCCCCCCTCCCAAGTTGCCTCTCACCTGGCCCAGAGCACAGAATGGGTCGCCAAACGGGGCCGATGGCGCAGCCAGGAGATTGTCTGGAGTACACACAGAGAGTCGAAAAGGTTGGATAGAGCAGGACAAGCCAACTCAGGGAAATTTTGGTTTCTGACAAATGACGAGCTGGTAAAGAAGGTGAAATTTGAACTCCGGCACAATAATTACGTCCAGTCAGCGGGGTCTATATGGCGCCGCACGGGGTGCATCCCGATGGGAGGGAGTTTTTCTGCCCAATCCACGGACCTTCACTGCCAGTGGCAAGTTTATAAACACCGAGGGAAGTTCCGCGACCTGGGCCAGCTTCGCATCAGCGAACCGGGTTCCGTGTGCCGGGGAACGCAGTGGGGGAATGTGACCCTTTGTTAGTTTAGGGATAATAATAATGGCTACATCCTTCCCAGACCACCCGACAATCGGCATAGTCCAGCCTGCACTGACCATACCACAGTCGGCTTGGGGCCTGAGAGTATTTTGTCCCTGTGATGATACATGTCGAGCGACGTGCCTCAGCACGTCGGCAGTAGCAATGGGTTACTATTTGGTGCTGTCCACGTAAGGATGTGCATCAGCATACATTCAACCAAGCTCCCTCACTCCACAGTGGGATCTGAAACTTGGTCCACCACTGGTCTCTCCTTGCAGTGCGCATCCCAAGTACCTCCACGGAATTTTCATGGGAGTGCTGTCAAATTCACAACCTTGGGCTAAAGCCACCTGGCACAGCTCCTTAGTGTGGCAGTATGGTGCCAAGTGGCGGTGCTATGTGGCTACACTCAACGGGACACCAGGACCACCATGCACAGTGCGATAGTTCGTAGTTATGCAACCTCGGACCACGATTACGGGAGGACATTTGCATATATGCACCAGGTGGTGCTCCGGGTTCCACAACCCCACTGTTGCCATCTCCATCAGGCGTTGCAATGGGTTAAACGCCATAGGGTATGGGCGCACCACTCCTATGCTTCATGGCGCCTCCCTCATCACGTATCCGTCGATGGTACAATGAGAGACTGGTGCAAGGACCACGCCACCCTCCTCCAACACTAGACAGACACAGTGCCAGCAAGGCATGTGTGTGTGTGACACTACGCTTGCGTGGTGCTCCAGTAGGTAGAAGATAAAGGTCTCCTGATCCCCCCTACCTCAGCGACCATGCAGTAGTAATTTAGGGACCAGCCTGACTCCTCTCCTAAAACGATGTGGACAGTGCACGCAAGTGGCTATGACATGATACTCCAGTTGACGTACATTGCACTCCTGTGTTCCCTATCACATCAGAAAGGCGCCTAGCCTTCAAACAACCATGACTGCTTTGTTTCGATTGGCCTGACGAGTTGTTAACGACCAGTGCCCAGCCCTGCCTGCCTGTCGATCCACAGTGGGTTGGTTGCTCAGTTACTTGGTCACCTCACGCGGTGTGTGCGGTGTCAGTGTGGGTGTGGGCGTGGGTGTAGGTGTGGGTGTGGGTGTGGGTGTGGGTGTGGGTGTGGGTGTGGGTGGGTGTGGGTGTGCTTGTGTGTGCGGGTGTGGACACACACGACGCACGCACGCACGGGGGTCAGCGAACCCATCGTTCTGCAGCTCCGTCGCACATCGGCACTGCGCCCGCAGTTGGGGCAGGATTGGAATTGATTACGTGCGCGCGGCCATGCCCCCCCTCGTGCACAGGAAGTCGCCGCGGTGCAGATGCAGTCCCACAAGTGTCTAGCGTGCCCCAAGCTCGACGAGCATTTTGCGGATATGAAGCAGCGTGACGACCTTCAGCAACGGATCGAACAGACTGCGCACAGTCTGTCCGACCGGAACTTGTCCCTAATCCAAGTCTTTGACGCCAAACTGGAGCTGCTGCGGAGGCTGCAGTACATCAATGACTACAACATGTTGGAGTTGAAGGTGTGTTCGAGGGGCTGTTGACCGTATGTGGCCGTTGATGAGGCCGAAACCGCAGGACAGACGAACACCGGGCCGCTCTCTTGTCACCCCGTCTTCTTTTTTTGTGTTGGGGGGGGGGAGGGGTCTGAGTGTCTTTTTTTTTTCATGAAAGGCGCTGATGACATGTCACTGAAGGTCTTTTTTCTTTCACTCTTGCTTTGCACGCTCTCTTCGTTCTGTTCACTGTCGTGCGCGGGTGGCAGGTGCGTAAGGGCCTCCTTCGGGAGCTTTTTGCTTTTGGTTTTTCCCCTTTTGGTCCGGGTGCGTCCGACAAAGACAACAGCCGGCTACATCAACATGCGTCTGGCCTGCGGGCCAGAGTGAGAGCCTGAGGCTTGATCTGTCCGCACTCCCAGAAGCACGAAGAGACGAGAACAAGTGTAGAGAAGCGACATGGAACTGCAGGAGGGGTCCAAGACTGGCAATCTGTCCGGGGCAGGGGGGGGGGGGGTCGGTCTGCGATGCGACCCTGGCAGTGGGAGGGAGCCGAAGGCCCCTTTGCGCACGGTGGGGGGGGGGGGGGCGCCAGTCCCTACAACCACCGCCCGGGTCAACGCCCTGAGGGTCAGTGGCCCACGGGGCTGGGGGATCCTGCACTTTCCCACGGATGCGACGGCGGGAGCAGCGGCCGCGACCACGAGAGCCGCACTGATGCGCTGGTGTGCACCAGTGTACACCAGTACACCCCACAGACCTGGGGTAACCCCTGAGTATCCCCTGGGTAACCCCCAGAGTAACCGCTCAGGTAACCCCGGAGTAACCCCTGGACCCACCCATCCCCCCCCTCTTAGAAGAGCCCTGCCCTGGAGTTCACAACATCCCTCCAGAGAGCAATCATACCGCCCCAAGAAGTTTCCCTTTGTCTGCGCCAGAGCTGTTCAGATGTCTGTTGGCACGAAGGAGGGCCAGCCCCCCCCGCCAAAGCCCCCCACCGTGTTTGAGCACACGCCTGGGGCAGTCCTGGGCCCTGGGGATGAGGGATGCACCAGAATGGGGGGAAATGGGGGGAAAGTGGCAATCTTGGGCAATGGTGTGGGGAAATGGTGCGGAACCGCCCCTGAAATGGTGGGCTACCCACCCGCCCGCCCGCCCGCCTTCCTCCACTCCCGGACCCTGCCCCCAAAAGGATTTTGCACAAATCCAAACTCAGAGGACGTTGGGTACTTCTGACAACCTCCGCACAAGAATCCCATCGTGGTCTCACAACGGTTCCTGCCACCGCACATGAGCTGTCCCTCTGCTCACGGGCGCTGCTTCTGCCCCTTGCCCTCCCTCCCACGCCGGCCCGGGCAATGCTTCACATTCAGTCAGTCCCCAGACAGTGAAGTTTGGAGGGTGCTCACCACCACCGCAGATGTGGGAAATATCACACAGGGCCAGGGGGCTTAGGATCATTCAGGGTTACCCAGCAGTGCTGCGCAGCATTTTCAGGCGTTTCAAGGGAGGGGGACGGGGCTCTGGACGAGGGGCTCAAACATGCCCCCCTCCCGCGCGGAACCCTTTCTGTTCCCAATGTTTGGGCTCTTGCCTGTTGACTGGCCGCAAGTTTTTGCGTGTGCCGAAGCCCTTTGCCACCGAGAAGCTGACTGACACTGGCCCACAGCACTAGGCACCACCGCACGCACTGTTTGAGGGTCAAGCTACAGCGAACAACCCCCGTGGGCGGGTCTGGACAAAGTTGGCCCCAAAGGGCCTCAGGAACCGTTTCACTCGGAGGCCCGTGCCTGCGGCACGTTGCGTTAACTGCGTCTCGCACCCTCGAGAGGGCCTCCTTCCGCAAAGGAGGGGGAGATCGCATGCCGGGCAATGATGGCTGGCAGGTGGTAGAAGAAGAGGAATGGGGGGAAGGATGCCCCGGCTCCACCCCGGGATGGGGGGGCAGGGATGTATTAGAACGGCCATACACCGTAGGAGGAGGGCCCCCCCCTCCTCCCCTTCCAATGTTTGAGGCTGACAGCCCAAATCACCTCGATTTTGCTTCGGCGGCTTTGGTGCCAAGAGGATTTAAGCTTAAAATTTCATCTGCAGGGGCACGTGTGCTGCACGATCAACTCCGCTTACGAACTGATGGTCACAGAATTGATTTTCGAGGATGCGTTCAACGACCTCAGCCCCGCGGAGTGTGTGGCCCTTCTATCGTGCCTCACGGCCCAAGACAAGTATGTGTGTGTGTGTGTGTGTGTGTGTGTGTGTGTGTGTGTGTATGTCTGAGTGTCTATTTTTTTTCGACCGAAAGACGTCTAGGACAGCTCTGCTGTTCCTGAGGAGTTTTCTTTCAACCGCTTTTCTTGCTTTGTTCTTGTCTCGCGGTTCTCAATGTGTGTGTGTGTGTGTGCGTGCGTGCGTGCGTGCGTGCGTGGTTGTGAATGAATTAGTGATATGGACATCAGGTTTCAAGCATGGGTGGGTGATCACGGTACTGAAGAAATGGCCAAAACTGCCAAGGGACTCATTACCACCCAAAGGGGGTCCTCCAAGAGAGACGGCATTACAGCAGTGCTCAAGGCCACACCCCCCCCCCCCCGTGTGTTCACCAACCTGCCGCACCCGGGGTGAGGGGGCAGTATAGCGATGCGCAGAGTACAATGAGGGAAGGGCCCGAGTCCACGGAGCGCGCCCCCTGTGTTATTGCACTGTACTGCCCCCGACACATATACAGCGCATGCTGAAGCAATTGATGATCAAGTGGTGGCAAATATGTTGACCCTCTGATATATTCAACAGAAATTAGGCTTAGATGCACACATCCTGCAGTGTACGGAGGCGTCTGTTGACATCATCCATGATTTCAGTTACTCCCCCATGGCTTACACACATACTTCAGACACATTGTCCAACACCCGCCGCCGAGTCAATATTTTGTCCCACATTGACTCCCAACGAGCAGAGCAAGCTGTGGCTGATCCACAGTTTTGTGTTTTACACTCAGACACCCCTCGACAATCTCATGCAGTCTGTGTCAGTCCGCCAAATACAGAATTTCCAGTCCCACAGGGCTGGCTGATGCGCCGAGTTTGCATGATTTTGGGAGGTACTTCCATTTGGGTATCTGCACATTGTCACATCTCTGCTTGTAACAGGCGGCTCAATGTCCCTGACCCCCCTTTCACCATAGGCGTGTCGCGTCACGGTTTCAGTATATGGTGTGATGTATGTCATCTCCTTGTTCCCTCTTCGGCTGTTGTTTCTGGACGCTGGGCGCACGTTCCTGGACAAGTTAATGATTCCCTAGCGGGACAATGTTCTGCGTGCGCTGACCATGCAGATGAGTAGAGCTTTACGGGACAAGAACCTGGGCATTTGGTGCCAACTGAACCAGCACAGACTTCAGTATCTGCCCTATGAGACGCAACCAGTGTTGGCCATGGCCAGGCGGCTCGGTTTTGTTAACACATGGCACCTGGCTGTGACACCGCCACACAATGTAGTGTACCTGGTTTTTCATTTGTTTGTGCATATAGGATATGTAGGCATCACCACGGCCACGCCAATTAGACGGTTGCGCAAACGTATGACTAATGTGATGTCCACCACGGACCGCGCAACGCTGCACATGAAAATGAGCACAACAGATCCGAGCCACTGGGGCATTGTTCCGTTGCAATACGTCACTGATGATTTTCTTGCAAGTGTACGGGAACGCCACTGGTGGTATGTTTTCCGAAAATATGTCGTTAATGATGTACCGCCGGGCATCAATCGGTCTGGAGACTCAAAGAAGGACAGGGGCTTTCTTAACAAGAGAGTACTCAGTGTGAATCAAGGGATAAGGGAAGCCAGAGCCTTGGACGACCACCCAAGGGTGATGACCTCCGTGATCTGGCCTCAAGGCTGTCCCTTCCACTGCAAACTGTGGGCTCATTCACTGTACCAAATATCACTCCCGATCAGAAAACAATAGTCCACCCAGTCCTGCGGCGTATCATTAAACAATGTTCCGTCCCCGCATGGGAGCTGCAGGCCCTGTGCCAGTCCATACGCATCGTGCGCACCAATCCCCACTCCGTCCGACGCATTTTCGAGAAGGCCGCAGCCAGGGACTCCAAAGCATCCGATCGTCCCCAGTGCACCTGCCATACCATCCCAGCAACAGTTCCGGGGTATAGATTAGTTGACGGCCACGTGGCTGTTATTCCAATTTCTGTTTTGAGTCTCCAAGGGACCCCACTAAGGCCCAACGACTCTCTCCCCATCCCGGGACGGGTGGCCAGGTCCCAAGTCATCAAGCAGGTTAAAAAAAAAGTGTGTGACCAGCTGAATGTTGCTTACCCAGACTTCCAAACTGCGCTGCCGACACACGTATGCACAGAGTCAGGTGCCCTGTTGGTAAGCAGAACTCCGCACCTCCGCCATGTATGTACGCATTGTCGATAAGGGGGTGGGGCTCATGTGGGGGTTTTGCAAGCAATGGGCTTGGGACCAGTTGCAGGGATTCCTGACGGAGGAAGGGTATGTTCCTTGCACGTCCTCCGTGGGGTCAGTGCAATCCACACTTTTGACAAAAATTCAGAAACACAACTGGGACGTGAACCCCAAAGGGCCTGCTAGGGAACCTCTACTTGCTGGGTAAGGTAAACAGTTTAAAGTGGTTATGGAGAGGCATATGTGCTATACCCGCACCGTTCCTGTTGAAACGTCATCTCAAGGTCGGAGCCAGGGCGATGACACAATTTCTGCGCTACCTGGGAGACGAAGTCCCCTGCAACTTCCTAGTGCACGGTGTAAAAGATGTTAGTCGGTGGTGCCATGCACTCAAGGAACTCAACATCACACACATCACTGAAGTGGACTGTAAGGACCAGGTGGAAGAAGTCCTTCGCTTTGAAATGACAGACAACATATATCTCAGGGCTTGTGGTAAGGTCACACATTGCATTCCAATGGGGGGGTAGCTTTTCTGCATAGAGTGCAGACTTGCACAGCTGCTGGGGCGCCTACAAAGGGCGGCGCATGTTGCGGTCCCTGGGTGCTCTGTGCTTCACAAAGTCGGGGTTTCTATTCTGGCGCACCACAAAAGGAGTCATGACCATGTGTCAATTTAGGGATAATATTTTAGTCGCCTCGTCCTACCCGGACTCTGAAAGGGTTCGCCTGATTCAGACTGTGTGTGGGCTCCTCGGTAAGGCGTGGGACCTGAAAGTTCTATGTGATTGTCAGCCCGACTCCCCTACATGCTAGGTCACATGCCACAAGTCCCACACGACTGCAATGGGGTTCTGTTTGGCACGAGGGAGGGGAGGGTTTGGCATATTTGCACCCGAATGCGCTCACCCCAGACTGGGAGTTAAAACAGGGGGCACCAATGAAATCGCCTGAGTCTCAACATCTAGGGTACATTTCTGCCATCTTCACAAGGGCTCTTGCGGCAAGCAACCCTTGGTGCAATACCTGGGCGGGACAGCTGTTGAGCATCAGCGCTTGGTGCCAAGTTGCGGTGCTGTCGGGTTACAAGCACAAGAGGGTGGCACGGTGGGCACACGCTACCATTCAAAAGGCATATGGGGCAAGCCCCCATTTGACTGAAAAAACCGCAGAGTTCATTCACCAGAACATTAAGCACTCCCCCCGCCCAAGATGCTGCCACATAGTAGCAGTCCTGCGCTGCACGCATTTTGGAAAGCACACCAATACTCCTCGCGGCACCTCCCAGAAGTAATCACCCAATGGTGTCACAGGTTGCTGGTGTGATGATGTGCCAGCGCTCATAGAGCTTTGCCGTGTGAGCTCCAAATTCTGCTCCACCTTAAACATACCCGCCCTCAATGTCCCCACCAATCTCCACCCATCCCCTGCAAACTGCCTGTCAGCATGTGTGTGTGTGTGTATCTCCTCGGTTACGGGTGGTCACCAGAGAACGACAGTGTATACGCCGAGACTGATCAACAATTGCGACTCCTCTCTCCCTTGCGCAATACGATACACATTGAGGTCCAGCGGGACAAGGTCCTGAACCAGCCCCCCCCCCGTATGACGTGCTGAAACAGTGGCAGCCTATGTTTCATTGCCATTTGCTACTCAGGCTCCTGATCCGGCTGAGCTGGCAGGGGCTGTACCCGATTTCAGGGTGGTCACGGGGGGTCAGGCCTTGCTTCGCTACATCCCTTGTGCGCCTGTACTGCAGAAAGGTGCCTAGCGTTCATGACGATGTCCACATTGTTTTGATGGCCTGATGAGAAGTCCAGCTGCCTGTGTGTGTGTGTGTGTGTGTGACCTCGCAGAGAGTGCTGGGGTAGGAAAGAGTGGCTAGGGGCCGAACTCCATCACCGTGAGCGGTGTGAAGCATCGATGTCACACGTGAACATGGCATGGTGCATACAGGGTCAGGTCCGCAGGACAGGCCTCCCCTAATTACCCGTCGCGCCACCCGTCATATGGCAAAAAACGCCGTTTTTTGGCCAAAATCCACGTTTTCCATTGTTTTTTGGTGTTTTTTGGTGTTTTTTGGTGTTTTTTGGTGTGTTTTAGCACATGTGACCAAATTTCATGGCACTCCAATACCACATCTTTTGATTTTTGTCTTTGCATAGTCTACCTGCTGCACGCGTTTTGCGCAACGCACTTCGATCCCTACAGGTTCATCAAGTACCCCGATAGGATCAGGTGTGGATGACACAATTGTTTCAGGTTCATTAGGTACCTTTACAGGTGCTCGGGACATGGCATGGTTTGAAGAGAGTGGGACGGTATAGGCTTGCGGATATGGGCATGGAATGCAAACGAAGGGTATGGGCATGGGTTGTGCATGTGCGCATTCGTGTACGAAATCACAAAAGTTACGAACCGACTTCAGAAGTAAAGCTTTAGCACGAATCAATATGGTATTAGCTTACATTCTACCCTCATTCTTTTCTCTCATATACACCATGTCGAACCCCCGCAGCCTCCCCATTTGGCTGCGCCCCACCGGCGGACAATGGACGCGGTATTCCAGTGCTACTGAAGCTACGGATTACCTCACAACGGCGCACGGACTGAAGATATACCGTACGCAAGTCACACGTGCTGCTGAAAAGCAAAAGACACGTGACGGCTGGGAATTCACGGACAAAGACCCTGGGGAAGCACCGCCACGGGTTCCCGAGGACGCACCCGCTCAATTGAGGCCAACAGCGCTGACGTCCTACTTCTCCACCATCTCGGCACCATGTGCCTGTTGTGACGAGAAGTTGCATGGTGCAATCGTGCGTTGCACGCTGTGCCAAAAGGACGCCCATGAGATCTGCACACAACATGGCAAGTGCCTACGTTGTGTATGCCGCGTCTGTGATTGTGCGTGCCCGTCTGTTTGCACTGTGTGTATCGTGCCTCGGCCCAGCGGCAGGCAGTGCCAGACAAGTTTCTGACTGTTTCTTCCGTGTGTCTGCAGACTTGTGTGAAGATCAGAATCAATCTGCAGACATGGACAGAGAGGACGTTCAATCAGCGGACTGTCAAGACCATCGTCCGCAGCCAGCTGTGAAGAGACGCAAAACTAACTTGCAGCCTATTGGCGATAGCAAACCTGACCCGCAACCTATTAGCGATAGCGAGGAGTTGGGGGGGGGAGGCAAATTTTTGCCTGGGGCAAGAGCACAACAGTGCTTAGGTGCGAGAGCGGGAGGGGAGCGAGTGGCCACCTGATTTCTGAGCACTGACGGCAATCAAGAACGGGTGCATGGCCTGGAGCCAGCCCAATGGACGCCATCATCGATGCGCAAGTGCGCTGATGTAAACCGTGTTTACATAATGAGAAGGCTCGGCGTTATGATTTGTTCATTGCATGTTGTTGTAGTGTCGTGCAGGGCCGGAGGGTTTGGTATATGAATTACAGCTACTGTGCAGAAGGCAGGTTGAAATAAAAACAACCATTCAGCTACTACATTCAGTGCACTAGGACAAACAGGACACCAAACATGGGCCTGCTGCAGCATCTTGCGCTGTCCAAAAAACCAAAAAACACCCAAATTTCCAGAAAAAAACCAAACAATCCGCCCATCCAATGGTGTGACGTCCACTGCCCCCAAGCCTACCCACCCCCCAACCCCCAACAAACCATGGAAAAAATCCTTTTTGGGGGCAAATGGGCACAACAAGTAGCCTAAAAACATCCAAAAAACGCCAAAAAACATCCAAAAAAAACACCAAAAAACACCAAAAAACAGACCTGTTGAATAGACCAACCCGCCACCCGCCAAAATGGCCTGTGGCGGGTGTTTTTGTGAGGCTTGCCGCAGGAGCCGCCTCACCCCCTGTCAACCTGCTTGTTCCTTGACTGAACCCGGATGAGGCTGGTCTGCCACGCTGGGAGTGCAGTGCCTCATCCTCCCATCAGGCCTGAAGGACTACAGGCATCTGCTCGCGCTTCCTTCCTACAGAAAGGGGCCTATTGGCATTGAACATGCCTTTTGTTTGACTCCAACTGACGAGGATTCGCACTCAGCCACTATTGTTGTGCTGTGTTTCACAATCGCGCACACACGCGCGTGTGTGTATGTGTGTGTGTGTGTCTGTGTGTGTGTGTGTGTGTGTGTGTGTGTGTGTGTCTGTGTCTGTGTGTCTGTGTGTGTGTCTGTGTGTCTGTGTGTGTGTGTGTGTGTGTGTGTGTGTCTGATAACCCTGACGGCACAGTGCCTTGGGGGCTGCCCACGCTTTCAGGGGCGTGGTTCCCGCTTGCGCGTGGGCTCTCCACGCCCACACGGATTTGCCACACGGCAATACTCGGCGCACGAACCCGGTTCCCATGGGATGTGCCCCCGAGCCCTCGATATGCGTGCGGCGCATGCAATACGGCCGCTGCCCACTGCTCCAGCACACCCGTGGCCCCCACCGCTGCTACGCCCTGCGGCCCTACGGCTACGGAAGGGTAGCCGCAGGGCCAATTCGGGCATCCAGCGCTGCCTGGCCAGTGGCCCCTCATGGGACTGTGCGCTGCACACCCGCCGGTGGGTGGCCGTCTCCCGGGGTGCTTTGCACAAGAGGCACGTGGTATCCGGGTCCATCGGTCGATGCGCCCACCACTCTGCCAGAACGGTGTTGGTAGGCAGAGGAGGCGTGGGGGGGGGGGGGGGCACCTGGACCTCACGCACACGGAAACGCAGCGAGGCAGGTTGCGGACGACCGGAGGGCGGAGGTGCATGGGCAGCGAAAACTGTCAAACGACCCCCGCAACAACCAGCACAACCTCGGTACGCCAACTACTGGGCACCGCTAGCGCACAAACGGCACCCGCCGCAACCAGCACAGCCCCGCTACACCAGCGAACGGGGCTCCGCGAATGCGGAAACGACACCAGCAGGAGCACCGGCCTCAGCGGCCGACAGAAACAGCGACCTGACGCAACATGCGAAGGGAAGAACGGGTGACTGTCCAGGGCCCCCGCAAAGAAACAGCAGCCCGACAAAATGTCACACATGGGAGGGGGGGGGGGGGCGATGTGGTGCTGCTGATCCTCGTCAAAGCAGTCCAGCGGTAGCCCTGTTCCCGGTTGCTGCCCCAGCCGCTGTGGTAGTGTGCCTGCACTAGAATTGCCGCCTGGTCCTGGAGCTGTGTGTTGGTGGGTGCACATGTTTGTGTCTATACTCAGCCTTACCCCATTCTGCCTGTGTACCGCAGCCTGTGGGTGGGTGGGTGGGTGGGTGGGTGGATGCCTGAGCCTGCCAACCCGGGGTGGTGCTGGTTGTGTGTGCGCGCGCGTGTGAGTCCAAAGTCTGCAATTTAGTGGAATGCCTCCGAGCCTCACCCCCGCCCCCGCCCCTGGGGCCACTACGCCATTGCTGATCCTTAACCCCTCATCTAGTGCGGGGATTCGCGAGGGCATGAGGAGCCTTGGACTTCAATAAGGCGGTGAGACGCATTTATGGCGCCATTGTCGCGCCATTGTCGCGCCTTGCACCACAATAGCCAAGTGGATTGTGCACGCGCAACAAGCAACCACTTCTCTCGCCGAATCATGGGCTGAAGTGCCCTTACGCAGGCCTTGTCTTGCACAAAACGTAGCGTTCAGGATCTAGACTGGCACATACGTTGATTTTTCTCTTCCGTTTTGCGTGACGATTAGATTAACGACGTGAGACCCTGTGAAGCCCGGAAGCAAATGCAGCCCTCAGAGCACAGCATGCCAATCTGTTCCAGGTCCTTGTGCAAACGCCAGGAACCAGTACCCACCAAATGTTGCGTTCATGTTCACACGTTTACCAATTACTTTCACAGGTCCGCGACCGAGCCTCCTAAGCTTCCTGAGAATCTCGGGAACATCAAGGAGAAGCTAGTGCAGCTTGCGGGCTGGCTGGGCGCCATCCAACATGAATGTGGCATCGACACCAACCCTGAGCACTACACTGAGACTGCACTGAAGTTTGGTATGCGTGTTGGAAGAACACATGCCGGGGTGATTTTCAGACTCCGGCCTACGATTGTTGTCATGCCTTTCCTTCGTGCGGGCGTGTTACCAGGGGGGAATAATACAGGGCAGAATTGCTGTGTCACAAACTCCGTGCGCAATTTGTTCGGTGTTTTTAAGGGCTTGCACGGGTATACGTTAGGCTATGCCTTTGCTCATTTGTACCATGCCAAAGGATTTGGCTGATTATGATTCCTTTCCCATGGGATTCCCAGAAGTGGTGAAGTGGTCTTTCCTCATTTGTGGTGTTCCTGTGGCATACAATGGGGTGCAGACAAGAGCGCTGGCTGGTGCCCCACGAAAGCCCTCCAGGAAATGACTGCAACCTTTGTTCGCTCATGTGTAAGAGATGGCACGGGTTTTGTCGCGCCAGAATTTGTAGATTCGGATTTCCCGAGACACGGAATACCCCCCCAGTACTTCCGGCTCGCAAAAACAAGGTCACGTGGCTCAGCTGCCATGGCCTGAGACGCCTGATCAGAAGTACCAAGTTCGAGTCCCTTTAATGGCATGAGGGTGTCCTCGCTGACCCCGTGATCCGGAGTCCGCCAGTGCCTGGAGATTGCCTGGGTGCTCTTCCTGCACCTCTAGCTTCCGCCCCGCAGGGGTCACCCTGAAAGACCTTAGCCTGCCCTGAGGCCAGGAGCGGACTCAAGGCAGCGAGACAACCACCCTCCACATTTGGTATGATCATTCAGTGCTCTTCATTAAGGGGGCGCACCGCGCGCTGTGCGCGCGCTGTGCTAAAAGTCGGCTTTTTCCAACACCGGTAGCCACGGGTCCCAGGGTCCTGAATTCTGCACCCTACAGCCCCTGCTGGTACGCTAGGGATTTTTTGTTTCAGTCTGATGCTTGCCATGGGTCCCAGGGTCCTGAATTCTGCACCCCCGATGCTGTCTTGAATGGATCATGCACGCTTCTGTAGGGGGGTGGTTTTCAGGGGTGTTCCTGGGATAAACGACTTGGTAATTGGCGCTGTGCGCGGACTGTGCGAAAACGCCCCATGAGCCTCCTCCAACCACCGTTTCATCGATGCTGTACCTCTTACGAAGTACACAACTGCATCGTTGTGCACTGATTGCAACTTTCCTATTGCCCGGCTCCGAAAATGGCATGCTGTCGCCGGCACCTCAAAAGGCATGAGGCGCTTTCCAGCTGCCATTTCGCTGTCCCAGACGGGATTTGAACTGGGGGCCGTTGAATTGCAGCTCTGCTGTCGTGCACTTCCTTACAACGAGGAGTGCAGGGCTGCCCAGCAAACGGGGAACGCTGGGCCGGAGGACTGGTGGGGAGAGCGGTTGACGGAGAGGCTGCGAGGAGGCGGATGGGGAGCGGGGCTGGTGGGGAGATAGGCTGGAGGGCACAAGGCAGGGTCGGCGTCAGACACGTCGCGGATGTCCGGCAAGGGAAGTGAGCTTCGTTAGCCCCATCGCAGGAGCCACTCAGTAATATCCGCTGCTGTCGCACCTGGTACTCAGTAGGAACCAGCTGCGCCCCATGTCCAACTCAGCAGGACATGGCTCCATCTGATCACGTCTGAGTTGGCGGACGCTGGTGGCAGTTCTGGTTGGCATTCGCGATGCCGCGACAAATGTGTGATGAGCGCCCTTCTGCATGAGCCCCTGTGTACTGTGTAGGTCTCATGCTGGTGGCGTATGAATGGGCCAATGGGAAGCCATTCCACGAGATCTGCCAAATGACGACTGTTCTGGAGGGATCTCTCGTCAGGTCTGCTTTGCCAGGACCGCGGTGGGTTCTCATGAGCACATGCCTCGTCCCCCGCTGCCGACATACTCGTCAGCCAACATACCGGCATGTGCGCGACGGACGGGTATTGGCCCATCAGGCGCGTACCGGCGGCGTATTGAAGGCGTGCCGACCCAATAAGGGGTAATGGGCAGATCCAGGCCGGTGAGCACACGATGGGCACATGCAACGCGTTTTGTGTGCACGAGGGGACTCTCGGATGGGGCGACCTGGTTTTGAAGTCGGTGCCGAAATTTTTTTGCTGCACAAAGTTTGCGTAAGATTTGTGCCATTGGCCAGGCTCGTCCCCATGTAAATCCGGATTGGGAGTGACCAGACAGACTGATGGGTAGTCATGGGCCCAACGGAGTTTGACACTGAAGTGCCGACAATGCGTCGTATGCAAATGCAGCACGAACTCCCTGATAGTGTCGTGTTTGTGGTAGCAGGCATCAATCCAGCTTTGTTTATATGGACTTAATACACAAGGGGGGGGGGGGGTCTGGGTGGGTCCCACAAAAGGGCTGCTTAGTCAAACTTGATTTTCCTTCAGCCAAACTTTGCATCAGGATTACTTTGGGTGGATGGGTGTTAGAGTGGGTGAGTGTTCCGTGGTAAAACTTAGTCAACAAAAAGAAATTTTAAAATTTTTTTACTAAGTTTCAAAACTTAGTAAAAAATAACACTGCGAAGTTGTTCCTACAAAGTTTTTCCTTAGTTACTAAGTTATGCGGGTGGGTTTTACAAAGTGATTTACTTCGTAGAAAAAAAATTTTCTACCAAGCAAATTACATAGTAGGAAAAAATTTTCTACTGAGTAATTTACCCAATAGGAAAAAAAGATGTTCTACTAAAGAAAAAATTCAGAAAAAAGTGGGGGTTAAGGACTCCTATCCCTGCTCTGAAGCGTTGGTCACAGCCTAGACCGCAGGCGTTATGGAGCCAATTTGCCCACTTGTGGGCCACTGCTGATTTTATCCCCCGCTCTGAAGCGTTGGGGACCCCCTAGACGGCAGGGGTTATGTAGCAAATTTGACCATTTGTAGGCCGATTTTGTCTGCACACCCCAACCATGCATTGAGAGGATGCTCAGATGTACACCGAACCCAAATCTGTGGGCCTCGCTGACACATGCTTTTTTTGAGACTGCACACCTCACATGATGTGCCACAAATGTAAGGTTCTTCATCTTACCTTGCATGCCCCTATCTTGTGTCAATCGGACATATGTGTAGGACTGCGCCAATTTTGGGCGGCCAAACCTTGCTGCTGCTTTTGTTGTTGTTGTTGTTGTTGCTGATGATGCCACTGATAACACCCATCCCGGTGTGTTGATCTTTCACAAGTGGTATGCAGTGCCTTCTCAATACCCCCAAAATGCTGATGGTCACCGAAGAAATGACCAAGAATTTGCAGGAAGCTGCAAGGGTTCAAAGAAATTACATTTGGGATGTGCACGATGAATCCTACAGAAGCAGGCAAACCAAGCCATACAAATATTGAGGCCGACTTGATCTTTAAGTGTGTCTTTTGTAAATACTTGTAAGCAGTTGGCACTAACGCTAGTTGTGACCTGTCAGGTTCTTTTTTCTATTACACCCAGTTTTCTTCCCAGTGTTGCCGCACTGATGTTTGCCATGGCTCTTTTAGGACTATTTTCTTGAGCCTGTTTTGTTTCCAGTGCCCCAACCCATTATATTATGTCATACTATGTTATATTGGCCGAGTGCGGACGAATTGGTGTGCATGATGGTTTGGCCTAGGTGGGGCGCCACTAACGCAAGTGGCTAGGAATCGACCTGGGGGCTTTGTGCCCTTAAACAAAAGCACCACCTACCATCAAAGTGTCAAGTTCCTTAGTAAAAACGGGGGGGGGGTATGGCAAAACTTAATCAAAATTTTCTATTTTTACTTAGTAGAAATAAAATTTTTTGCTTAATTTTTTTTGAAAAAAAATGTTTACTAAGTTTTTCCTCGTTTATACTAAGGTTTACCACATTTTACTAAGTTTTACCTCATCTGGTACTAAGTCTTACCAACAACCCCAAAAAGACCCCCCCCCTATAAACAAAGCGTGGTATCAATCCTCGGTTGGGGAGTGGTATCTCATTGGTTTCCTACCTGCCCGGTAGGACGAGAATGCCACAGTGGGGTTCTGCACCAGGAGGCGCATCGATTTATTTTTGTTTTGCGTCATGCAGTCACAAAGCGTCGCCACATTCCGTTGCCCCGTTGCTTGCAAGTCCCAGTCTCACATGCACCCCGCCTCTCCATTTTGGGATACCAAAGAATACACATCAAGGAGCAGAGCCCTTGGTTGCTTAATGTTGTGTCAGTCAGAGGAATTTTAGCCTAAAAGCATGTCCTGTGCACCAGGCGCACTATCGCCCCCCCCCCCCAAGATTCACAGGGTGTATGCACTGTATTGATTTGTGGGTTCTGATTTTGATTCTGCCTGGATTTGCATGATCAGAGGGTCCTTGTTTCTAGTGGTATTCGCGTGATGCAAACCTCATCAAGCGATGTGTCAAACACAATGTTGCAATTGACCAGGGCATTCACGACCACTTATGCGTGTTGCCTTGCCCCCGTTTCCCCTGTTCACGTAGAACATGAACACGGCGGTCCAGTCAACAACACCGCGTAAGTTATAATGACCTGTGAACAGCCTGGTTGAACTTTTACTGCGATGGTGTACAAATACGCCCCATCCCACAAATACAAATTTTGCATGCTTTGGCTCACTGTCCTATGATTCTGCACAAGAAATCTTACATTTTGCGCAGTACCATTTTCCCATGTGTGTGCGCAGGTGCATCACAATGATGGACCAGGCGGTGCGCGAGGTGCGCAATGCGTGCCGGATTGTGGGGAACATGAGTGTGGCGGAGAAGATGGACCAGGCGTCGGAGCTCATTAAGCGGGACATCGTGTTTGCGGGCAGTCTGTACCTGCATTGAGTGCGGCTCTTTCCTGCAAAGAACGATGTGCATTGAGTGCCGCCTTTTTTTCTGCAAAGAACAATGTTGCAGTGCACTGAGGCTGAGACTGGGGGCCATGACCTTGGGTCCCTGACCTGGGGCCTGTGTGTGAGCTTGCCACACCAGGCGAAGGTCAGGGGGATTTGGGAGGTGGTCCAGGCTCCCCTTGTTATTTGCGTTTGGAGGGGGTGTGCTTTGGAGGGGGGGGGGGTCATCCGTGTGGACATGACAACGTCTTGTAGTGCAGTGTAGAGCTCGGCATTGTGGGCCATGACACTGAGTTGTGTTGCACTGTGCGTGGGACGTTCCGAGATCTTGCGCAAGGCGCGTGGAGCCAGAACAAGGCGGGCGGCTGTTGGGCAAGCACTGGGGCGTCATAGGCTTTCTTGCCCCTGTTAAGGACAGCGCATCGGATGAAGTGAGGTGGTTGTGTGTCTCGGGGCATCTCCGGGTGTACTGATGATGATCAGGTCCGAACTCCGACCAAAAGGTGGCCCCTTACCCTATCAAGGCTTGCGTCCAGGACTGAGCTGGATCCTTATGGTTCTCTTGGACCTGGTTGAAAAACGGCTCATTTTTCACCTCAAAATGGACCACGACATGGCACCATGGCGTGAGAGACGCCTCATGAAGCACCCAGTTGCAATCATTTGATGGTCCAATCATTGTGGAGGACGAACGGCATCATCCTGGTCTTTCAGGACAATCGTCCTGAAGAGAGGCTGAAAATGGCTGTTTTGGACGCCAAATTGGCCATAAAACGGGGTAGATGGCTCGAAATTACACGAATCTTGTTTTAGATGATGCGCATGTGCTCTGCGGTCGTTTTGAGCTACTTGGATGCTCATTTTGAGCCTCGGTGTCCCCAAGAAAAGTTTTTTTTGCGCCCACTGCTGCTGCTGCAGCTGTTTGCTGCTTTTGCTGCTTGCTGCTTCTGCTGCTAAAATAGATTGCTTACCCTGGACCGTAAACTGGGTTGTAAAACCTCCACTGGGAGACCGAGCTCGGTGACCCTTACTTACCCTTACCAGCCAAATTGTGCCCAGCCGGTTCGCCCTGAGGTGTTCGTGGGGATAGAATATGGATTTTTGCGGGTGGGTATCTGCTGCTTGTGCCGCTCCGCCAGCCGGCTTTGCAAAATCAAAGCATGAAACCCACAGATGTCGGTGAGATTGCCAGCTACCTGAGGCACAGTGGCTGAGGTCAATATTGCCACCTGCGCACGGGTTTCCTTCCATGTTCCGAATTCCTTCCGTGTTCTTTCCTGCTTTGGCAACGTGGGTGCCCAACAGGGCCCAGTCGCTAATGAGCCTACTGACCCGAGGTGTTGTTCCTCAAACACTTCGTCTTCAATGATGGTTAGTCTGAGGGGTACATCGTGCACTGTGCGCACGCTGTGCAAAAAGTAGGCCATTTTGGACCTGTTGCCCCCCGATTGCCAAGGTGACCGCGGTAACCGCCATGTTCCCATACACAGGACTGCTTAGATTCTGACTCACTCAAAACCCCAGGCAAAACAAAGTATGTTTCACACTGAAAATGCCAGATTGCTGTCAGTTTTCTATCCAAAGCTGCTGCTTTTGCCCTTTGGAGGTGTGCTTGCTGCAGTGGTGGGTGTTTTCCAGGATGGTCACGGGAAAGCTGATTTATTTAATTGGGTGCTGTGCGCACGAGGTGCCCGTGCAGTGCAGAAACGCCCCCTTACTGACGCAAGGCGGCATCCACGAAGACTGGTTGGGTGCTCAGGAGTACACCTGGTGTCCAGTGCCATGCTTTGGTATGACCTGCTTGTTGCTCGAGGTCAGTCCTGGAAGGGGGGCAGTGTGTGTCAGGGAGTGTGAAATGCCTGTCCTCACAATTGCAGCAATCTGCCCCGTGCCAGCGCTGACAAGCAGCATATTCAGTCGTCCCCAGATCGTGACGTTTGGAGGGTGCTCTTTCTCACTGATGTAGGAGCTGTAACACAGGCTACAGAGGCTCTGGACGACCAGGTGGTACACACCAGCGGCACGCTGCATGTACTTGCCTGTATTTATTGAGTTATTCCAGATATCTGCAGTGTTTCGAGGGGGGTATCCGAAGGGGGGGGGGGGGATCAGCTGACCAATGTGTGCACCGCATTGCAGCGGGCCGGCTTCCCCGGCCCGTCCACTGGATATGTTCCGTCCATCACCCTGACAGTGGCACTGGGACTCTGTTTCCACCGGAAGAGGAGGGGGAGGGGGTGGCGAGGGAGCTAGACGTCGAGATGAAGCAGCACAGGCAGGCACTGTTTGTGGTAGCCCCCTTGCCGTCTGACCAGATTGGGGCCAGGCAAGAGTCCCAACCCAACTGGACCTGTGCTCGCCGTTGCCAACCCTGGAAAAAGTTGACCCAACACCCTAGTCACACAAGTGTGCGGATTGTGTTTTGGCAACCGAATATGTCTCTGATACATTTCTCACAATCTGAAGAGCAGAGGAAGGTTCAGCCTCTCAGATGACAAGGAACATTGCTAGGCACACGTCACAAGCAACATGTCGGTGTCCTGTGGATGTACCATTTTCCTTTTTCTCTTGTCCTCTCCATGGCCCGTGCACACCTCCATAATGCTGCTGCCAGGGAACGTTGCATTGTCAAGAGGGGGGGTTCTTGTTCAATTTCTTGCCCCACTGCAGTTTGGACCTGCGTCGCCGTTTGGATTGGCATCGCCATTTCACGGGGGTGGGGGTTGGTTGGTATAAAGGCTGAGTAAGTGTGCCAGTTGGTGTTTGCGGGTGTACACACTGGTTTGAGTTTTCAGAAATAGTTTTTTGGGGGGGCAGGGGGGCAACAGCAGCGGGGTCACACAGAGAGCGGAGGGTACTGTTCAGCCCTTACCCGGAGGCCCCACCCGGACCACAGAACAAAAAAAGGACAGCGGCCTGATCAGAGGGAGGTCGAGCCCAGGAAGGGCGACTCTTCACGCCAAACCACTGACCATCTGACCTAACCCCCTCCGGACCCGAACATAGGCACACGCAAAAAGCACACAGGCAACAGGAACACCAACACACCGCCACCACCACTTGCACCACGCACCAACCCATTAACCACGTGGCCCAGCCAGACCGGGACACATGGAACACACAGGCAACCAAAGCACCAGCACAACACCACGCCCATGTGTCTGTGTACAATACACCGGGAACGCAGCACGCCCATGTGGCATGGTCGCAAACAGCACGGACAGAGGAAGAACACAGCACACAAAGCCAACACCCCGTGCAGTGCCCCACAAACCAGGGATGGGCAACCAGGACCAGGAGACAGGGCATCGCACAGTACAAGTTTTCTTCTCTTTTTGTTTGGTTGTTTTTGGTTATTTGTAGGCTTTTTTTTTTCAAAAAAAAATGAAAAAAGAACAATTTTGCCTTTTTCAGTCTAGTAGGTGCAAATGGTATTTGGTCGCCACAAGGGACTGATTAGGAGTAAAAACAAGCAACAGGAGGGGGACAATGCAACACATGCAACACCCGGCTCGCTCAACCGGGCTGAGCGCAGGTTTCACAACCGCAAGGTCGTGGGATCGATCCCCTGTTAGGGCATGTCTGGAGGCGGGCCGTGGCAGCCGTGCGTCAAGGGCATCCTTTCTAGGGAAATCGCCAAATTGAGTACGCCGTGGAGGCCGCTTCGCTGCCGCGAGCACCACCAGCTGTGAAAACCCCAATCCACACACAACACACAGGGCAATATGGCGATGACGGGCTCGTTGAACTATTACCGTGGAGCTGGCCCGGCAGAAGCCACGGAGCGACCACCCCACTTCCGGGGTGGTCCTAGGGCAGCGAGATAGGTTCTTGCCTAAGTGCATAGCGCACTGGTCGAGGGGCAATACAGGGATGCACCCCTGGCCTGCGCCGAAGGCCTGCTATAATGGGGAGCGACCTGACCCGAGGATGCCAGTGTGGCCGTATGGGTCCAACCGGGAAGACCTGGGAAAAATGGTACCACCCCTACAACACACGCAACACACACATATACGGCGCAGCGCACAACCAGCACGCTAGCCATGCAGCATACCACACATGCAAGGCAAACAAGAGCCTGAGAACCAGGGGCACCAAACACACATACCAACCATACGACACACCCTACACGAAAGACAAACACGGGCCCTAAGCTAGGCACACTACACATGGGAGAGCCCAATGACATACATGCGGTAAGCACGACACACAACACACCACACGCAAACAGGGAACAGGGAGCAGACATCTCAGAAACTAAGAACGATGCATGCGCAAAAACTCGGCACACACAAACACGGAAATGCACACACACACACACACACACACCTAGACACACACTACAGACGCCACACATTGCGGGCCACAAATGTGGTAAACAAGGCCCAAAGGGCTATGGACCCCACACACGCACACACACACATCCCCTAAAGGCAAAAGGGCTTGGCTACTGGCTCAAAGCAACTCAAAATAAAGACGTGTGTATACACAGCACATCTACGCACGCGTATTACAAGAGATTGAAAGAACCGAGGCCAATAGCCGCACACACCATTGATCAAAAGAGGGACGATGATATGCCCAAAAGTGACCATATTGGTGCATGTACGGGTGCCCCACCATGAAGGATGGAACTCACCATGGCGATCATTTGCCTGCCCCTATCATTTGGCATATTGTCTTTGACGGTCTTTTTTGCACACTGCTCTGTGGAGTGCAGGAGCCAAAGGCTTTGCACACTGCCCCGGTGGAATGTCGGGGTCACATCCGGAACGAATTGTGGAGTGTGTTCAGAGGTGTAGCCAGTGCCTATATTGGAAGTGCTGTGTAGAATTTGAACAAACCTGACTGTATCTTCTCCCTATGCACCCAAGGAAGAAAAATGTACCTTTCTATGAATGGGACAAACCAAGGTGTTCCAATGAGCCCAAATTTATGAGTCAATCTCAACAAATGAGGCATGCATATAAGAATGCTTGAAGCTCACACATTTAGCTGTTCAAACGTTAAAGTGGACATCTTGAGTGTCCATGTCATCTTACGTTAGCTTCTACAAGTTCCATGCTTTGAAGATATGCCATTGGCACGTGACTACATGAAATGCATCAAATTAGCACCATGCCATGTCTCGTCAAACCCGGTGTAGCGGAGAAAAATGCAGCCATAATGACCTAATGGGGACGTCATTTTCCCTGAATATCATGTCCTCGTCATCTTGCAACCTTTTTATTGTTAATGGTGATTTTGCTATTCACCATTGCATATGTAGGGTCCATATCCGTATTACCCGCGTGGTTGAAAATGGGTGAAGTCTAGTATGCTTGTTCGCGATTTGGGCGGCATGAGCCCCAACTTTCAGTTTTGTGTGCTCTGCCGCCTGTGTAAGAAAAATTGTTATGCTTTCAATGATTGTTTTTGTGTTGATGTGCTCCTGCTTATATCCTGCTGCTTGCCTGCTTCTCTGGCTTTTGTATTTTGGAAACCAAGGAAACCACCCAATCCACATTCCAAGTAGGGCACAATTAAGCATCATATACTCCAAACATGAAGGGCTGCAGTCAAAGACAAATAGATGTACAAAGTATTCACAACAAAAGATCAAACTCTGACTACTGATGAAGAAAGTTAGTTAGAAGACAAACTAATCAAGAATGAACACTGCCCTCATGGGTGTCCCCTCTAAGGCAGGGTCACTCTCATATGTGTACCTTTTGTTTTTGGTCCCTAAGCTGCTGAGGTGGCATCGCTTGTGGCACTGACGTCACTGCCATGTCACTTGGGTTCTTCCTACTTAGCTACGCTGGTTGGGAAATGAACCCAGGACCTCTCAAAAAGAGGTACCACAGCCCCCTAGGGTGCACACCACTAGGTTAGCTAGGCATTAGTGAAAAAATGCATGAAAATATATAGGCTGTGAACCAGAGAAGTGCCTCAGTCAACTCAGGCTCCAGTGATAAAAGTAAAATCAATCAATCAATCCATCAATCCATCAATCAATCAATCAAAAAACGCTAATAACTGCAACTCTTTGTAGAGAGCATGCTGCAACAGAGAAGTTTCCCTAAATTTGTCCGCAAATATGGTGACAAAAGGTAAAGAACACATTGGCAAAGGATCATTATTGATAGTGTTCACATGATCGAGCAGTGCTAAAATGGCTAAAATCATATTTTCACGTAAGATATGGTGCATAATTTGGAAATGAGATGTTTCGGAGAGCTACCTTTTTTAAAAGAGCTTTTTTTTCCAAACACATCTTTGTAATAGTGCTTTTAAAAACCCTTTGAAAACCTCTTACCTTTTGACTAAAATGTAAAGGCATTCAATTTGGAGAAAAGGTACTATGCTTATTTCTAAGACGCCAGAGCCACGGTGCCTATATCTTTGCTATGGCGCGACGAGGGGAAATTTTGCTTTTTATAATGTAGATACAAAAATTTTTGCTTCTAGGATTCTACAATGGCAAAAAGTGCATTCTTGGGGGGGTGGGGAAAAGTGGCAACTACAAGTGGTCCCGGTGATGAAATCACACCCAAATGGGTCGTTTCACCCTTTGTCACTACTTGGCTGAGGTTCTATTATCGTTTTTTCCGGAAGCGGTTGAGTCGCCTCAAGACTGTACAAAGACACCAACTTTTTGCCACCCTTGGTTGCAGAGAAGCCGGGGGGAGGGTCATGCTTTGACGTAGTTTCATCATCACTTTTGATTGCCCGTTTTATCTTTTTCATCGGAGGAAAGGGTTGGGGTAGAGGATGAACTAGCGCTTGGTTACGGCATGTTTCAAAAAGCCAAGTACAAGGATTCATGGGGTATGGCATCTAAGATGGGGTTTGTGACGTGGGTTGGGAACCAAGTGGGCACGAGAATGCTATAGGGTTGTAGATTAATCTGATTTGGGCATGGCGCTTGAGATGGGGTAGGGGTATAGTTTGTCATCCAATTATCAAGCAGCGTGAGGGCAACAAGGATGACCACAATGAAGGTAGCATGGCCATTGTAAAAATTGCAATGGTGGCCAGAACACTACAGGGTGTAAGTCTTTGTGACATCAACTACGGCATTTACGTCGACAAGCAAAATTCTCCATGGTTTTACACATATCCGCAGGACCTGAGTTTCAAAGAGGAATTTTTGGTACATACTTCGTTTTATTAGATTTTTATAGCCAAACAAAGGTCAACTACCTTTAACTTCCACAAAGCGAACATTGTTGCGCGACAATTGTACCCTTATGTCTTGAACACATATCGTAAAATGATTCTTCAATGTTGCCATCGCCGCATTCCAATTTCACTCAAAGTCGAAAATTGGTTGCATGTAAAATAACCAAGTGTATCTAGTTGTTGCTAAGAACATAGCCACTTATTCGAATGACATTTCACGGAAATAATCCCTTTTCAAAATATTTCTTTGAAGATAGCCCACATTTCGCTAACGGTTTTGGATTTTCATAAAAAAAACACGGAAAATAGGATGATGTATACTACTGAACCCTTGATTTTGTTATGATGCACAACCCTGGTTTTCGGATAGAAAACATGACCTATGTGTAGATAAAATACTTTTTGGCCATTTGTAATTGGTTCACTAAATTGGTTTTCACAATAATCGATAGTGCGTATCATTTCCGAAATCACCTCCGATGATTGCCGATAATAGGTTGTTGATATCAATGGGTAAAACCCATGCGGTATCTTATTCCAATTGCATGCTAGACTAAGTAAAGTTCTTCGCTTGGAACGCTGAAACTTGGTGTGGCCCACAAGTGAATTGTGGGCGATGGTGGCTGTGTGAATTGATCTACAACTTGGACATTAGTGCGACAATCATGTTCAATAAGGGCCTTGCGTAGTGGCCCCAAACTCTGAACCTTGGATATTCGAATGAGACGGGGGCACCATCCCTTGGTCCCCTTCATTCTGATTGCCTTTGTACCAACTTGTAGGATTTTTTGCCACTAAACAGTGACCCAACCGCCCGAATCTACGTGACTGCAAACCAATATCTTAGGCCCGTGAGGGCTGTTCTATATCATACTAGTGTCTTGTAGGCCCATGATGGTTGTTCGACATCATACTTGTGTCCTCTACACCCACGATGGCTTTTCTATATTGTACTTGTGTCATGTAGGTCCCTGGTGGTTGTGCTATATCATACTCGTGTCATCGAGGCCCTTGATGGCTATTCTATACCAAGGGTTTTGGACCAAGTGACAGCCTGGCGCATTCCAATCACCTGTTGGTAAGGGAAAAAAGAGGCCATGGAGGAAAGTTTGAGAACAAGAATTGCAGCCGGAGGGGGGGTAATTTGGGGCCTATAGTATGCCTATAACCTCAACAGTCTGGTACAAGAGTCGGCTGGAGGGGGTGAGGTGAAGGTTGGCCCAGGGTTGTTGACGGTGTGGTGAGCATTGGGTGAAAATTTGGTGAGTGTTGGTGTTGGTTGCATTGAGCAATATGCGGCTGGGTGCAGTGTTTTGATTGCTTTGTTATGCCATTTGTGGTGTTGTGGGATAAAACTACCCGGGTTTATTTTTTCACCCCTAACAGTGTGCTTTTATCCTCCGAAATGGGTAGTTTTATTCTCTCAAAAAGGTGGCTTTATGGGTGGTTTAATCACCCTGAAAAGGAGAAATACACCGAGGGTGCTTTGAGAATAGGTTTTAACACCCATTGGGGGGTGGTTTGATCACCATGACCACCACTACAACATGGGTCAAGCAATGCAACGGGCATTGCGACTTCGTGATGTGCCCATCTAAATTTGCCATGCACAGGGGCGGTACATCAACAACCATAAGTGTCTCCATTTTGAGTGCATTGCGGAAATGACAGCCACGGGCTAGCGAAAGCACTAGTAAAGTAGTGTGTGGCAAAAGGGTTCCTTGGGACGGTGGCTAAGAGCCAAGAGCAGTTACAAAAGCAGGTGCCATCATGTGAAATCTATTGGGAAGTTAAGAAATGATTGCAGGACAGTCAGGTTGGGGGGGCAGGGGATGGGAGTACCCCCCCCCACCTTCGAGAACAAAAAAGTAAAGTTCCAGAAGTTGGTGAAACAATTACCACCACGGCTTACAGTGACCTTGTCCTGAATGAAAACTCATCTTGGTTTCGCTGGAACTGATGATGCCGACGCCGTCGCTAAATGGGCAGCATTTTTCCTCCCACCTCCATCTATACCCCCACCCCCGAATGGATGCATATCGCATGCACCATTCTCAATTGGAGGCAAACTATTGACAGCGCACACACGACACAAATTACCTCAACATGAACAATCATCTCTACATATACCCAGCAACTTTGATTGGCTTTCCAAAAAATTCTCTAAATCCAAAGAGAATTTCAAGTGGGTTTCTAATATCTATACCATGCGGCATTCTGCACCCCATTACGACATGCACCAATACCTCTGCCCCGTGTGCAATAAACATCGCCAGATGAACCCTACCTCATTCATTTGACTCTGTGAGAGCACGGCCTCCTTGCGTCAAAATTTTGTGGATGCCTGGCCACCTTCTTACCGCTCTCAAATTTGCCAACGGATCACACACACAGCTCTTCCAGCCGAGAAAACTCATTTCTTTCGCACACTGATCCCTTCCTCTCTCCTCCTACATCTCAAGTGCTACCACTCCCCTATCACATCATGTACCATATCACATCCTGTGCCCGTTGAATGGCATGAAACACTTCAGCACAGAGCCAGATTCACCACAGATTGCATTCATCGATCCATCCGCTGGCTTCATAATAATGCACCAGGCTCATTTCTGCACACCCGGTCTGGTACAAATTTCTGGAGCACAGGACACTTCAGTACTTCTCACACACCACCACCCCGCAAAAGACCACATCGATACATTATTCCCAATGCAATCCCTACCCAGGTCTCGCGACAGGTGAAGAAATCCAAACACAATTGTCGTATTACCCCCCCCCCCTCCTTCACCCCTCCCTGCCCCCTCCCCACAGTTTAGCACCCTTGTTCTCACAGGCAATCCTGATCAATTTCAATGGGATATCACTACATTTTGGCTGGACGAGATTTACCTTACTTCCTTTTAATCGTAAGGCATAAGGCAGGTCCACTCCTCTGGTTTGGAACTTCCAGATACGCACACGACATCGTTTTTTTTTAACTTTCACTTGTTGCCTGTGTGTATGTCCAGCCATGGGAGGCACACTCATCTGTCTGTTTTTCTCTTCCTCCCCATTCCTCAATTTTTCGTCAACATTTCCCTGCACCAGGAAACACACCACCAACGGCCCCACACCCCCCCCCAGTAAACAAATAAAGTGCAACTACCAGTAGTGCAAGCCACCCTTCCACAGGTGGCCCTGTGTGTATCATCTCTTTGTGTACATAGAGTTGGGAGTGGATCAGCTCAGGATCGTCGCTGAGTCACGACGAACAACGGCCAAACGTTTGAACTGCACGTTTGAACTCCGGCAGGAGAAACCGCCATACCACAAAAAAAAAAAGTGAAACAATACCTGTTGTTTTGACAAAGAGGGTGTTGACAAAGGCCAAAATAGGACATGGTTCCAAAAGTTGCAGAAGCAACACCTGCTGCTGTTCGGACAAAGGATAGTTCTCACAACGGAAGTGGGGGGGGATACTTGTTGCAGCTGGGGGCGTGGATTAAACAAACAGGCAAGGCCCCCACTTGGGTCAAATTGGAAACGATTTCATCAAAAATCTTCGTGCAAGAGAATAAGCAACGTGAAGCACTTGCGGCCGAGTGGACGGTCACAACAAGGTCACAACACTCCCAGCATCGATGGAATGCTTCCCTTTTTCAAGCACCCGCTTCAGTTGTCCTCAGTTGAACAATCTTCTGTCATCGAGCAGGTTTCATTTTTCTCATAACTGCTTCCAGATTATTGCCGAGACGTGCAAGTGCTGTTGTCTGCAGCATGCCAAGGTCACATAAGCAAGGGGCCATGCCCCTGTACGTCGCCTGGAGAGTGTGCACGCAGGGAGGGGGGAGGAAAAGTGCCGGGTGGAAAAGGAGTGTGGTTTGTGCGTGATAGTGCAACGTCTATTGTACTCTCACAATCGCAGTTTCTGCCGCCGTGGCTTTCACTCCTCTGCCAGCACTGACAAGCTCAAGATTTGTGTTCTGTTGAGGCGTGCCTCAGGGGTGCCCAAAGACGCAAGAAGTCAGTGACCAATAGTGCACGCGCGAGGGCCAACAGGGGGGGGCTAAAGAGATGCAGGCAACTGGATGTAGGAACGGTGAAGAAGCAGTGGAAGTTCGCTGCACCCACCACCAGTGGTAGCCTGCACCATCCCTAAGCCTCAAAGGTCCAAAGTGCTGCACCAGGAGGGGATCTGGGAGGAAAACTGACAGTGTGATGAGCATAGCAGTAACAAGGAAAAGCCCCAACAGAAGAGGCCCTAGACCGGCAGCTGCAACCTGCCCCCTACCCCAACTCCCAAGCCCCCAACCCCACACCCACACGGGACCTGTACGCCCCATCCCACCCCACCCCCCACCCCACACATGGGAATAGTGGAAAACCCCCGGACCCGGGCCATGGCTGTAGCAACCAGGGCCGTGTGCCTGGCTGAACGCATCCGCTACCCGCCGGACCATACACCCCATCTGCCCCCCACCTCCCCCCCCCCAAGTTCCACTCAACAACCCACGCCCCCACAGGGGTTCCAGATCCCATTGAAGCGCCCAAAGTGACTTGGAAATGGTTCCTTCGGCGCCTTCAGGGCTCCCAAAGGTTACCAGCCACTGCAGTGCAGGTCCATTTCGGCCAGAACGTTTCCTTCGCGCCTTCAGCACCGACCACTTGTCTCCCCTGGCGGTGGTGTTGGGCAGCCACCCTCCACCACCACCACATACACACTTGCAGAAGCACACAGCCTTCCCGTGATTGTCTGCGCCGAAAGAGTTCCCCATGTTGCCGCATGTTATCCCTGGCCAGGGTGCGGACCACCTCGCCTCGAAAAGGGTTCATTCATTCACTCATTCTGTGGTGGCTTATACCCGGGCCTTGAAAACTGTGTCTATGGTTGTTGTGAACGTCGTTAGCACGGGGGTTTGGGGGGGGGGGGGGGGTTGCATCATAAGTCAATAAGATCCGCCACCACCTTGCTCTAAAGGGAGGCCAGCGATGCGCTGGAGGGTTAAGGGGCTGAAAGGAACACTTCACAAGCTGTTGCTCAACCGGTTATTGGCGGTTGGGAAAGCCCAGAAAGAGAGGGGCAGCGGGGCGCCCCCCCCCCCCTGTTCAAGCGTTTTTGGCGGCCTTGGGTACCATGTGGTAATAACCTCCTAGAGAGTTAGGATTGGGGGTTTTGGGACAGTATACTCATGGTAGGATGCAAAAAGATGTGTCATTCCATTACATCAAAAGAAATCAGCCACATTGCCTTTTGTTTTTGGTCCCGACCAAGACGAGCCCACGTACAAGTCTCAATGTCATCATCCACACCACAGTTTCCCCGGGGAACATGCGTCACACTGCCAGGGTGAGCACACACTGGAATTATTGGTTGTTCCACCTCCTTTCCTTTTCCTCTGGAACATGCCTCATAGCACATGCCTCCTAGTCCATAATGGACCTCACAGCTTCTGCCCTGTGCTCTTGTCCTGCCACTGCTTCTGCCGGATGGGCTTTGGCATAATCCAAGTTTGAACACCCATTTTAGGGCTCAGGGTAAGTAACATAGCAGCAGCAGCAGGAGCAGCAGCAAGTACCAAGCATCAGTAGCAAGTAGCGGAAGACACATAAAAAGTCTGTTAGGGGGACACCATGGCTCAAACCCGGCATCCAAGAAGCTCAAAACGACCGCAGAGCAAATGTGCATCATCTCAAACAAGTTGCATGTCATTTTGAGTCGTCTAGCCTGTTTTATGGCCAATTTAGTGTCCAAAAGTGGCTATTTTTGAAGTTCAAGACGATCATGAGTGTGTCCTGTAGGCGTCTCCAAGGGCCATTCTTCTTCCATACTGATTGGACGATCAAATGCGTTGCAAATGGGTCTTCAATGGGGTGCCTCTCACGCTGTGGTGCCATGCGGTGGTCCATTTTGAGGCGAAAATGAGCCGTTTTTCAACCAAGTTGAAGAGAATTATAAGGACCCAACTCGGTCCTCGTTGCAAGTCTTGGTTACCAAGCTAGGTCTTTTCCAGTGGAGGTTTTGCAACCCATTTTAGGGTCCAGGGTGAGCAATGTATTGTAGCGGCAACAACAGCAGTCAGCAGCAGCAACAGCGAGCAGCACGCACATAAAAAGTCATTTTGGGGACTCCGTGGCTCGAGAAAAAAAAAAGTAGCTCAAAACGACCACAGAGCTACTGCACATCACTTGAAATAAATTTCGTGCGTTTTTGAGCTGTCTTGCCTGCTTTATGGCCAACTTGGTGTCAAAAAAAAACGACCGTTTTCAGCCTGTTTTCAAGATGATCGCTGGTGCGTCATGTACGAGTCTCCAATGAGGGTTGTTCTTCCACAATGATCCGACAATGATTGCATGCCATGGTGCCATGCAGTGATCTAGTTTGAGGTGAAAATGAGCCGTTGTTTTTTTGAGGACCCAAGTCGGTCCTGATGGCAAGTGTTGATTAGGGTCAGGGTTTGACCTAGCTGTACCCTCACCCTAAGTAAGTGCCCCCCTCCCCTTCCAACCCCCCCCCCCCCTCCTCCGCCTTTATGGCACCTCCCCCCTCTGGTCCTTGGGACAGCCCCTACCCCAGCCCGCTCCTCCATTGAAACCCGAGATGTTCCTGGGTAGGTTTTGTGGGGTCCTGTCAATTGAGCCCCCTCTGGGGGGGGGGGTCTCGCCAAGTCGTGGTATTACCCCCTGCCCCCTCAAGTAAAAGCTCATCATGCCTTGTTGTTGGGGCAGGAGTGGAGTTCCCATGAGGACCCCATAGATATGGACAGAGGAGTGCAGTGACTGCACAACGCCTGCACCGCACTGTTACACAGGTCATGCCCAGAGAACGCCCTCATGGCACCATCAAGCACTCCTGCAGAATCCGTGCCACCCACCACTGCATCGACAACCGACCGACGTTGTAGCGCCGCGCTGGCTGGCTCAACAGCGACCAATTCCCCTCCAGCATCGATGGCACTACATCCAGGGGGTTTGCGCGCAACACCGGCAACTCGGTGAACTCTGCGGGCGACAGGCGGTCAGACACCACCGGGGGCCGGCCCACGTACAGCGACTCCCATGTTCTGAAACAGTCCAACCCCGTCCCAGGCAGCGACAACACAAACTGCGCCTCCCGCATTGTCGCGTAGTACTCCTCTGGGGCGACGTACCCGGTGGCGTCTGACAGCGAGAAATTGAACCGGGGTCCCAGAGTGCGCAGCCACATGCGGCGGTTGATGAACCGGGGCAGGCCCTGTGTGTGCCGGATCGACGGCGCCCCCAGAGTGAACCCTTTGGCCATCAGCAGCGTGCCCGGCGCGCGGGTCGCAAAGCTACGGTGGGCAGCCGCGAGGCGCAGCTTGACACTCGGTCCAATGGGCGCAAGCCCCAGGGGCAGGGGGATGACCTTCGGGTGCGTCAACCAGGAGGGCACGTTGATGCTGAAGATGCGGAGGATCTGAAGGCACGAGGGAGTCGGGGAGTGCGGCACGAGAGAGGGTGGGGAGGAGGCGGGGGGTACCTCAGGGCATGAGTCCCATGTGTGAGGACAGACACGCCAGCGCACAACTGGGCGTGTTTCATACCATCAGCGTCACCTGCGGGTTGTACCGAAGACCTCTGGGGAGGCGGGAGGCGTTCAGGCAGAATTCAGGACCTTAGACTTCACTGCCGTGCTGGTCAAGTGCTTGTGGTCAGCTTTCAGTCCTCGGGCCTTTTTTTTTCCCACGGCGTTGGTCGCCACCTGCGACATCAAATTCTTTGTCCCGATGTGCCGTATATCGGGCCTTGGCCATAGGAGCCAGGCGCTCGACCCACTCCAGCCTGCAGGATCCCGGTGGGAGACTGAGGGCAACCGGAGGAGCCAAATTGAGTAGTAGAGCCCAAGAGGTGCAGAATGGGGCCCTCTGGGTGTGACAGGCTTTGAAACCATTGAAAGACTCCCACAAAAGGATGCAGGGCGCAGCACGAGGAAGGTCTGACGCATGGGCAGACTGCAAAGAGAGGGTGTGGAGGGTGGGCAGAAGGAACAGTGCTGGGGCTGGTGTTGGGGCACGTGCGGGGGCTGGGGAGCTGGGGGTATTCGACCTTTGGGGAGTCCAGGAGCCAATTGGGGAATCGTGGGTTGTCGTAGTTGTGATGCAGAATGAAGAAGTGCGAGTCTATGTGCGGCAGCATCCGATTCAAGTGCATCAGGTCTGTCCCCTTTTTGGAGGAGTACACGCCAATGTTCCAATACACAAGCGACCGGTTGGCGATGGCCTTGGGGTCGAGCCTCTCGGGGTTGGTCTGGTTTGGGAAGAACATTGCGGCGGTGTGCCATGCAAGGTCCGCCAGCTCTTTGAAGCCCAGACCGTCCACATGGGGGCACGCCGGGAAGTAGGGGGCTTTGCCGCACGGCGGGGGCGCCGCACCCTCCGCCAGAAACGTGGGGAACGGGACATAAACGTCCGGGAGGGCCAAGTGGTCGGGGCTGAGGCACAGCGGTGCGGTGCCGGAGTCACTGTGACGCCGGCAGTGCGCTGGGAGGCCGTCCGGAAAGCGCAGGCCCTCCAGGACGGAAATGACCGTCTGCAGGCCTGTTTCTTGGGCCAGGCGCGCGTGCACTGCCTCAGGGCTGTAGGCACGGAATGCCTCAGTGTCGGGTCGTGTGAATGGGAGTGCAAACAGGAAGACAATGAAGAACACACGAGGGCCGGAGGGGCCCGGCATGCTTTGAGCGTCTGTGAACACTCTCAAGCCCAGGGTTGCTTCAGAAGATGCGAGGGCACTTGGGAGGGAGGGGGAGGGAGGGGAGGGAGTCTAGGCCCACACCGCAGCTGCTCCCGGCCCATTCGCAGGGGGGGTTGCACGTGCTGCCTCAGCTGTTTTCGGCCTGGACATATGAAAATCAGAAATTTAAAACCGATTTTTTTGATGTTGTGACCCCCCACAATGATCAAAAGCACTCCCAAAGCAAGTCTTAAACCCTGTTTATGTGTTTTTTTTTCACCCCATTTGGCCACTAGGTGGGCGGGGGGGGGGGGGGGGCAGAGAGAGGAGTTGTCAACGAAAAGGCAAAAGTAACCGATAGCAACTGTTGTGTAACCGGTTGTTGATCCACCGACGGCCGTGTTGCTGTTGGTGGGCGTCAACCACATCATGTCCCATGCACTGCCTTAATCAGGGACGGCAGGACATCAGTTTCGGCAGGGTATTTGGTAAAACTTAGTACCAGACGAGGTAACACTTAGTAAATTTTGGTAAAACTTAGTAGAAACAAGGTAAAACCTAGTAAAAAAAAATTCTAAAAAAAATTTTTACTAAGTTTTACCTAGTTCCACTAAATCCCCCCCCCCCAGCTGCCGTTTTAAACAAGGTAGTCAACACTTCGATGGTAGGTGGTACTGGTGTTTAAGGGCACAAGGCCCCTGAGTCAATTCGCGGCCACTTGTGTTAGTGGCGCCCCACCCAGGCTATCATGCACACCAATTAGTTGGCACTCGGCCAACATAACAAAACATAATTGCAGTTGGGCAGTAGAAACAAAATCAGGCTCAAGAAAAGAGTCCTGACAGGGCCATGGCCGGCATCTGTGGGAACTACTTACAAGTAGTTACAAAAGACACACTTGAAAATCAAGTCGGCTTTGGTATCCACATTCCTCGGTTTTTTTTTTACTGACTCCAGAAGTTCAAAGAGTACTCAAGACTGTGCTTGGGAAAGTGGGTGAATCCAGCATATGATACACTGGATCCCCGCAACGCGGGGCACATGGCAAAGACCCAAAGTTCACATGCGTATACCAGAGGGCTCTTTGATGCGGTAGGCAAAACCGCCACGCCATATGGCAAGCCTATAATGTGTGAGAGTTAAGGGGGGAGAAAAGACATGCTGGATCGCGTTTGTGCCATTCCCCACAGGTCCTCAAGGGTGACAAGCTTTCGTCGCTTTGCAGGGGCCATGTTCGGCGGCGGGCGTTGGCCCAGGATGCCGGGCCTTGTGCGGCACTGGCGTTTAGGCAGAGGCGACTCCAGCCGGTGGGCGGCGCGCTCAGATGCCCACAACTGGCTCATCACCGAAAAGAGCTCAACCCTTCGGTTATCCGCATGCCTCGGTTTGCGTCGCACTGTGGGATTATTGGTGCACATCCAAAACAAAGCCGTTTTCAACTCACCTTGCAGCTCGGTGCAAAATGCTTGGTCATTTCGCAGTTGACCATCACCATGGGGATATTGAGGAGGCACTACACACCACTTGCGACAGATCCACACACCACGACGGGTGTTGGCAGCAGAAGCAGCAACAACACTGGGCACACCAGGACAGGTGTCTTGTGGCACTTGCAATGTGTCCTTGACAACGCGCCGAGACAAGGCACAATGCAACGTCAAGAGACATGCCGGATGGCAACTGGCACCATCAATTTGCTGGATGAAAGTAGAATGCAGGGGTGCAATTGCAAATGCAAGGGCACTGAAAGCATCCAAAATCTTTGACCACTTCTTGTGCTGCTGTGGTTCAACGCCTTCTCCCTCGGCAATCAAATCCACAACAGCCAACTCCTCCTGGTTTGCCCCAACAATGTGTGGCCGGTCGCACACTGGGTCAAACTTAAGGCAAAGGTATTCGCGAGTCTTGGGGGTACGAACCTGACATACCGGGTCGTCGGGGCCCCCAAAAACGGGCAAAAAATTTCACTGTTGGCCTCCGTGGCCAACAGTGAAACTCACAGAAAAATTCAATTTCCCAAAACCCCAGTGTGGGGCTCATATTTCATATTGTTTCACTGTCAACTGTGCCACTCTTACTGTTGTGGAAGCATTGAGGTGTGGCAGACCATATCCCCAGACCCCCCCCCCCTTCCATGCAGTCTACGGCGGTGGACTGCAGTAATACTCGAACAACTTCCCCTGTGACAAAGACGTGTATGTAAATATGCAACACAAAACACAGGCACGGTACGTGTACACACGGTGTTGCTGCATGTGTTGTAAGACTGCATTTCTGATGCCACACTCTGGAACTGGCAAATCACACGGCCAAATCACACGATGAATGGAACACACATTCAACACAAATGCGTCTCCCAAACCAGCATCCATCTCCCGGACAGCCCAAGGAACAGGAAAACCCACCGATGAACCATGTATCCACTGGTTTCCATTAAGTTGATAATTCAAAGGGAAAAAAAACAGCAAATGCATGATGTCCCTCGGGGATCACCTTGCGGGGAAAATCCCTATGCCAATGTTGAGCAGAACCAAGTGCACCAACATAGGCAACAATCTCAATATTCAAGGGCAGGCCTGTTTGGGTCATAATGTCACGGTGCAAATCTGTCGTGACATTCTCAAGGTGTGGAAAGTCATGATAATCCTCACCCCATTCATTGATAGGGATGCTATGTCACCCTGTCATAGGAATCAAACTTCCTTCCAATAGAAGGAAACTTTTCGTTAAAAATTGGTTTGCCTTGGAGCGGATCGAGGGTAGCCACCTCAGTTTGTAATTTGTACAATGAGGCACTCAAAGTGGCACGCAAAACACAGTGCTCCAAGCGAACAAGGTCCGGGAGTGATTCATTGAATCCCTCCCACTCAGGGGACTCAATCGGTTCGTCACCAGAACCAATGAGTGGATCTGCACTATGCAATGGCCATGCAACAACAGTGGCGGAAGTATAAAAAAACGGGGTGGTAAAACCATAGTATGGGTCGGCCCAGGCCGTGGACCCATTTGAAGGAAGAGAAAAAACCGGCAAAACAGAGGCACAATCCTTCACCTCAAAAACTCATCACGGGGACCTCTTCCTTTTTTGCCCTTTGGGCAGAAAATTGGCACCCGGTTTTTCTTTTCCCACCTTCATCAAGGTCCTGGAAAAGGGGGGTGATGAAGTTGGTGACCCGTGTTCCAACCTTCGGGCTCACCTTGCTTCGAAAAACAGACACCAATGCATCGGTGTTGGCATTCACCAAATCAAGGGTGCAACCCAAAAGGTTGGGGTTGGCATCCATAATGGGGTAGATCATGTCACTGAGACACGACCCAGTGACCTCCCCAAAAATTTGTCGTGTCACACGGTCCAGGATATGGGCAAAAGTAGTGGCTGCATCAAAAGTTAGCTGCTCATCCGATGCCCTTATGGTGGCAGCTTGCAACACCAACCCCGGTCCCAGCACCCTTCGGGTCCCCAAAACCCGTTTGTGTTGTTCCACCCAATCCCCAATGCACACTCCGGCTGCGCCCAAAGCCTCCATGACCACCGGCAAGTCCCCACGGACACAAGAGAAGGTCTGAGAACAAGGGAAGAGGGAAAGGTGCAATGGAAACCTACGAATAGAGCACTAAAGGGGGCGCGACAAGGGGGTGCAACAAGGGGTGCGATAAGGGGGTTATCGCGCGACAAGGGTGCGCGATAAGGGCGCGATAAGGGGTGTTATCGCGCGACAAGGGGCGCGACAAGGGGCGCGACAAGGGCGCAACAAGGGCGCAACAAGGGTGCGACAAGGGTAGTTCAGCACAGGCGAATTATAGGTTTCTGCTGCTGGCACTTGGATTTCTTGTTAAAAACAACATTTAAAATAACAGATTCACCAGATTTAGCAGAAATCAAATTATGGTCTGGCGCCAAATGCGCTTTCAAATTCACGACCCTTTTCCATCAGCGCCTGTCGCGCGACACCACACACTTGCCTCCACTCCACCACCTGGGCCACCCCCTCCACCTCATGTCACACGCAAGTGGGCACAAGAAACAGGACTCCTCAGTAACCGGTCATAGGCTGTGAAAGACAAAAGCAGTACAAGGCACAGGTTCACGGGGTTCCTTTAGGCACCTCCCCTTCATATGGTGAGCATAACCTGGCATACCAAGAATACCCCCCCAAAACAGCCATTTTGTCACACGCACCTAGTCGTTCCGTGTGCCCATGGGATATGAAAAAAATGAGTTTAGCACCCTGAAAATAGGGGGGGGGGGTCAAAAAACCATAAAGCCGATTCCACACACCCACACCTGTGTGTGGTAACCCACACATTTTGAGGTATTTGTCAGTATACTCGAAGTATTGGAGAAGTATTCTTGCCGTATACTCGGAAGTATACGGCCGTATACTCGGAAGTATACGGCCGTATACTCGGAGTATACGGAGACTTTCTACCTTCCACCCATGCCACCATTCTCATCAACTACCCCCCCCCTTGCAAGTACTCATGACTCTCCAACCCCAAAACAAATTGTACACACAAAAGAGCACCATATGAGCAAAGCAGAAGACCATAAGAAGCATTTTTGCTTGATGTCCCATCCGAAATGTCAAATGTGATCCACTTCTGCATGTTATGTACACTGAATATACATACTTATGCATATTGCACAACATATCATATCACATGATATATACCTACATGTGTTTTTTTTTGGTAAAAAATAGCCTTTTGACAAAATACCATCCAACCACCAACGGGAAGCCAACGGAGGCCTCAACCGGCGACGGCAAGCAATACACAAGGCGGATGCATGTGTATCGTGATCAATGATCCCCAAAGTGATGTGCCACAATAGGCGTTTCGGCTTTAAAACAAAGCCCTCATCAGTTCTGAAATGCTAAAATTAAAACAATTCAAGCATGCAACAAATATTTACATCGCATTTGTAATTAACAGGCCACAAATGGTACAGCGCAGACAGAAATTCACTGAGTGGGCGCATGAGCCACCGGCGGAAAAGCTGTTTTAGGCTGGGTAGCGGTCTTAAAATTTCAAATAGATGAATACTTGGCACAAATGTCAGTTTAGATCTGAGTTTGTGGACAGCCCTGGGCCATAGGAGTGGCAGGGCTGAGTGATACCTGACCCTCAGGACATGAACTCTGGACAGTGGACCATCGATGGCAGGGGCCTCCACCCGTTCAGCTTGGCTGAGCGAGGCCCCTTGGGGGGCGGGGGGGGCAACAGCAGGTGCTACAGGACCCTGTCAATGGGCTGCAGTGAAATCAGACCTGTCACGGTGCAAAATCGGGAATTTCCACCACTCAGACCAATGTATGTACTGACGTTCGATAACAAAGTCAGGCTACCCCAGGAAGTGTAGAGCTCTAATCAGGCGGGGCCAACAAAGACGGTAGAAGGAGGGGGACGAACATTTGGTAAAAAATAGCCTTTTGACAAAATACCCTCCAACCACCAACGGGAAGCCAACGGAGGCCTCAACCGGCGACGGCAAGCAATACACAAGGCGGATGTGTATTGTGATCAATGATCCCCAAAGTGATGTGCTTTCAAACAAAGCCCTCATCGGAATTCATCAAAATACTCTCCAAACAGAGCCCCTTCTCCTTCGGATGGGCATTCGTAAACATATTTGTAACAATGATTGCTGCAGAAAAATGTGCCAGGCATATGTGGGCCAGTTGCCCAATGGAACCGTGCGTACAGGCGCATGCAACAGGCGCACAGCATGTAGGATTCAGCACAAATCTTTCGCCGTATACTTCGAGTATACGGCCGTATACTTCCAGGTATACGGCCGTATACTCGGAGGTATACGGCTGTATACTAGTAGTATACGGTGCTCACTAGTGGCCCCAAGGACGAAAGCCATAGGCCAATAACTCATCATGACAACAGACTCATCCGGGAGGTAATCTGTGTTGCACCCATTGTAGAAAACAATGGCATAGCGCTCCCCCCTCCATGGGGCAGGCCCGTGGTGGGCTTTGGAGTTGAAAACCACACCCGGCCAGCCCTTGTAGGCCTTCGCATCCACAACACCACCTCCATGTACATCCAACCGCATCGGGGTCCCTTGCATGGGACTATGGAGCACTCCACCCGTCATTGTCTCACCCTGATTCCAAGCGCCCTCCGCACAGGCACCACACTGCCCCTCCACGGCGTGGGTGGCACACAATGGCACGTTACCACATGTAACACAAAAAACTGTGGTAGCATCACTCACATCCAACAACACCTCACAACCAACTGCACCACAAGTGGCATGAGGGCCTTGAGACCCTTCGGGGGATGCAGCCGCTTTGCCGGCCCAAGGGGGAAAAACAACAGGGCAAGTGTTGTTGTAGTCGAACCTGGAGGTACCAACCGAAATGAAACCAAAAACACGGGGCCGATGGGGGTTTGTGGTAGGGCAAATACCTCCGCGATGCACAGTCAGTGCATTGCCCAACCACACATCCCCGATGTCCAATGGGGCCATTGGGGCCACCACCCAAGGGTCGGGGAGGCCCGTGTGGGATGCAACCACAAAATCCCCAGCACAACCATCATCGGGTGTGGGGGAGAACATCGGAAACAAGCAAATAACATGGTGTTGGTCCGGGCCGGCAACATAGCTGAGGTTAATGTCACGGTGCCAACACTGTTTTTTTTCCACATCCACTGTACCGGCCTTCACCACAATATCACAATAAAGGTGGTAACATTCACGACCGGACACTTCCAACCCAAATGAGTCTCCAAGTGGGGTATGAGGACCTCCCTTGCGAAGCTGTACATTGCACCCCCCTCCGGTGGAGTCATTGTGCGGCGGGTGTCACTGTCCCCTGCACGAGTCTCAGCGGGCCAATCCTCATTAAAAATATTGAGCCCCGCATCTGCCCTAAGTTCCCCATACTCATCCTGAAGCTTGTCCATCCAATTGACAGAAATGAAGCCAGATTGGAAAGCATGGCCCCATTGGGGCAATTCCTTGAGGTCGTCGACATGACGATGATCGACGACGTCAACGGGGATGGAGACACGATGGTGTTCAACACCAAAAAGGGGGGTGGTGGTGAGGGGGAAGAAAAGGGAGGGGTGCATCCCAGTACCCTTGTACCAGGTGGGGAGGGTGTGGCCCTCCAAATCGGCATGCCAGGACCATGGCGATTGGGAGTGGAGGGAGTAGAGGGGGGCGGTGTCCTCCCAATGCCCCCGCTGCACTTGCTGGGCCTTGCACTCCCATTTGCGCCAGCCAGCAGCCACGTCCCCCGAGACATGAATCCCCGGAGAGCCATCCTGCATCTCCCATTCCCTCAAATACAAACTCATCCCCCTATTGGGCCCCCCACAGCTTTTTTTAACATGCTCCACGACAGCGCGGGCATCCGAATCATGGAGATGCAACACAATAGCTTGCTGATTAGGGTTGTTGTCAAACAACGACAACAAAGGGTCAGTGAGGCTGTGGGGTTGGGCAACGCCGGGGTGCGTTAGCTTCACCAGGGCCACAGGGGTGTCCAAGGTGGACCAAGCACAATTCTCAAGAGAAGGCCAAGACACGGTGCGTGTGCTGTCGGGGCTGTAAACACCTCTGTGCACTGTGCGGAGAGCTACGGCATCGGCCCACTTCTTCAACAAGGCATGAGTGCCCGCATCAGTCATGGTGGCAGAAAAAGAGGGCCTGGGAGAGCAAGAAGCAACATAATATGGATTGGAATGGACACATATGGAGACATACATTGCAATCTTGAGTGAAGTATGAGCCTAGATTGGTTTCAAGTGGTGTGCAATTGTTGGGCAAAGGCAAAGAATGCAACAAGATGGGCACAAAAGGCACAACAATGGAATTTTTCAACTTGAAACAACCACGTGGTGCAAACAAATACCCCCAGTATACGGCCGTATACTCTAAGTATACGGCCGTATACTCCAGAGTATGCGGCCGTATACTGAGGTATTGGAGCCTTGAGTATACGGCCGTATACCCCAAGAGCCCAAAATGGGGTATTTTCAAACACAACATTGATCATCACAATTGGCAAACTAGAGGTATTCCCCAACCCACCTATGCATGCATTGTGCATTATACATTCGTACCCACATGCACCGTACATGCATAGTGTACATTGGTCTCGGTACACAGCCTTTCATCCTGCACAACACCACTTGACAAAAATTCAAACAACCAGGGGCACAAGGCTATCATGTGTGGTCGCCCCACGACGCCGTGAGTGGCCACACAATAGCTGTACCCAAGTCAAACAATTAGCTAAAACCATCTATGCATGATCGTCACAAGCATGTGTCTTATACCTCAAAGTATATGCTGTCCGCACAAAAGACAAGGCAAAAACAATGCCCACCCCCATACGCTTGTTGGCTGGTGCCTCTGAAAAGAAAACATACCTGCAGAGGCACCCGTATCACACAGGAGAGCCAACAGCCCCAGTTCTGCCTGGTTTTATCCATGCATGTAGCTGTGACAGTGGAAAAAGTCTGCACAGCCTGAACTTCTCCCAGCACCGGCGAAAAGCTGGCTTCCACCAGGCCAAAGGGTACCCCCTGGCCATTAATCCCCACACCGTGGAACGCAGGTTGAGCAGGACGTCGGTCCTGGACCAGGCATACCACAGGGATTTACAGGAAATTGCTGGTAGCAAGGAGCGCCAGACTGTCCGTGCATTCGGCGAGAACTTATCTACCCACCTGATACACTCACCTGACCAAATGTCGGCGAGGCTCAGGACTGCCCCTTTGCGCATCAGGCTCAGAGTGTCAGAGCCAAACAGTTCAGGGGGCGCGGGACAGCGAATGGAGCACTCCCCCCAGGTCACTACGTCCCCATGTGGCTCCCACTTGAGCGGGATACCGTATATGGTTCGCAGGAGGGATGCTACAGCAAATTGTACATGTGACAGCACATGGTCTGGCAAATTAGCAAAAACAATGTACAGAATGTCTCGATACCGACTCAGGAGTACAAACGGCACTAGTTTGTTTCTCTCTTTTTGCCCGACGGGTGGTCATGCCAAAACTCGCGAATGCCAATGACATCTCTTTGCATGATGCAGCAAAGCATGTTGGTGTGGTTGCGAGAACACTTGGTGTATATCACCGAAAGGGTAAGCAGGTGAAATCAAAAGCAGCAATGCTCTTGAGCAAACATCATGTGCCCCAATCCAAAGAGGAGGAAGAAATCAAAGCAGAACCATGCCCCAAACCGGAAGTCAAAGCGGAACCTTGCCCAAATCCACAAAAGCAAGACTCACCCATCAAAGTGGAACCCGAATCACCACCCAGAATGGACAATCGTCAACTTAGTACATATACTATCTCGGATGATGATTTGCTAATCTCACATTCTTGCGATTTGTTGAATACTTCTATTGTTTCCTCATCGGTAGATGACGCAAATGAATATGAAGAGTTCCCCCCAACCCAATTGTCTGAAAAGGGGGATGTCTTTTCCTCACTTGCAGAAGGTCATGATGCATATTCCTTTGTCTACAGAAGCGCCATTTTTGGGCTTCCACTCACCATACCTGCTAGTACGTTATCCCCGTAAGCTAGGAGAACGCGCAGAACGCGGATAACGCTCCAGAACGCTCCGGAACGCGGATAACGCGGAGAACGCGGAAAACGCTTCCAGAAGCATGTGCGGAAGCACTGAACCGGAACGAGCAGAACGCGGATAACGCGTAAAACACAGCACACCTATGTTGGGGGGGGCGCGTCCTCACAGTTGGGTATCCAGCCTACGCGGTTGGTCCCCCCCAGGTTTCGCACTGGTCCCCATGGGTGGGGATGGCAGAGGCTTGGCGGCCATGACCTTCTCGATCCCACCACGGCCGCCTCCGCCACCCCGTCTATTGCACGCTGAAGGAGAAGTTCTCCAACGTATCGTCCTCTATGCTCCCTCTAGCGTCCTCCGCTTCCTCCTCTTCTTCCTCCTCATCGCTATCCGCCTCCTCCTCGTCCTCGCCGTCCGCTTCCGGGTCGTCCTCCCCGGCGTCCCCCTCTTGAGTCTCCTGGCTAAGGGGCGGCTCGCTTCCCTCGGCGTCCTCCGTGCCCGTTGTAGTGATCCCGTGCGCGGGTGCAAAGCATTGCACATGCAACGGGGTGTCCGGGCATCCGCTACACACGTATTGTGTGCGGCCTTTGCCGCAATGTGCACAAGTGCGCCGTTGGGCGCCGGCAACGGGGACGTGGATGCAAGGCACATTGTTGCATCATAGTGCACCCATGTAACATGTGAAATTCCGGGTTCCAACCATATTAACAAGACCCAAAATTGGGGGGGTTCCGCACCACGCCCTAGAACGCTGCATCCCAATTGTGCCGTGTCCTTCGCACGCGAAAATAGCCTGGACTGTTTCAACGGCGCTTTGGGTTCCGGGTCCGATTGAAAATGGTCAGCCTCACTATCACTCGATTGCATAGGGTCAAGCAGGCTTTCAGGGTGCGTTGCAACCACTAATAAAACAGCTGCACCATCATCGACCGTGGATGCCCCCTCACGTGCTGCGGCATCATCTGCGATATGAAAGGTAACGCAGGGTTAGATGCGGGTTCGGGTTCAGGTTCGGATTCGGAATCTTGTACATCCTCCATGATCAGAGGCGAGAGGGCTGCATCATCCTCCGCTTGTGATCCTACCTCTCCAACAACAGAGGGGGGTGACAATGGCACATTTTCTTCGTTTGCCACTAGAGGTTCATAGTGATCAAGTGTAAATGGATAGGGTCCAGTAGGACAACCGCATCCAGGAAGAAAAGATGGACGCCGCCTGCAACATTTTGGTAGGAGGAGGAACGGCCCATTCTACAACCACCTTCACCGATCTTTCCGGACGCTCTGCCGCGGCGGCCTCCAACTCTTCACGGATGGAGGCCTCTTGTTCCTCTTCCGCATGGGCCTTCAGCTTTGCACGCATACGAAAAGCGTCCAAACGCCGATCCCTTTGGTAACCCGGTGACGACCAACCTTTTCAAGACCAATCTCACCTTTGAGCACCCGGACCGCGGCACGATCAACCGCGGACATCTTACGATCCTTGCCTTCCAAGAATCGTAATGGCAAATGACGGAAATCGGAACGGAAGCAGGGATGTAGCAATTGTTCAACCGGGGTGAGAGCAGGTTGCGTGCATGATTGGGCCCCAGGGTCCTTGGTAATTGGAGCTTGTGTCTCCAATTTACGTGCTTGGGCATCCTCAACATGTTTCGCTGTTTGTTGCAATGCCCGACGTTGTCGTTCCGTTCTTGGACCCCGGGGACCAAAGTAAGGACACGCACGTGACGAGAGACTCTCTCTAGCAAGTTGCAAGTAGGCCGAGACTCCTTTTGCCGCCTCACGCTTCGGCCGACCACTAGCATTCAACTCTGGTGCGGCATCCATCGTGGCATCTGCCCGTTGATCGGTGGCACTAGGATGATGGTCATCCAAATGCTCATCGTCGTCGGGTTGAGAGCAAGGAACAACTTCCCACTCCTCGTCTTCCCCAAAAGCGGTTTTCTTTGGTGTGGCAGTGCCTTCGTTGCTGCTGGGCACAGATTCTGTGTCTGAAAAAAGCAACCGGTGATCACTCCCAAGAGAGTGCTCTCGACTCAACCCATCCTCACTCTCATCACTTGCGACCCCCAAAAGGGGGTGCCCACAGTCGCAAGCGGTCGCAGGCGGTCGCAGGCGGTCGCAAGCGCTTGAGATGCCCTTTTTTGGCCAGAAACCCCCTTTTGAGGGCTCCATGCAGTAGTACTGCGGCTTACGCACCTTTAATTGTTAGCTTCCATTGGATCTGTCGCTTGCCCCTTTTGTTTGTCCGCCTTTTGTAGGGCATTGCGCGTGCGCTCATTCCTATCTTTTCGAACATTTAAGATGCCTTGCAACGCCGGCGACCTTGAGACGGCCTAGTGGTCATTGTACCCCTCTTCCTCGGGTGCTAGACGATGGCTATGAAAAGAACGCAAGACGCAGGCAACCATCGGTGGCACATCAAATTGTGACGCCACTGGGGGATACCCATTTTTGCGCCAAGCTTTTGCATGAAGGTCACGAAGTACTTTTTGGGCCTTACGTGCACGACGACAAACATCAATAATGGGAATAGGAACCGATTTGCCACGGCAGCAAAATTTGGTCCTTTAGACCCCATCGTCACTTTTTTTCATAGCCATGACGTCATTTGCCTGTGCAATTGTTACTTTCGGGTACAAAACCGTTTTTTTCGGTTAAAATAAAATTTTGGTGTAAACTACTTTCATGGCAAAGAGCACAAGAAAATATGTGCGTAGACGGGTCACACATACACTCACTCCCCCAATCCCTCCAACCCGCCCTGCCTCCCTCCCTCCGTCCCTCCAAGTGTGCAATGCATTAACCCATTGAAGGAAAGACATATCACAATTGTCTCTTGCATTAAATAGTAGCATTGCCAATGGCTTGTTGCCTGCCTCATTGTCAACTCAAGCGGTTGGATGCAAGGAGCCTTGGCCTTTTGCCACTTGGCACAATGGTTATGCCATCTGTAGACGTGTACGAAAATTTTCTTAAGCGGTCGCAGGCAGTCGCAGGCGGTCGCAGGCGGTCGCAGGCGGTGGGCACCCCCAAAGGTTGGATGTCGTCATAAGTGGATCCAATGGTGCAGACCACTTAAATTCCAAGTGAAATTGTTTGGGTTGTTGCATTGTGTGTCCTTTTGTTGGGGATTTCTCCTTGGACAACATTGGAAAAAAGGGTGAAAAGCTTTGCGGCAACACGAGTTGCGAGCGGTGGGAGCGACCAGGCGATCGCACCGCTCACAATTTCAGGGTGGAATCCTCCCCCCTGCCGAGCCTCGGTCCTAACCTAGCCGCAGGCATCGATACTGCAGCAATCCGTGCTGCCGATCGCCCACACGAAGCGCCACTGTGAAGAGCGCAGATTTTGCGCTATCATTTGGCAAATCGCAATTTTAGCGCAATTTAGCGCTGAAGGTCTCACCTTCTGGCGGCTCTAAATCAGGCAATCTGGCACCAAATCCCAAAATTTTTATATAGGCCAGTAGCCTGGGTCTCAATCTGGAGATCTATCAAAAAAAATCCAGAAAAGACCAAAAAATCCAAGAGAAATCCTTGCGACTGTGAAGGACGGACGCTTTTGCACCGGCGTTTGGCAAATCACCCTAGGGTGATTTGCCAATAAGCTAGCAGTTGCCAAATGACGTGTCTAGAACTGCGCGGGTCACGGTCAAGCTTAGTGAGTGATGTCACCGATGAGTTGGCAAAATCTAAACATATGTACGCGTAGGGCTTGACCCAGGCTACTCAGAAATGCCTTCGTTGGTGTGTTTTGACACAATTTACCCCATGGAGGGAGAGGGTTTTGCTAAGGAGTTCACTGCCCGGCTGCAATTTCTTGCTGACTTCTGTTTAGTACCGGTCACGGTCGCGCTTCGGGAGAGGGTTCATTGGCTCACCACGCAAAAACCAAGTTGGTCATCTTGTAGAGGACGATCCACCCTACTCATATACACCAATTTTTCATGAAATGGACACATCTACCCCAAACTATGAGGCGCGCATGTAGATATAGCTGAAATCTGCATGCTGCCACAAATGCCATGCCGGGGTCTGCTACACTAAAGGAGGGAGGGTATACCTTCGGCGCATGGGTGCTGTCACTAGGCCTTTTTGTCACGCCAACGGTGCTCATCTACGTACTCGAACAATGCTTGCTCAATACTATGCGGCAAGGTTGGTTTGCGGCCCGGGGTGCTTAGACCGTTCCGCAACCTTGTCATTCGTGCCTGGACCGCAAATTTAGTTGTATGATGCCGGGACACTTGATGAATCGTGACCAATCATTCGAGCAACGGCACGATCAACGTTGCTCATCCTACGATCTTTCCCTTGCAAATACCTCAATGGCAACTTTTCTCCAACTCTTCAACCTCACTAGCAGAAAACAGCAGTCCCTCTGAACTGCTTGACTGCTCCCTGCTCAAACCCACACTACTCTCCGTTTCATCGAGTAGAGTAGCCACAAAAGGATCTTTTTGAGCCAACCAGAGACTCGTGGAATCTATCCACTTGAAAGACAAAGAAAACTGTCCTTCATCAAGACCAAGGTGGCTATTTTCCGTGGACACCCTTAGGAAAAACAAGAAAACCGTAGTGAAAAGCACGAGGTACCACCATTGCCCAAGGCAGAAAAAGAACGCAACCAGAAAAAACCCATAGGATTCGTCCCTCCTCCCTAGCCTGGGTCCGTAGCTACCCGTAGAACCACGATCTACAAGATTTGGTGCTATGTAGCGCTCAAACGAGCCGTCACTGTGACCTGCGGCGCCATTTGGCAAATGCCGCATTTAGCGCATCCCCTGAGGGCGCTGTGTTGCCAGCGGTATATCTGGCGATTTTTACACCAAATCTGGATTTTTTTACATCAATCGAGAGCCTGGCTCTCAATCTGTAGATCTATCCAGAAAAATCCTGCAGATCCCAAAAAAATCTTGAGAAATCGACGCGAGTGTGACCCACGGGCGGAAAATGCTCGGAGTTCGGCAAATCACCCTAGTCGCACGTGATTCGGGAAGATCCAGCCGGACATCATTAAGATTGGCCGAGACAATTGCATACAGGAGGCACGTGAACCTTCTTTCACATTTGATTGCATCTCATCAGTCTCAATGTGTGATGCCTTCAAGCAGGCGATAATTTGTTGGGCTAGGCTTGGATGATTTGCGAAGTGTGCCTGGTTTTCCCTATGTTCCAGGTTTCAAGAAGCTGCTGTTTAAAAGGAAGACTCATGTTGGAATGCATTCCGCGGCACCCAAAGGTGCGACATGAAAGGATTTCACTTCGTTCACGTTTGTGTCACTTTTCGATGCGTGCCTTGCCGAATCACCCCGTTTTTTGGTTGTTTTGACTTTGTTGGAATTGTTGCGCGACATGACGGCGTTCAAAATAAACGATAAAAATCCCCGAAGTCAAGAGTGCAACGACGCATAGTAGAACACGAGTGAACACGTGGGAGTGAAATAATGGAGTTCAAAATGCATGAGACTACCGGTTGATTCGTAAAAAATCTTTGCGAGCACACAAAATGTAGGCTGTGCGGCACGACACCATGGCAAAAAGGCGAAAGACACAAAACAATCCATTAAGGTTGGATTGCGTCACCATTCAATAACGCGGCTCACAAGAAGCGCTCCTAACGAATGCAAAGAATACACTTGGCGATTGTCCCATTTTTTTTGTTTCATCGTGCATACGACCTAATTTTGTAGGGCATGGAAGCAAGAAGCAACTCTGCAAAGCATGTGGGCGATGATTTTCGTTGAAATCGCTCGTACGAAAATGCCTCAAGTGAGTCGGCGTGTCGTCCACATGATACGTAATTCATGATCGATCGCACTTCGTGTTCACCTACAAACTGCCACCATCTTCATGACAACAAATGCAAATCTCCGCCGGCTCGTCATGGAGAAAGAGCAAAGCTACCTACTTGCGTGGATCATGTCGGTTTGCCTCCTGAAGCTTTTCAGGATTCTCAACTGCAGTGGCTACGTATTGAATTTGACGTATTCTTGGCATTTTGTCGCTTTGAAATTGTGGCATTTTTTAGAAGTGGTTTGTATTGTGTTTTGGCATCAATGGTGCTGATTTTGAAATACATCAATGCGTTGGCTCCGCACTCATTTCGAGTGTTGCATTTTGATGGATTGCTTATATTGAGTTAAAATGGTAGACGTGTTGCACCTCACCTCATTTGCGAAAAATCATCACCCCATCATTGGTTGTTGTTCCCGTATGGCTGGGATGGCCAACAACTCCTTTGCACTCCCTCTCCGGCATCTCGTGAGAATAAGTCAAGACACTACCTTCTTCCACCATTGATTCAATAACATCCTTGATGGTTGATAATTGAGGCAACACCAAGCGGGAACTAGAAAATGATGGTGACGGCGAGGAGTTGTAATATGAATTTGATTTGATTTGGCGAAACAACACATCAAAATTGACAATCCACAAGGAAGCTTATCAATTGTCCAGGCAATACCATGGTTGTAGACTTGTTATTTGCAAAAAATCAATTTGACCTCTTATTTGATCTAGATTATTTGTTGGCCACCTTTGACGCTTTGGTATTGCCCCGCACGCTTCGCATAGCCTCCAAATCGCATCACGCCATTTTTCGCATGTGCGTCGATCAAGTCCTCACGAAACGCATGTTTAACCAGGAAGGTCGCTTGCGATTTTGAGCTTTTGAGCCCCGCGAAGAGCCTTCACTTTTCACATAGTGCTTTTGATCAAGAATGGCCCCACTCACGGCAGATTGGTCCTCCACGTCTTTTGAGCAAGCCTCCACACAAATTGAAAAACCTGCTCTCGCCAATGCTGTGTGGGCGTGCACCCGCGAGGATTGGTCATACTTGAACCCTCAGATCAATGCCAACAACAATTGGAATGCGGAGTCTCTGGACCAAACCAAGCTTCCGTTCGCTACCGCCAATGACCCACGTAGTTTCTTGGACAGTAGCAGCTTTAGCCACTCTGAGGAGTCCACGCGCAGCCTCAAGAAATCCTTGGGAAGCCGCAGTGTCAGCAGCCGCAGCTCCTCTGAGTCCGTTGGTCAATCTAGTGACTCTGGCTCTCCAATGGAGTCTCCCGTAGGAACCCCCTTCGGGTCACCAATTGATTGCCCTTTTGGTTCCCCAGTTGGGAGGTTCGAACAACAACAATCAATTTCTGACAATCGAGGCAAGCAACACAAGGAAGGGAAGCTGGGCAAAGCCTCTGCAACTCAGCCAACGAAGTCGAAGAAATCCGGAGAAGAGTTTGAGGACCTCCAGAAAGCGACAGACGGTCAGGTGGTGGCCAAGAAGCTGAAGCAAATCTCCAAGCAATGGACCACCGGAAGGGAACCTGTTGGGCAAGTTCAACGCAAGGTTAAGTGCCTGTGCGAGAAAGTGGTGGAGGTTACACCCAGCTTGACAACCTCCGATGTTTGTCGCACCGTGGATGCCTTGGCCGAGCTTAGCAGCCGGGACTCGGTTTTCCGAAACTGCTTAGCCTCTTCTCAAGACATGTTCAAATCCATTGCCATGCATGCCTGCAAACCAGAGATCAAATCTTTGCTCACAGGCCGTCAGGCCACACGACTCATCTGGGCTCTGGCCAAATTGGGCATTCAAGACAATAACCTAGTCAAAGAGGTCGGCACCCGCATGATGGAGTGTGACGTGTTGAGCCAGCTGAGTGCTCAAGATATCTCTATGGCGATTTGGGGCATGGCAAAGGCGCGAAGTGCGCATTTGCCGTTGTTGGAAGCTCTTGCCCATGAGGTCGTCAGCAAACCGGGACTTCTTGAAGAGTTCGAAGCACAAAGCGTCGCTAACACAGTATGGGGGCTGGCTACGCTGGGCGTCCGCAGGGATGAACTCATGATCGCCATTGCGGGCCGTACGTTGGTGGAGGGATTCCTCGAGACGTTCAAGCCTCAGAATATTGCCAACACAGTTTGGGCTTACGCCAAGCTTGGTATGCAGCATGAGAAATTGCTGGCTGCCATTGGGGAGCGGATGCTGAAGCCCGGTTTCCTTTCCACATTCAATGCCCAGGACATTGCCAATACTGTCTGGGCGTTTGCAAAGCTGAACTTTCAGAACATGACCCTGATGAACAATGTTGCTGAGCGTACCCTCCAGCCGAGTTTCTTGTCCAGCTTCAACAATCAGAATGTTGCCAACACCGCTTGGGCTTTTGCAAAGCTGGGCGTCAAGAACGAGTTGCTCATGGGGGCCTTCGCTGGGCGCATCATGAAGGGACGTTCTCTGTCAACGTTCAATGCTCAGGACATTGCCAACATCGTGTGGGCCTTCGCAACTGTTGGAATCCGTCTGGACGGATTTCTTGAAGCAATTGCTGCACGGCTACAAAGTGGCCTGTTGTCGACATTCAACGCACAAGACATTGCAAACACTGCATGGGCGTTTGCATCACTTGGATTCCATAAAGAAGGCCTGATGAAAGACATTGCTCGAAGATGTTCGCAAGATGGGTTCCTTGCCACGTTCAGTTCCCAGGCACTGGCCAACACCGCGTGGGCTTTTGCCTCGTTGGGACTCAGGAACGCCCTGTTGATGCAAAGCATCGGAAACCGCATTGTGCAGAACGGCTTGTTGGCCAGTTTCAATGCACACAATATCGCAACTACTGCTTGGGCGTTTGCATCTCTTGGGGTGCAACACAAGAGGCTCATGACCGGGATCATGAAGCAGATGCGGCAGACTGCTTTCCTGGCTGGCTTCAACGCACAAGACATTAGTAACATTGTTTGGGCCTTTGCGACCCTGGAGATCAGAAACCCTTCCCTGCTTACAGCAATTGTGAAGCATGTTACCCAACCCGATGTCCTTAGCACCTTCAACGTCCAGGCCCTTTCCAGCCTTTGCTGGTCATTCGCTGCAATGAGAATTCAGAACGAGGCAGCAATGGAGGCTATCGGGACGTCGATTGTTAACACCTCTCTTATTCATACACTTTCCCCGAAGTCGATTGGGGATCTGTCCTGGTCATTTGCCACTGTTGCTGTTAACCATGGGCCATTAATGAGTGGAGTTGCTCAGAGAGTCACGGAACCCGGCTTCTTGTCTACCTGCAGTGCCCAAGACATTGGAAACATTGCATGGGCATTCGGTGAGCTTGGAGTGCGTGATGCTAGCCCCATGGCAGCCATTGCGCAACACCTCCTGCAGCCTGGAGCTCTTTCCACCTGTGGTGCACTAGATGTCGCCAACATTGCCTGGGGTTTTGCCAAACTGGGCTTACAGAGTGGAATACTGATGGCATGCATTGCTGCACGCACCTTGGAACCGGGTTTCCTCTCGACATGCAACGCTGATTCTGTGGCACGCGTTACCTGGGCATTCGCGACATTGGAGGTGCCACATCCACAGCTCATGCAGGCCATCAGTGAGCGGTTGGTACAGAAGGGGTTCTTGTCCACCTTTACAGCCCCACAACTGTCTGATATTGCCTGGGCTTGCGCAAAGCTGGGCATCCGCAACGAGCTGCTTATGCAAAGCATTGCAGAGCATGCCATGCGGGACGCGTGTTTGTCCACGTTCACGTCCGCAGACATTGCCCGCATTTGTTGGGCATTTGCCTTCCTCAGCATCAGCCATGACCCACTGATGGCGGCCATTGCAAACCTTATTGTACTTAACGGGGTTTTGGCCACATTCACACCTCAAGATATGGCAACGGTCTTATGGGCATTTACCATGAATATTCAGAACCAGCAGCTCACTGCTGCTGCTGTTGCTGCTGCGCAGGCTTACCTGTCCAGCAATGCGGGGATGGCAAACGCGATCCCCCAGCAGGAGTTAGTAGCGCAGATGGGGATGTTTCCGACCACCCTTGCGAGTGGACCAGTCATGACTGATTTGATCGGCACACAGCCGTAAGGCAGCCGCACTGTCTGAGTTATTCGAGTTTGCAATTCAACCAGAGACAGGATCATTCATGTTTTCCAGTCTTCTTCAGCACCAGCATCATTGCTTTATCCATGTCGGGCATTATTGCTCATTCTTTGCATCAGCTGCTTCGTAGACATCTGGTCATATACGTGATACGTCTTGTATTCTAGTTCGCATGCAGGTCTAAATGACGCTCCAGATGCCTTCGGGACAGATGATTGTGAGCAGCAATTTTCTCCTCAGGGGATTGAGCTGGTGCAGCGGTGAACTCAGCCAGTTGTTTATCTTGGCTCGAATTCTTCAGCGAGCGTATGCGCTTGTACTATATTTATTGAAAATTCCTGGGCTGAATAGAAGTGTTGCGAGACACACGCCATTTCGCCCAATGTGACAGCACGCCATAGTGGACCGCACTTGTTGGTATAAACACAACATTACGTCTCATTTTGTGCTGAAGCTCCAGAATGCCCCAATGGATTGAAATGCAGAACCTCCTGCACGGATTTAGACAGATATGCCTCCCCAGGACAGAAGCAAACGAAAATTCTCAATGAACGCAAAGCTGTGGCGCAGTGTGCTGCAGCTCGTGCGGTGTGCTGTGTTGCTTCGTACTTCCAGCACTGAGGTTGGCAGCTGCAATATGACGAACAATCCTGGCAACGACAATCGTTGCATCTTACAGCTGAACGCAGAGTGCATGGCATGCCCTTGCAGGGGCAGGCAGCGTCCAGCGTTGCATTGCTCATTCGACCTGCCTCTGCCCATTGCTCTCGTGGTGCAGGGTTACTCTGCTCCTTCCGACCTGTTTCTGCTCGGTATGCACTCTGTGATGCCAAGTGCTGGCGATGAAGAAACGGGGCACGGGTCTGTGAGAAACGAACTCTGTTTATTGTTATCTGTACAATATCGTTTTTTTGTCGCAGCGATGGGAAATGATGGCATTCATACTGGCTGGGCCGTGTTTTGGCATCGCGGCCCAGTATGTTGTGTTCATCTTTCCATGCTTTCCAGGTTGCCCATTCCAGATTTCTTGTGTCTGCGGCTCAGGCTCAGAACTGGGAACGGCTTTGCCTGGCTGTGTGCAGGATACATTTCATGCTTTTGTGTGTGGCATTAGCGAGTTTGCGCTTGCACGCATGCATAGAAAAGCATAGAAAAGCGATCTCCCTTGAGGAGCTTGTGCAGTTTGATTTTTGTTCCTTCCCCAAAACTGGCACGCCAGTCTGCTGTCCAGGATGCTGTGACGCATAGGGCTGTTCCCTGAAGATGACCAGTCTGTAGGGAAAGGTGCTCTGTGTCTTATGGCACAAGGGAGACACCAACCTGGGTGCCTTCAGTTTTATGGAATCCTGCTGTCTGGGCTGAAGACCCAGCGTGGCCCTGTGTGGAACGGTGCAAATCTCCTGCGCTTGCTATTCTTTTGCTGTTTTACTGTGAGCAAATTGCCCAGTCTCTTGTCTGCAGTGGCAGGCGAGCTTGCCCTCTGGCTGAGGCCAAAGGCAAATCAGAACCCGTTGGCCAGGGTTTGCTGTCCAATTGTGACAGGTGCTGAGATGAAAACGGACAGCGGAAGATCTTCCAGTGTAGCTTGCTCACTGGACAAAATCTGTTCTTATTCCCAAGAGTTTTATGGGTGTGTGATTCATGGGTGTTGGCGTGCATAGTTTTTTTTCCTGAATTGACCACAGCATTGTGGTTATGCCACTTCAGTCAACTGCTGAGTCAGGATATGATGAAATTGTTTTTGTACAGTAAGAGCTATCCTTGAAGTAGGTGTGCTTGGTTCCAAAGTACAACAAAAATGCCAATTGTGTTGAGTAGTAATTGGGTTTGAATATGTTCTTGCCTGTTCCTCAGTTTGCATGAAGCAACCTGTGGCGCTTAGGCTTCGAACTCTAGCGTTGATATTGGTACATGCTGTCTCGTTTTCGACGCATGTGCTAGCAGGGATAGCAGGAAGGGCACCCAGGCAGCCCTGCACTGAGATGCATATCCATTGGTTCTTTTGCTGCTGTTGAGGTATTTATTGCATGCTGGGTCACAGGCCAACGATTCCATTGTATCTTCATGTTCAGACATAAATTGAAGTGCAGATATGTTATTTGCACAGCTGGACCATGAATGCGGTATTATGAGCAGTCTTGTTATCTTCTGCAGTGCTCACTCTCTCTCCTAAACCCCTTTTGCCTCATCAAAGGACAATCTCACCACTTGACACTGAATTTGTTGCGTCTGTCTGCAGCCAGCTGCAGCCACACTTTCAATCTCTTTCAAGGATGGGGTGTATATTTTTGGGGGCGCCTTAAACGCAGTGCGGGCGCAGTGCAACTATTTGGGTGTCTAGCCGTACTGGAGACCCATACTTTGTGATACTAGGGGCATCATTTTTGCCCCTAGCGTAGGTTTTGATGCTTCTTCCACATTGGGGATATGGCATTTTTGGATTTTCACCCACTTTCACCCATTTCCACCCCTCTTCACATTTTTTTCTCATCTTTACCATGGACTCCCACACTTTGGTGTGGGCCCTTGAGTTGGGCTGATGGGGAATGCCATGCACGCAGTGCGAAGTTTTGGATGTCGGCAAATACGCGAACCCTAGTTTCGGCCCCTTTTCACAAGTTTTTGGTTCCGTACTAGGGTTTTTTAGGTTCCTAAGCATTTAGGATGTGGCATATTTGAATTGTCAACCATTTTTACCCATTTTCAACCATTTCCCCCTATTTCCTCCCCCGCATGGGCCTTAGTGCACGGGATGATCTGGACAGAGAGCATGCGAGAACATGCTGGTAAGGTGGATCCGCAAAGACACATTGCAAGTTCACGACTTGATTGGGAGGTCTCCCTGATTGTTCCAACCCTAGGCGGACGGAGGTCGGTTTCTGTTTCCGCCTGCCAGGCCAGGGGGTATCACCACATCTGGTTTTTGGGAATGCCCGGTATCCTGCGGTGTTTCGAACAAGTACACGTGTGCATCTTGCATGCCCTTGCATAGTTGCCACTACTGAGAACAGGGGGGCAGAGAACCTCTGAATCTCCCACCACCCCTTGTAGCGGATCAAAACACTTGAGAAACTCACCCACTTTTCCCCGATTCCTGGGTGGTGTATGTTTAACAATAGTATGCAGGCGTCCTTTAGCAGAGCCGTCCCAGGGATTGGTCGCCACCAGGAAGACGTCGGTGCCCAAGACAGACACTGTACCCAGAAGACGGTCCACTGGCTCCCACCATCCCTTGAAACCCCTCTCATGCAATACCTGCTCGAGAACAAGGTGGGGGGATGCGTGTGTCATGAGCGCACCATGCTGCGTCATTGTGGCAGCCGCCTGGGGGGCCATGGTGAAGTCAGTGGCTCCCATCAATGTGGCTGAGACAGGCAGCAGGGGTTGCGGGGGCTGCAGCTCAGCCCAATCCTTAGGGGGTTTCGCGAGCACGGCATTCCACTCAGAGGTTAGTGCGCTGCGAGACTCCTCGGAGGTCAAACGGGCTTCCTTCCACATGGCCCGCAACTCGGCCGCTTGAGCCGAGATAAAACCCCCGATGGGTACTCCCTTCCCGTTCTGCTGTAGGACGACTGCTCCTGCTGTGAACAGGATATTATCAAACAAATCGAAACTCACGAAGCGTTCCAGAGCGTCCTGGCTAACAATCACAAAACCTTTGGTTGAGGCTTTTCCTAGTCTATCAAGTGCTTTACTTTCCTTAGACTGTCTGGGGGCTGGAATGGGTAGAAGCCCCATGGACTATTGCTCCTTAATATGATTTCCTTCCTTTACTTTCCTTAGACACTGAGAAAGACAGGGATTTGGATCGGGAACTCTTGCCCACCTAAGAGAGTGCCCAGGACAGGGCGCTCTTCACTTCAGTGGACGGAGTTTCCCAAAACATGTCGTCATATCTTCTTCTTTGAGAGAAAGGGATTGGGGGTTCCCTCCCATACGCACAGCCGCATGAATTTGATCCCTGACCCCTTGCATTTTCGCAAACCCCAGCCCTGTCCCTTGATCAATGAGGTGGTTTACCAACATCTGGAGGCATCTGCTGACCACACGGCTCCAGGCCTGAAGCGGATGACCCGCGAAAGAGACAATATCTCGCCATTTAAGCCCGTCAGCGACAAACTCATTTGACTTCCATTTCATAAGTTCAAACACACCTGGAGCTTTCGGGAAAGGGGGGTATTTGGGCTCAGTGGTCGGGGCGCAATCCTGACTGTTAGAACACCAGTCATCTGTCTCAGACTGCTGCAGGAACTCATCAATCCATTCGTGCAAAGAGGCCTCTTCGCGTAGGGGCTTGGGCAGTTTATTTAGGCGCTCTGCATCTGCCGACGCCTTTGGCACGTGCCCGCTGCACTATTTCTTCTACAACCAGGGCGCGTGCCACAGCAGGAGTGTCGGACCAGCCCCACACTGCAAACCGGTTGCCAAAGATAATGGAATCCGTCCAATGTATCTCCGCCAAAGTGCGACAAAAACCGCTGGGTTTATATCCGTTATCGGTGTCACAATTTCTCGACGAAGAAATGTGATCACCGACCCCACTGGCTGATAACATTTCTTGGCCAAGAAATGTGACATGATAACATTTCTTGGCCAAGAAATGTGAGTAGATACTTTACAAGGCTGAGTGGCTTGTTCATAACGACAGTTGATTTCCAAGTTGAAGGCATTTTCGTTGTTCTCATGTGGGCTTTGCTGCTTTGCCATGCTACTAGACAGGTGACAGGTATTCTTGGGTGAGTATCCCAGCCTCTGCGTGCGCAGTATGCACGCAGTGCCCACACAGTGCAAGAACTTGGCCATGGACTCCCCGGTTTTTGCCTGACCATAGTTGAATGCCCTATATCACCCTTGATGAAGATGCGGGGTTGTACCACAAGTGGAAACCGGAGGTTGCCGTGGATTCCCTCCTGCAAGCCACTTTGCCCCACGGTCCAATTGAGGATGAGATGGACACGTACGAGGCTTTGGCACTAGCTGGTAGGGTGAGTGAGTTTTCAAATGCCGCCACTCAGGAGCATTCTGATTTTGTACTTAGTTGACAACTGAACAGAAAAGAGGATATATGTGTGATTTTCCGCATTTTGCATGATGTCTTATGTGAGGGGAAGGTAGCTTGTATTTGTCTTTAGCCAGGGTAGTTTGGGTGACCTAAATTTAGGGGCATTTGGAGGGGGTGTGCCTGGAGGTTCTTTAGGGAGCACCTAGTCTAAAAGTAGCGCACAATGCACACACAGTGCAAGGATTCCCCCTTTGACGGCGTGCACCAGGCTGATTTGGTCACTCATAGGTTGAGGATGAGCTCACAGCACTCATCTAGGCACAAAACCTAGGAGCCATCTAGCATCTAGCATCTTGTAAAACAGGCCTCACAAAGCCTCACAAAGAGAGGGGACACTGTTTTCTCCTTACGACGCCACAGAGGAAGCCGCCTGGTAGCCGCCACGCCTACAAAGTGAAGACTAAAAGCCAGGGAAAACCATGTGAGAGACAACGGTATGAATGTAAAACCTGCATAAGTGGTTGGTAAGCACTCAGGAGGGTGGCATTTCTGCACCGCAAAGGTTGCAGGGATAGCTACCCGGTGTCCGCAGGTGGGTGCTTGGAAAGTTTTTTTTGGCCATAGAGGCCAAAAAAAATGCACTAAATTGCGATTTCCCGGGGCTCCGTGCATTTTTAGCACGTATTTCCTGGAACAAAAATGCACAGCCCGTAGGCGTGCATCCAATGGTCAATGTTTCAGCCAATTTCAACGTGGCTAGACCGAGTTATGGTTAGTTTTGGACGACGGGCCAAAAATTTTGCAACCGAAAACAACATTTTCAGCCCGAAATCGAAAAACACCAAAACGTGTCAGGCTTTTGAGCAAAAAAAAATAAAGAACATAAATTTTTTTTGAACTCGTGACCAAAAATTCTATTCGGCGTCCACTGATCGTTCACAAAGTAGGTCACGGGGTTGGCTACGTACCACTAGTTGAGCCTCGCCTCAACTTTTGTTTGCACTTCCATACTAGCCAGTTTTTCCAGTCTTCTTTTCATAATGAGTGCCATGGACGGGGATGACATGCAACCAATCTCAGACTCTCATCAACCTCACGCTTCCGCCGAGGAGAGACTCACAGAACAAGTTAGAGAAATTCGGCAACTGCGAGAGCAGCTTGCCCAGGCGTCCGTGAAGGAAGGTCCGACTCTCCCTCCCCTGTCCGTGCCAGAGATGAACAAGGCCCTCGAGCGCCCCTAGCTGACCCACTGGACGCGGCTTATCCTGTCCAATCTGAAAGCCTACCCTAGGCTGCGGGCTGAGCAGTTGGCGAGGTCCCACGACCGGTCGAGTTCAGGGGCCACGTCACCAACGACATGATGGACCTATGGGAGTAGTTGGCGTGGCGCACTTGGGCAGTCGGCGTATACTAGGAGGTACACGGGATCGGCCGGAAGTGCCAAGCAAGCCGACCAGCAGCATGCCACGCCGGAGGAGGCCAGAGAGGCCCTTGGATACAGCTTCGTATGGAGAAGCGTTAAGTTCAGGGTGGTGGGGGGCGTACTGCAATGGCAAACGCGCCAAGGGGAGTGGATCCCCGTCGACTCCCCGCCGAGCGGGGACTGCTAGCGCTGCACCCAGCGTGGCTCCCCCAGGGGGCGCCACTGGCATTTTCAGTGCCCCTTGTGTCCATGGAAGGCCGAGTGGGTGCCATGCTTAGCACCATAGACTTGGGAGCGAGTGGTTCATATATAGCCCGCTTTCTTTGGGCGCCGCTAATAGGCAGGGTCCACTGACCCAGCACAATTGATCGCAGGTTTGCAGTGCCTACTGTGCAGCGCCAATGCCACAGACAACTTGTACTTATCAATGCAAGATGTACATAGATAGTGGAGCACCCCAACCAAGAAGGGGACATGCTGGTTTCCTTACAATTGTGAACAACTGGACTAATGGCTGGAAGTGTCTATGGCGGGGACATTCAGTCTATCAGTACCGACCATTGACCCCCCCCCCCCTGACCGCAGGACCCCTCCCCCGGGTTTGAGGCCCCCGGGGAGGGTGCATGCGACACAGCCACCCTGCTCGCAGACCTCGCCAACCGTTGGGCTCGAGCGTCCAGCGTCGATGAGCCCTGCACACCGGACGAAAGCACCATCCTGTCATGGTGTCCCCGTGCCGGGGCACAATATGGGTCCTGGCTACGCGCACTGGCATCCTATGCGGCGCGAATGAGCCCGTCTACTGTCGCAGAGGCATTGGCAAGCATCCTCGCGGAGCGCGCCCGCATGGGAGCGACCTCCGAGGCATTACGTCGGCCGTCCGTGCCATTGAGGACTTGCAATGGATCCCGCCGGCCGTCACCACCCTTCACAAAAGAATTGCAGCAGGGGCGGCCTCAGCCGGACCCCAGCCATACCTTCTCTCGGCCGGGCTATCCTCGTGGAGAACGCGACCAAAGCCTGGTATGGGCCCCTCCTCGTGCCCAGCACGTGGTGCACAAGCGGCGCAAGACGGAAGGATTTCCGGAATTGGAGGCCCCTGCCGACCTCGAGGAAATGGAGATCCCACTCAAAGACATGGGCGATGTCATTGTTTTGACTAGATTGTACCCCTCCCCCCCCATTGCAAACTCCCACCCCTTGCAATCCCCCCCCCCCCCGGAGACCGTCACTTCCATGTTTTTCTAGTTAACATGTATTGTGGTGGTTTGTGTTGCCCATCTGCTTTACGCATGGCTTTGCATTGCTTTCCCATTACTTCAAATGAAGCACCTGTGTGTGTTCTGTGGTATTCTCTCTCCAAAGGTGTTGTATGGATGTGTTGTGTTGCTACTTCGGACCCAAGATGTTTTCTCCTGGTGACCATGTACGGTACCACTCACGTACACTTGGTGCACATGTGTTGGCCACTGTCATGGGCCCCTCACCAAATGGGCCACAGTTTTGCCACATTCGGTACATACGCCCTGGTGGGGTCACTCCGTTGGATCATGAGAGTGCCCAACTCTCAAGGCTACATGCTGTGGCGGTTGAATCACCCAAGTCTCCAGAGTCACCGGACGTTACCCCCATGGCTCCGCAACCCCAAACACTGGCACAGCCCACACAACCCACTATGGCCGCAAATGTGCCCCGGAAGCGCAGCTTGCGGTCCACATTGGATGCCTTCTTGAAGCCGAATCCCATTGTGACGGACGATGGTAGCGATGCCATGGTGCAATTGACAGGCAATCCCACCCAACCGAAACGTCCCTGGTCTCCCACCGTTGCCAAGGATACAGCCAAGGGTGCGATAAGGTGCAGATCAACCAATCCTTTGGCCGATTCTGTGAATGGCTGCTTCCCATTTTGGAGAAACTTTCGGACAAGGACCCAGTGCCTGCCCGTGCACCACGCCATCAAATGCACCATGTCGTGTGTCTAAGAGTTCCTAGTTCTTTCTATGACCAATTGCCCCAAGGATATGGACCCCACTTCCGGGAGCACGTGGCACATCACCAATACATGATGCTTCACATTGTCTACCAGCTAAGAAAGGAGTTCACCATGCCCCCCAGGGACAATGAAGCCACACAGCCCAGTCAGTCTGTTAGCGCATGGTATGGTAAGGTCAAGCCTAGGGTGTGTACGCCAAATCCCACCCCACAAGTGTTGCAACAACAAGTAATGTTTAAACTTCGGAAGCAAAAGCGTGCAAAAGTCAAGGCACCTGCCACGGCAACACCGGAGGATGACAAGGGGTGTCACAAGATTTTACAACGCCAGGATCATACCATACCAAGGTGAAGGCACTAAAATACATTTGAGTTCAGCCAGGATACTATCGGGCATCAAAAAGTGATGGAGAAATTGTCCGTACCCAGCATTAAGTACCAAACCACTAGAATGATGCGGGAGGCACAGGACATGCACAACAATGGGTGCCAAAGTGTTCTGAGAGATCGGCACTATGACGGTATTTGGTTTTGGAGGGTGGGTAAATGGCTGCATTACATGGAAAAGACTTACCAGGAGTGGCTGCATGAGGTGGATTTATCATATCATATCCTAGGTCTACGGCACGCACTAATACACAAGGGCTTGCAACGGCGCGAGGAAGCACCACAAAACACGGCCCGCTCACCGCCATGGGCCAAACAGACGTGTACCACTAGGAGGATAACAGGGCGAATCAGAATATCACCAGACTCACCCATGCAAGTCCCTGGAGCAAAGAAAACTTGTCATAGGTGAGAAGAAAAGGGCCAAACATGAGTCGTGGCGACCCCAGGTCGCTCTGCAGGTATACTCAAGGTTAGGAATATAAGTTGCTCCTTCTTTGTCATCCTTGATCCCTGTCCTTGACAAGGGAAGAAGCTATGGTAGTTCTGAGAGTGTACTTAGATCCCGAGATTGAATTGTAATGCTACAGAAGTATTGCAAAACTATTGCAGCTTCGTCAAAAAAAAAAAACAAACGAACAAGGACCCAGTGCCTGCCCGTGAGCGGCGGTTGATGGTCACTTGGATCCGGGATGCTTGGGAGCAAACTTCTGATGAAAAAATTCTTGCACACCACTGAAACAGCTTATTTTCCAAAGGAAATGAAGCTCTCAGAGTTGGAAGACACGGATTATTTTTCACGCACACACAATGACTCCCCCACAGAATCTAAATCTTCGGATTCCTCATCATCGGGTTCCACATCTAGTGATGAATCGCGACAAGAGGACTCCGATGTGGACTCCATGTCTTGGAGTAGTGAGGAGGAAGAGGAGGAAGAGGAAGAAGAGGAGGGTAATGATGTGGAAGTAGTATGGGCACAGAGTGCACGTGGAGTTTGGGGCTTGGGCCATGTGTTTGATGGGAAAATGTACTTCACTCGTGATATATGTGAGGAAAAGTGGATCCCGAAGGATTTGGTGCCTCCAAAGACATTGGTGTTTGCCCCCAAGGCAAGAGCAAAGGCTGCCCCCCAGCCAATAGCAAAGCCAGCCGCCAAACGGACTGGTCTGGCTGTGCAAGCGGGCGCTAAAGCGGCTGCCAAACCAGCCCCGCGCCCCATTGCCTCCTCCTCATCAGCCTCATCAGCCAGTGCAACACAACCCGTGCCTGTCATGCAAACTGAGCATGTGCAACAGTTCAAAGTGTGGTATTCTCGTACCCAGAAGTTCTTTACCATTCCTTTGGATCCTCAATAACGTTTGTGTTGACTGAAACACATTGGCACCGCACCAATGCAAAAGTCGCTTCACGTGTGTTCTCTTTGCTTGCATCAGTACCACAGTTTGCCTTGAAATACCCTTGCAATCCCCCCCCCCCCCCCTGGGAGACCGTCACTTGGCGACCGTCGCGCGCTAACCCGGGAGTTTGCAAGGGGGGGGGAGGGTAGCATTCTTGAGAGGTGTGGGAGGACGTACACACCCGTGCAAACGAGGCATTGGGTGGGGCAAGGCGCAGGAGTCGTTCCTCCACCACCCCGCCGCAGCACGCTGGATAGGTCATGCCCATCCCACAGCCGAAACCAGCCCTGTCATTGACCCATGACCTGCTATGTGTACTCTCGATGGACACTTGGTGGAACTTCAGTCACGAGTTAAAAAAAAAAAGATGTGTTGTGCTCGCTTGCACATCACGCAGAACTAAAGTTCCTCATAGGAACAAAAGTTCTGCCTAGAGGGTGTGAAAGGGAGCGAGAATGAGTTGAAAGGTCCAACAACATGGATGCATACTCCTGTCTGTATATAGTGATTTTCATTTGTTAGTCCTAAGGGGGCTAAAATTCCATCCCACCTGCCCACCCATCAATTTCCAGCGTACCCTACCGTTGGCAAGAGCACCAAGTCAGTCAATGGCACATGCTGAGATACTCAGTGCGCCACATACTGCAACTCCACAGCCTGTAGCCACTCACACGCATATGCCCTGTGTCTACACCTACCCTCCTCTGCCCATGCATGGGCCTCCTCGTTTTCGAAAGTATCGTGATTCCCCTGAATTGTAGACCTGATCCTCAATCTAGCAGTATGCCCATAGGTGTCTATCTGCCACTTTGATTCTTACTTTGCCTCTGGGTTTTTGATGATGTTTTGCACCCATCCCTCAGTGTTTCGCTTTTTCCTGTTCAGTGCTTCTGATCCAGGATGGTTACATTGACAGCAGATTGGTCCCCTGAGGTTTTTGAGTCAACCTCACTGCAAAGTGAACACCCTGGTCTCGGCAAGGCCGTCTGGGCCTGCACACGCGAAGATTGGTCATACTTGGCCCATGGCAATGGTAGATTGAACCCTCCAATGGAAGTCAAACAGAATGAGCGAAAGCATGGCACCAACTTGAACGCAAAGTCCGTTGAACAAACCAGGAACCTACTGTTTGCTGCTACCAAAGTCAGCTCCGGCATCTCAGACAGCGCAAGCGTCAGCAGCCGCAGCTCTGCAGAGTCCATTGGTCAATCTATCAGTGACTCTGGGTCCCCACTGGAGCCCATGGAGTCCTTCGCGCAATCCATCCATGTCAACAATCGAGGCAAGCCTGGCAGGCAAGGCAAGCAAAGCAGAATCAGTGCAACTCAGGACCAGCCACCGAAACCAAAAAAATCGGGGGAAGAGTTTGAAGACCTCAAGAAAACGACGGACGGTCAGATGGTTGCCAAGAAGCTAAAGCAGCTCTCAAAAGACTGGACCACCGGAAGGGAGTCGACGGAGCAACTGCACCGTAAAGTAAAGTGCCTGTGCGAGAAAGTGGTGGAGGTTACACCCAGCTTGACAACCTCCGATGTTTGTCGCATTATGGATGCCTTGGCCGAGCTTAGCAGCCGGGACTCGGTTTTCCGAAACTGCTTAGCCTCTTCTCAAGACATGTTCAATGCCCTTGCCATGCATGCCTGCAAACCAGAGATCAAATCTTTGCTCACAGGCCGTCAGGCCACACGACTCATCTGGGCTCTGGCCAAATTGGGCATTCAAGACAATAACCTAGTCAAAGAGGTCAGCACCCGCATGATGGAGTGTGACGTGTTGAGCCAGCTGAGTGCTCAAGATATCTCTATGACGATTTGGGGCATGGCAAAGGCGCGAAGTGCGCATTTGCCGTTGTTGGAAGCTCTTGCCCATGAGGTCGTCAGCAAACCGGGACTTCTTGATGAGTTCGAAGCACAAAGCGTCGCTAATACAGTATGGGGGCTGGCTACGCTGGGCGTCCGCAGGGATGAACTCATGATCGCCATTGCGGGCCGTACGTTGGTGGAGGGATTCCTCGAGACGTTCAAGCCTCAGAATATTGCCAACACAGTTTGGGCTTACGCCAAGCTTGGTATGCAGCATGAGAAATTGCTGGCTGCCATTGGGGAGCGGATGCTGAAGCCCGGTTTCCTTTCCACATTCAATGCCCAGGACATTGCCAATACTCTCTGGGCGTTTGCAAAGCTGAACTTTCAGAACATGACCCTGATGAACAATGTTGCTGAGCGTACCCTCCAGCCGAGTTTCTTGTCCAGCTTCAACAATCAGAATGTTGCCAACACCGCTTGGGCTTTTGCAAAGCTGGGCGTCAAGAACGAGTTGCTCATGGGGGCCTTCGCTGGGCGCATCATGAAGGGACGTTCTCTGTCAACGTTCAATGCTCAGGACATTGCCAACATCGTGTGGGCCTTCGCAACTGTTGGAATCCGTCTGGACGGATTTCTTGAAGCAATTGCTGCACGGCTACAAAGTGGCCTGTTGTCGACATTCAACGCACAAGACATTGCAAACACTGCATGGGCGTTTGCATCACTTGGATTCCGTAAAGAAGGCCTGATGAAAGACATTGCTCGAAGATGTTCGCAAGATGGGTTCCTTGCCACGTTCAGTTCCCAGGCACTGGCCAACACCGCGTGGGCTTTTGCCTCGTTGGGACTCAGGAACGCCCTGTTGATGCAAAGCATTGGGGACCACATTGTGCAGAACGGCTTGTTGGCCAGTTTCAATGCACACAATATCGCAACTACTGCTTGGGCGTTTGCATCTCTTGGGGTGCAACACAAGAGGCTCATGACCGGGATCATGAAGCAGATGCGGCAGACTGCTTTCCTGGCTGGCTTCAACGCACAAGACATTAGTAACATTGTTTGGGCCTTTGCGACCCTGGAGATCAGAAACCCTTCCCTGCTTACAGCAATTGTGAAGCATGTTACCCAACCCGATGTCCTTAGCACCTTCAACGTCCAGGCCCTTTCCAGCCTTTGCTGGTCATTCGCTGCAATGAGAATTCAGAACGAGGCAGCAATGGAGGCTATCGGGACGTCGATTGTTAACACCTCTCTTATTCATACACTTTCCCCGAAGTCGATTGGGGATCTGTCCTGGTCATTTGCCACTGTTGCTGTTAACCATGGGCCATTAATGAGTGGAGTTGCTCAGAGAGTCACGGAACCCGGCTTCTTGTCTACCTGCAGTGCCCAAGACATTGGAAACATTGCATGGGCATTCGGTGAGCTTGGAGTGCGTGATGCTAGCCCCATGGCAGCCATTGCGCAACACCTCCTGCAGCCTGGAGCTCTTTCCACCTGTGGTGCACTAGATGTCGCCAACATTGCCTGGGGTTTTGCCAAACTGGGCTTACAGAGTGGAATACTGATGGCATGCATTGCTGCACGCACCTTGGAACCGGGTTTCCTCTCGACATGCAACGCAGATTCTGTGGCACGCGTTACCTGGGCATTCGCGACATTGGAGGTGCCACATCCACAGCTCATGCAGGCCATCAGTGAGCGGTTGGTACAGAAGGGGTTCTTGTCCACCTTTACAGCCCCACAACTGTCTGATATTGCCTGGGCTTTCGCAAAGCTGGGCATCCGCAACGAGCTGCTTATGCAAAGCATTGCAGAGCATGCCATGCGGGACGCGTGTTTGTCCACGTTCACGTCCGCAGACATTGCCCGCATTTGTTGGGCATTTGCCTTCCTCAGCATCAGCCATGACCCACTGATGGCGGCCATTGCAAACCTTATTGTACTTAACGGGGTTTTGGCCACATTCACACCTCAAGATATGGCAACGGTCTTATGGGCATTTACCATGAATATTCAGAACCAGCAGCTCACTGCTGCTGCTGTTGCTGCTGCACAGGCTTACCTGTCCAGCAATGCGGGGATGGCAAACGCGATCCCCCAGCAGGAGTTAGTAGCGCAGATGGGGATGTTTCCGACCACCCTTGCGAGTGGACCAGTCATGACTGATTTGATCGGCACACAGCATTAACAAATTTCAATTTCAATTTCCCTCCCACTTTCTCTTTTTTTTGTAGGCAAAAATTTTACGTGTTCGTCCTCTGCATCAATTTGTATGTCCTACACTGCCATTGTGCATATTCGCTTTCATTCTGACTATGTGTTCAACCCCTTGTCTAGGTCATATGGAAGTCAGTATGTTCGTCTGATGTACTGTGGGCATTTTTGCTCAATCTTCGCTACAGTTTGCTTGGAGATAGTTAGTCACATACGTGACACGTCTTGTACTTTATTTCGGGTCGAAATGACGCTTGGCATGTCTTTATGGCAGGTGATGGCTGGCAGCAATTTTTCCCATGGTATATCACTCAGGTGCAGCGGCACACTGCATAACGATGTGCGGTGCATGTTGACTTTGGATTGATGAGGTTGCAGTCCTGTCTGTGACGATCAGAGATGGTTGTCATTTTATATTATATATATATTTTATATTACATACAGAACCATGGCGCAACATGCACCCCAAAGGTTAGCAAGCGACAGTTGCATCACAGTAGGTCACAAGATGCCATTGCATTTAATCAGAGTGGTGTGTCACAGTGTGCCCCACAGTGTTGTGATATGCTGCATGGTCCCAAAGCCCCACTGCATGCAAATCTGTCGCAAGCTGCTATGACGTCCATGACGTGCTGCATGCCACTTGCGGCTTTGTATGCTACAAAATGTTGCAGTGTTCCATGCCATGAGCAGAGTACGTCATATTAGGTGATGGCCCAAGCATGCCACAATAACCTACAATATGTCCTCCTCAGTATGTCACAGTAGCGACCCTACTGCAAAGCTGTGCAGTGTGTTCCATCTTGGCCTTAGGGGCCGGGCGTCGTCCAGGTCCTATATGCCGCCCCCCCCCCCCCAACCCCTACAACAAGTAGTATGTTCAGCAGGGAGGTAGTCTGCCTCAAGCAGCAGCACACGTCGCCACCTCCTGTCGCACAACATGCCCCCACGAAGGATGTGGAATGGATGTAGATGTGGAAGTATCTCCAGTTCGCAGATCCCGCCAACTCCAGTTCGCAGATCCCGCCAACACTGGAGACAGCATGGGCCTGTGCTGCAACGCCCCCCTCCGCAACTGGTATTCATCCACACAAGGCACCCAAAGAGACACCAGGACTGCAGCTGTAGGCTTGGTTAAGACGCCCCTGAGACTAACTCCGAGACCACCGCTGGCAACATGAAGACAAACTGCCTAAACACACAGTACATGCAAACGAAGTTGGGGTGAGTAAAACCACCGCAATCTTCCCAACTCGGGCTTGCACAACCACAAAGCATTTGTTGGAAACAGCAATTGTGGCAAAATCTGAGGATCCAAACCAAACAGTTGTCTCTGGTGCAGAAAACGGGAGTGTGGTAGGGGAGATTTGTTTGACGCCAGGCTTATACCTGTGCCCGCCCCTGGTGAACCAAGATGAATCACACAAACTCCAGTACAATACCGTATCTGGGACCGAACAGCCATCTGACAGCGAACCCCATTTTTGGGCCCTGAGGCTTTGATTTTGAGGTGAAAAACTTTTTTTTTTGCATCGTGGGGCTTGCTTGGGCTGTGTGGATGGGTTTGAATGCAGTTTACGGCCATTCATCATGGACTGCCTTTTCGGTGGCCTCAAGAACGCTGTGGTATCCCCCCAGAGGGGCCCAATTGGAAATGTTGTGATATTCTCCCCATCCCCCCCCCCCCCTGCATAGTAATTGGGGGGGGGGCAAGGGAACCGTCCCTTGGGGGTATGTTCCCTCGGGGGTTCAAGGATACCGCCGCACGCAGGTGATTACTATGCAAGGGGGAGGGGGGTAGTGGTGGCCATGGCCTGTTTGAAAAACCCAAAATGCCTGCTTGCGCTGGAAATAGGGTCAAAACTGCCATTTTTGTTAAGATTCGGCGCCCCTACTCCTCCAACGGGCTCTCCAACGCATATGCACTCCCCAATCATTCTGACTCAGAATATTGGCCGGGAATTGACCGCGGGGCATCATGCTGTCCCTCCTTCTTGAAGGTGTAAAGGCTGGGATACCCTGTCCTAACAGAGTTACCCCCCCTTCCACCCTTCCCAGCCCCAGGAGAACCGAGAAATTGGCACACCAGGGTCGGCAGAGACTATTCTGGCAGCCCCCCCACCCCTTTCCTTCCTTTTGCAGTGTGCCTTGCCTCAGTCTACCTTGTCTGTGACATGTACATTGCCTTCAGCACTGAGTTTAGGAGCTACAGGGGATGCCATTTCAAAGGTCAGGTGCGCGCAAGCTGCGCAACCCGACCTGTGTCTGCTTGGTGTGCAGTCAGTGATTCAAGTTCTAGCTACAAAGGTGCATAAGTCTGCGAGAATTGGACTCTGTTTATTATTATCTGTACCATATAGCTTCGCTTGGTTGTGACAACAATGGCAAGTAATGGCACGTCACCATATTTGGGCCATTCCTTTGGCATTGCTGCCCAGTATGTTTTCACCCCTTCATTGGTTTGAAGATGGCCATTTCGGGTTTCTGGCATCCTTCACCATGGCTATGAACCAGATACGCTTCACCCTTGTGGAGAGGGGATTTCAGACTCTTGCACGAATTTGTGATATTTGCGAATTTGAACTTGATCTGCAGCAAACTAATCTCTGTAAGCCAGAAATTGCTGCCGTTGTGGCATGAAGGGCATGGGTTTGATAACTTCACCCCACTCAACTAGGACTGTGGTCTGGTGTCCAGGACGCTGTGACGGGCAGGGCTGTTTCCCCAAAACTATGGGAGAGATTGCTCTGTGTCTTACAGCACCAGTGAGGCACCATCCTCCAGTTTTTTGGGAATAATGTTATCGGTGCTGAAGATGCAGCACGGCATAGGCCCCTGTGTCCTGTTTCCCAACAGGATTGCTACTGATGGTTTTAGATCTGTTGCAGTGCTAGATGTCCATAGATCACGTCTGACATCAGGTGAGAGAACAAAGGACACGTCCCCTTTTGGCTGCTGGATGCAACAAATGTTTGGTTATTGCCTGAGTTTTGCTTTTTTTCATTTGGTGGGGGGTTGGTGGGCACACAGATGTGGCATGGGTTTGGTTTTGCATGCTTCATGCAGATGGTCTTTCAGGTACCACTGCAAATCTGTAGCCCAAATGGGTATTTGGTAATTGTACTGATTTATCATCAAAACAGCGCAATGCCCGCATTCATTGCAGTGAAGCTTGAAAACTTCATACCCATTGCTTTGGCTGAGGTTCTACAAGCAATGCAAGAATCTGGAGCCTGACTTTTATGTGGTAAAGTGCACACTTTCAAATGACACACTGGTGCCAAAAGGACGACGAACAGAATCTCACAACGCGGTGTGTTAAGAATTACAAAGTTCTTTTTGTTGCTGTAGTGTTTTTGTGAGTGGGTTGTTTTTCGGGATCGGGAGTGTGCTGGTGCATCGTTGTGCATCCACCCCAGCACTGGGTAGAAGCAATAAGATTTTGCATGGGCACACGCCCATTGCCTTCAGTTCTGCCAAAAGCAATAAAATTTTGCATGGGCACACGCCCAATGCCTCCAATTCTGCCAAAAGCAATAAAATTTTGCATGGGCACACACCCAACGTCTCCAGTTCTGCCAAAAGCAATAACATTTTGCATGGGCACACGCCCAATGCCTTCGGCTCTGCCAAAAGCAATAAATCCTGCATGGGCACACGCCCAATGCCTCCAATTTTGCCAAAGCAATAAAGTTTTGCATGGGCACACACCCAATGCGTTGAGTTATGCCAAAAGCAATAAAATTCTGCATCGGCACACACCTAATGCCTTCAACTGTGCCAAAAGCAATAGAATTTTGCATGGGCACGTGTGCAATGCCTCCAGTTTTGCCAAAGCAATAAAATTCTGCATGGGCACACGCCCAGTGCCTCGAACTCTGCCAAAGCAATAAATTCCGCATGGGCACACACCCAATACCTCCAGTTGTGCCAAAAGCAATAAAATTTTGCATGAGCACACACCCAATACCTCTAGTTCTGCCAAAGTAATAAGATCCTGCATGGGCACACACCCAATGCCTTCAGTTCTGCCAAAAGCAATAAATTTTTGCATGGGCACACACCTAATGCCTCCAATTCTGCCAAAAGCAACAAGATCTTGCATGGCCACACACCCAATGCCTCCAGTTGTGCCAAAGCAATAAGATTTTGCATGGGCACACGCCCAATGCCTTCAGTTCTGCCAAAAGCAATAAAATTTTGCATGTGCACACGCCCAATGCCTCCAATTCTGCCAAAAGCAATAAAATTTTGCATGGGCACACGCCCAATGCCTCCAGTTCTGCCAAAAGCAATAACATTTTGCATGGGCACACACCCAATGCCTTCCGCTCTGCCAAAAGCAATAAATCCTGCATGGGCACACACCCAATGCCTCTGGTTCCGCCAAAAGCAATAAAATTTTGCATGGGCACACACCCAATGCCTCCAATTCTGCCAAAAGCAATAAAATTTTGCATGGGCACACACTCAATACCTCCAGTTGTGCCAAAGCAATAAAATTCTGCATAGGCACACACCCAACGTCTCTAGTTCTGCCAAAGCAATAAAATTCTGCATTGGCGCACACCCAATGCCTGCAATTCTGCCAAAAGCAATAAAATTTTGCATGGGCACACACCCAATGCCTTCAGTTCCGCCAAAGCAATAAAATTGTGCATGGGCACACACCCAACGTCTCTAGTTCTGCCAAAGCAATAAAATTCTCCATTGGCGCACACCCAATGCCTCCAATTTTGCCAAAAGCAATAAAATTATGCATGGGCACACGCTCAATACCTCCAGTTGTGCCAAAAGCAATAAAATTTTGCATGGGCACACAACCAACGTCTCCAGCTTTGCCAAAAGGAATAAAATTTTGCATGGGCACACATGCAATACCTCCAGTTGTGCCAACAGCAAGAAAATTTTGCATGGGCACACGCCCAATGCCTCCAGTTCTACCAAAAGCAATAAATCCTGCATGGGCACACGCCCAATACCTCCAATTCTGCCAAAAGCAATAAAATTTTGCATGGGCACACACCCAACGTCTCCAATTCTGCCAAAAGGAATAAAATTGTGCATGGGCACACACCAAATGCCTCCGATTGTGCGAAAGCCATAAATTTTGCATGGGCACACACCCAACGTCTCCAGTTTTGCCAAAAGCAATGAAATTTTGCATGGGCACACGCCCAGTGCCTCCAACTCTGCCAAAGCAATAAATTCCGCATGGGCACACGCCCAATGCCTCCAGGTCTGCCAAAAGCAATAAAATTGTGCATGAGCACACACCCAATGCCTCCAATTGTCCTAAAGCAATAAAATTTTGCATGGGCACACACCCAATGCCTCCAATTGTGCCAAAGCAATAGAATTTCGCATAGGCACACACCCAATGCCTCCAATTCTGCCAAAAGGAATAAAATTGTGCATGGACACACACCCAATGCCTCCGGTTCTGCCAAAAGCAATAAAATTTTGCATTGGCACACACCCAATGCCTTCAGTTCCGCCAAAGCAATAAAATTTTGCATGGGCACACACTCAATACCTCCATTTGTGCCAAAAGCAATAAAATTGTGCATGGGCACACACCCAACGTCTCTAGCTCTGCCAAAGCAATAAAATTGTGCATGGGCACCCACCCTACGCCTCCAATTGTGCCAAAGCAATAAAATTATGCATAGGCACACACCCAACGTCTCTAGCTCTGCCAAAGCAATAAAATTCTGCATTGGCACACGCCCAATGCCTGCAATTCTGCCAAAAGCAATAAAATTTTGCATGGGCACACGCCCAATGCCTTCCGCTCTGCCAAAAGCAATAAATCCTGCATGGGCACACACCCAATGCCTCCGGTTCTGCCAAAAGCAATAAAATTTTGCATGGGCACACACTCAATGCCTTCAGTTCCGCCAAAGCAATAAAATTTTGCATGGGCACACACTCAATACCTCCATTTGTGCCAAAAGCAATGAAATTGTGCATGGGCACACACCCAACGCCTCCAATTGTGCCAAAGCAATAAAATTCTGCATTGGCGCACACCCAATGCCTGCAATTCTGCCAAAAGCAATAAAATTTTGCATGGGCACACACCCAATGCCTTCAGTTCCGCCAAAGCAATAAAATTGTGCATGGGCACACACCTAACGTCCCTAGTTCTGCCAAAGCAATAAAATTCTCCATTGGCGCACACCCAATGCCTCCAGTTTTGCCAAAAGCAATAAAATTATGCATGGGCACACACCCAACGTCTCCAAATTTGCCAAAAGGAATAAAATTTTGCATGGGCACACAACCAACGTCTCCAGCTTTGCCAAAAGGAATAAAATTTTGTATGGGCACACATGCAATACCTCCAGTTGTGCCAACAGCAAGAAGATTTTGCATGGGCACACGCCCAATGCCTCCAGTTCTACCAAAAGCAATAAATCCTGCATGGGCACACGCCCAATACCTCCAATTATGCCAAAAGCAATAAAATTTTGCATGGCACACACCCAACGTCTCCAGTTCTGCCAAAAGGAATAAAATTCTGCATGGGCACACACCAAATGCCTCCGATTGTGCGAAAGCCATAAATTCTGCATGGGCACACACCCAACGTCTCCAGCTTTGCCAAAGCAATAAAATTTTGCATAGGCACACGCTCAATGCCTTCAATTGTGCCAAAAGGAATAAAATTTTGCATGGGCACACGCCCAATGCATCCAATTCTCCCAAAAGCAATAAAATTTTGCATGGGCACACACCCAATGCCTCCAATTTCGCCAAAAGCAATAAAATTTTGCATGGGCACACGCCCAGCGCCTCCAACTCTGCGAAAGCAATAAATTCCGCATGGGCACACGCCCAACACCTCCAGGTCTGCCAAAAGCAATAAAGTTTTGCATGAGCACACACCCAATGCCTCCAATTGTGCCAAAGCAATAGAATTTCGCATAGGCACACACCCAATGCCTCCAATTCTGCCAAAAGGAATAAAATTGTGCATGGACACACACCCAATGCCTCCGGTTCTACCAAAAGCAATAAAATTTTGCATGGGCACACACCCAATGCCTTCAGTTCCGCCAAAGCAATAAAATTTTGCATGGGCACACACTCAATACCTCCATTTGTGCCAAAAGCAATAAAATTGTGCATGGGCCCACACCCTACGCCTCCAATTGTGCCAAAGCAATAAAATTCTGCATAGGCACGCACCCAACGTCTCTAGCTCTGCCAAAGCAATAAAATTCTGCATTGGCGCACGCCCAATACCTCCAGTTCTGCCAAAAGCAATAAAATTTTGCATGGGCACACGCCCAATGCCTTCCGCTCTGCCAAAAGCAATAAATCCTGCATGGGCACACACCCAATGCCTCCGGTTCTGCCAAAAGCAATAAAATTTGCATGGGCACACACCCAATGCCTTCAGTTCCGCCAAAGCAATAAAATTTTGCATGGGCACACACTCAATACCTCCAGTTGTGCCAAAGCAATAAAATTCTGCATAGGCACACACCCAACGTCCCTAGTGCTGCCAAAGCAATAAAATTCTGCATTGGCGCACGCCCAATGCCTGCAATTCTGCCAAAAGCAATAAAATTTTGCATGGGCACACACCCAATGCCTTCAGTTCCGCCAAAGCAATAAAATTGTGCATGGGCACACACCCAACGTCTCTAGTTCTGCCAAAGCAATAAAATTCTCCATTGGCGCACACCCAATGCCTCCAGTTTTGCCAAAAGCAATAAAATTATGCATGGGCACACACCCAATACCTCCTGTTGTGCCAAAAGCAATAAAATTTTGCATGGGCACACAACCAACGTCTCCAACTTTGCCAAAAGGAATAAAAATTTTGCATGGGCACACATGCAATACCTCCAGTTGTGCCAACAGCAATAAAATTTTGCATGGGCACACGCCCAATGCCTCCAGATCTACCAAAAGCAATAAATCCTGCATGGGCACACACCCAATACCTCCAATTCTGCCAAAAGCAATAAAATTTTGCATGGGCACACACCCAACGTCTCCAGTTCTGCCAAAAGGAATAAAATTTTGCATGGGCACACACCAAATGCCTCCGATTGTGCGAAAGCCATAAATTCTGCATGGGCACACACCCAACGTCTCCAGCTTTGCCAAAGCAACAAAATTTTGCATGGGCACACGCTCAATGCCTTCAATTGTGCCAAAAGGAATAAAATTTTGCATGGGCACACGCCCAATGCATCCAATTCTCCCAAAAGCAATAAAATTTTGCATGGGCACACACCCAATGCCTCCAATTTCGCCAAAAGCAATAAAATTTTGCATGGGCACACGCCCAGTGCCTCCAACTCTGCGAAAGCAATAAATTCCGCATGGGCACACGCCCAACACCTCCAGGTCTGCCAAAAGCAATAAAGTTTTGCATGAGCACACACCCAATGCCTCCAATTGTGCCAAAGCAATAGAATTTCGCATAGGCACACACCCAATGCCTCCAATTCTGCCAAAAGGAATAAAATTGTGCATGGACACACACCCAATGCCTCCGGTTCTACCAAAAGCAATAAAATTTTGCATGGGCACACACCCAATGCCTTCAGTTCCGCCAAAGCAATAAAATTTTGCATGGGCACACACTCAATACCTCCATTTGTGCCAAAAGCAATAAAATTGTGCATGGGCCCACACCCTACGCCTCCAATTGTGCCAAAGCAATAAAATTCTGCATAGGCACGCACCCAACGTCTCTAGCTCTGCCAAAGCAATAAAATTCTGCATTGGCGCACGCCCAATACCTCCAGTTCTGCCAAAAGCAATAAAATTTTGCATGGGCACACGCCCAATGCCTTCCGCTCTGCCAAAAGCAATAAATCCTGCATGGGCACACACCCAATGCCTCCGGTTCTGCCAAAAGCAATAAAATTTGCATGGGCACACACCCAATGCCTTCAGTTCCGCCAAAGCAATAAAATTTTGCATGGGCACACACTCAATACCTCCAGTTGTGCCAAAGCAATAAAATTCTGCATAGGCACACACCCAACGTCCCTAGTGCTGCCAAAGCAATAAAATTCTGCATTGGCGCACGCCCAATGCCTGCAATTCTGCCAAAAGCAATAAAATTTTGCATGGGCACACACCCAATGCCTTCAGTTCCGCCAAAGCAATAAAATTGTGCATGGGCACACACCCAACGTCTCTAGTTCTGCCAAAGCAATAAAATTCTCCATTGGCGCACACCCAATGCCTCCAGTTTTGCCAAAAGCAATAAAATTATGCATGGGCACACACCCAATACCTCCTGTTGTGCCAAAAGCAATAAAATTTTGCATGGGCACACAACCAACGTCTCCAACTTTGCCAAAAGGAATAAAAATTTTGCATGGGCACACATGCAATACCTCCAGTTGTGCCAACAGCAATAAAATTTTGCATGGGCACACGCCCAATGCCTCCAGATCTACCAAAAGCAATAAATCCTGCATGGGCACACACCCAATACCTCCAATTCTGCCAAAAGCAATAAAATTTTGCATGGGCACACACCCAACGTCTCCAGTTCTGCCAAAAGGAATAAAATTTTGCATGGGCACACACCAAATGCCTCCGATTGTGCGAAAGCCATAAATTCTGCATGGGCACACACCCAACGTCTCCAGCTTTGCCAAAGCAACAAAATTTTGCATGGGCACACGCTCAATGCCTTCAATTGTGCCAAAAGGAATAAAATTTTGCATGGGCACACGCCCAATGCATCCAATTCTCCCAAAAGCAATAAAATTTTGCATGGGCACACACCCAATGCCTCCAATTTCGCCAAAAGCAATAAAATTTTGCATGGGCACACGCCCAGTGCCTCCAACTCTGCGAAAGCAATAAATTCCGCATGGGCACACGCCCAACACCTCCAGGTCTGCCAAAAGCAATAAAGTTTTGCATGAGCACACACCCAATGCCTCCAATTGTGCCAAAGCAATAGAATTTCGCATAGGCACACACCCAATGCCTCCAATTCTGCCAAAAGGAATAAAATTGTGCATGGACACACACCCAATGCCTCCGGTTCTACCAAAAGCAATAAAATTTTGCATGGGCACACACCCAATGCCTTCAGTTCCGCCAAAGCAATAAAATTTTGCATGGGCACACACTCAATACCTCCATTTGTGCCAAAAGCAATAAAATTGTGCATGGGCCCACACCCTACGCCTCCAATTGTGCCAAAGCAATAAAATTCTGCATAGGCACGCACCCAACGTCTCTAGCTCTGCCAAAGCAATAAAATTCTGCATTGGCGCACGCCCAATACCTCCAGTTCTGCCAAAAGCAATAAAATTTTGCATGGGCACACGCCCAATGCCTTCCGCTCTGCCAAAAGCAATAAATCCTGCATGGGCACACACCCAATGCCTCCGGTTCTGCCAAAAGCAATAAAATTTGCATGGGCACACACCCAATGCCTTCAGTTCCGCCAAAGCAATAAAATTTTGCATGGGCACACACTCAATACCTCCAGTTGTGCCAAAGCAATAAAATTCTGCATAGGCACACACCCAACGTCCCTAGTGCTGCCAAAGCAATAAAATTCTGCATTGGCGCACGCCCAATGCCTGCAATTCTGCCAAAAGCAATAAAATTTTGCATGGGCACACACCCAATGCCTTCAGTTCCGCCAAAGCAATAAAATTGTGCATGGGCACACACCCAACGTCTCTAGTTCTGCCAAAGCAATAAAATTCTCCATTGGCGCACACCCAATGCCTCCAGTTTTGCCAAAAGCAATAAAATTATGCATGGGCACACACCCAATACCTCCTGTTGTGCCAAAAGCAATAAAATTTTGCATGGGCACACAACCAACGTCTCCAACTTTGCCAAAAGGAATAAAAATTTTGCATGGGCACACATGCAATACCTCCAGTTGTGCCAACAGCAATAAAATTTTGCATGGGCACACGCCCAATGCCTCCAGATCTACCAAAAGCAATAAATCCTGCATGGGCACACACCCAATACCTCCAATTCTGCCAAAAGCAATAAAATTTTGCATGGGCACACACCCAACGTCTCCAGTTCTGCCAAAAGGAATAAAATTTTGCATGGGCACACACCAAATGCCTCCGATTGTGCGAAAGCCATAAATTCTGCATGGGCACACACCCAACGTCTCCAGCTTTGCCAAAGCAACAAAATTTTGCATGGGCACACGCTCAATGCCTTCAATTGTGCCAAAAGGAATAAAATTTTGCATGGGCACACGCCCAATGCATCCAATTCTCCCAAAAGCAATAAAATTTTGCATGGGCACACACCCAATGCCTCCAATTTCGCCAAAAGCAATAAAATTTTGCATGGGCACACGCCCAGTGCCTCCAACTCTGCGAAAGCAATAAATTCCGCATGGGCACACGCCCAACACCTCCAGGTCTGCCAAAAGCAATAAAGTTTTGCATGAGCACACACCCAATGCCTCCAATTGTGCCAAAGCAATAGAATTTCGCATAGGCACACACCCAATGCCTCCAATTCTGCCAAAAGGAATAAAATTGTGCATGGACACACACCCAATGCCTCCGGTTCTACCAAAAGCAATAAAATTTTGCATGGGCACACACCCAATGCCTTCAGTTCCGCCAAAGCAATAAAATTTTGCATGGGCACACACTCAATACCTCCATTTGTGCCAAAAGCAATAAAATTGTGCATGGGCCCACACCCTACGCCTCCAATTGTGCCAAAGCAATAAAATTCTGCATAGGCACGCACCCAACGTCTCTAGCTCTGCCAAAGCAATAAAATTCTGCATTGGCGCACGCCCAATACCTCCAGTTTTGCCAAAAGCAATAAAATTTTGCATGGGCACACGCCCAATGCCTTCCGCTCTGCCAAAAGCAATAAATCCTGCATGGGCACACACCCAATGCCTCCGGTTCTGCCAAAAGCAATAAAATTTGCATGGGCACACACCCAATGCCTTCAGTTCCGCCAAAGCAATAAAATTTTGCATGGGCACACACTCAATACCTCCAGTTGTGCCAAAGCAATAAAATTCTGCATAGGCACACACCCAACGTCCCTAGTGCTGCCAAAGCAATAAAATTCTGCATTGGCGCACGCCCAATGCCTGCAATTCTGCCAAAAGCAATAAAATTTTGCATGGGCACACACCCAATGCCTTCAGTTCCGCCAAAGCAATAAAATTGTGCATGGGCACACACCCAACGTCTCTAGTTCTGCCAAAGCAATAAAATTCTCCATTGGCGCACACCCAATGCCTCCAGTTTTGCCAAAAGCAATAAAATTATGCATGGGCACACACCCAATACCTCCTGTTGTGCCAAAAGCAATAAAATTTTGCATGGGCACACAACCAACGTCTCCAACTTTGCCAAAAGGAATAAAAATTTTGCATGGGCACACATGCAAGACCTCCAGTTGTGCCAACAGCAATAAAATTTTGCATGGGCACACGCCCAATGCCTCCAGATCTACCAAAAGCAATAAATCCTGCATGGGCACACACCCAATACCTCCAATTCTGCCAAAAGCAATAAAATTTTGCATGGGCACACACCCAACGTCTCCAGTTCTGCCAAAAGGAATAAAATTTTGCATGGGCACACACCAAATGCCTCCGATTGTGCGAAAGCCATAAATTCTGCATGGGCACACACCCAACGTCTCCAGCTTTGCCAAAGCAACAAAATTTTGCATGGGCACACGCTCAATGCCTTCAATTGTGCCAAAAGGAATAAAATTTTGCATGGGCACACGCCCAATGCATCCAATTCTCCCAAAAGCAATAAAATTTTGCATGGGCACACGCCCAGTGCCTCCAACTCTGCCAAAGCAATAAATTCCGCATGGGCACACGCCCAACACCTCCAGGTCTGCCAAAAGCAATAAAATTTTGCATGAACACACACCCAATGCCTCCAATTGTCCTAAAGCAATAAAATTTTGCATGGGCACACAGCCAATGCCTCCAGGTCTGCCAAAAGCAATAAAGTTTTGCATGAGCACACACCCAATGCCTCCAATTGTGCCAAAGCAATAGAATTTCGCATAGGCACACACCCAATGCCTCCAATTCTGCCAAAAGGAATAAAATTGTGCATGGACAGACACCCAATGCCTCCGGTTCTACCAAAAGCAATAAAATTTTGCATGGGCACACACCCAATGCCTTCAGTTCCGCCAAAGCAATAAAATTTTGCATGGGCACACACTCAATACCTCCATTTGTGCCAAAAGCAATGAAATTGTGCATGGGCACACACCCAACGTCTCTAGCTCTGCCAAAGCAATAAAATTCTGCATTGGCGCACGCCCAATACCTCCAGTTCTGCCAAAAGCAATAAAATTTTGCATGGGCACACGCCCAATGCCTTCCGCCATGCCAAAAGCAATAAAATTATGCATGGGCACACACCGAACGTCTCCGGTTCTGCCAAAAGCAATAAAATTTTGCATGGGCACACACCCAATGCCTTCAGTTCCGCCAAAGCAATAAAATTTTGCATGGGCACACACTCAATACCTCCAGTTGTGCCAAAGCAATAAAATTCTGCATAGGCACACACCCAACGTCTCTAGTTCTGCCAAAGCAATAAAATTCTGCATTGGCGCACGCCCAATACCTCCAGTTTTGCCAAAAGCAATAAAATTATGCATGGGCACACACCCAACGTCTCCAGTTTTGCCAAAAGGAATAAAAATTTGCATGGGCACACACGCAATACCTCCAGTTGTGCCAACAGCAATAAAATTTTGCATGGGCACACACCCAATGCCTCCAGTTCTACCAAAAGCAATAAATCCTGCATGGGCACACGCCCAATACCTCCAATTCTGCCAAAAGCAATAAAATTTTGCATGGGCACACACCCAATGCCTCCGATTGTGCCGGAGCAATAAATTCTGCATGGGCACACACCCAATGCCTCTAGTTTTGCCACACCAAGTGCCAAAACGAATAAAATTTTGCATGGGCCCACACCCAATGCCTCCAATTCCGCCAAAAGCAATAAAATTTTGCATGGGCACACGCCCAGTGCCTCCAACTCTGCCAAAGCAATAAATTCCGCATGGGCACACGCCCAATGCCTCCAGGTCTGCCAAAAGCAATAAAGTTTTGCATGAGCACACACCCAATGCCTCTAATTGTGCCAAAGCAATAGAATTTCGCATAGGCACACACCCAATGCCTCCAATGCTGCCAAAAGGAATAAAATTGTGCATGGACACACACCCAATGCCTCCGGTTCTACCAAAAGCAATAAAATTTTGCATGGGCACACGCCCAATGCCTCCGGTTCTACCAAAAGCAATAAAATTTTGCATGGGCACACACCCAATGCCTTCAGTTCCGCCAAAGCAATAAAATTTTGCATGGGCACACACTCAATACCTCCATTTGTGCCAAAAGCAATAAAATTGTGCATGGGCCCACACCCTACGCCTCCAATTGTGCCAAAGCAATAAAATTCTGCATAGGCACACACCCAACGTCTCTAGCTCTGCCAAAGCAATAAAATTCTGCATTGGCGCACGCCCAATACCTCCAGTTCTGCCAAAAGCAATAAAATTATGCATGGGCACACGCCCAATGCCTTCCGCTCTGCCAAAAGCAATAAATCCTGCATGGGCACACACCCAATGCCTCCGGTTCTGCCAAAAGCAATAAAATTTTGCATGGGCACACACCCAATGCCTTCAGTTCCGCCAAAGCAATAAAATTTTGCATGGGCACACACTCAATACCTCCAGTTGTGCCAAAGCAATAAAATTCTGCATAGGCACACACCCAACGTCTCTAGTTCTGCCAAAGCAATAAAATTCTGCATTGGCGCACGCCCAATGCCTGCAATTCTGCCAAAAGCAATAAAATTTTGCATGGGCACACACCCAATGCCTTCAGTTCCGCCAAAGCAATAAAATTGTGCATGGGCACACACCCAACGTCTCTAGTTCTGCCAAAGCAATAAAATTCTCCATTGGCGCACACCCAATGCCTCCAGTTTTGCCAAAAGCAATAAAATTCTGCATGGGCGCACGCCCAATACCTCCTGTTGTGCCAAAAGCAATAAAATTTTGCATGGGCACACAACCAACGTCTCCAGTTTTGCCAAAAGGAATAAAAATTTGCATGGGCACACACGCAATACCTCCAGTTGTGCCAACAGCAATAAAATTTTGCATGGGCACACGCCCAATGCCTCCAGTTCTACCAAAAGCAATAAATCCTGCATGGGCACACGCCCAATACCTCCAATTCTGCCAAAAGCAATAAAATTTTGCATGGGCACACACCCAACGTCTCCAGCTTTGCCAAAAGGAATAAAATTGTGCATGGGCACACACCCAATGCCTCCGATTGTGCCGGAGCAATAAATTCTGCATGGGCACACACCCAATGCCTCTAGTTTTGCCACACCAAGTGCCAAAACGAATAAAATTTTGCATGGGCCCACACCCAATGCCTCTAGTTTTGCCACACCAAGTGCCAAAACGAATAAAATTTTGCATGGGCCCACGCCCAATGCATCCAATTCTCCCAAAAGCAATTAAATTTTGCATGGGCACACACCGAATGCCTCCAATTCTGCCAAAAGCAATAAAATTTTGCATGGGCACACGCCCAGTGCCTCCAACTCTGCCAAAGCAATAAATTCCGCATGGGCACACGCCCAATACCTTCAGTTGTGCCAAAAGCAATAAAATTTTGCATGAGCACACACCCAATGCCTCCAATGGTGCCAAAGCAATAAAATTCTGCATTGGCGCACACCCAATGCCTCCAATTTTGCCAAAAGCAATAAAATTATGCATGGGCACACACCGAACGTCTCCAGTTTTGCCAAAAGGAATAAAAATTTGCATGGGCACACACGGAGTGCCTCCAGTTCTACCAAAAGCAATAAAATTTTGCATGGGCACACACCCAATACCTCCGATTCTGCCAAAAGGAATAAAATTTTGCATGGGCACACGCCCAATGCCTCCAGTTCTACCAAAAGCAATAAATTCCGCATGGGCACACGCCCAATACCTTTAGTTGTGCCAAAAGCAATAAAATTTTGCATGGGCACACACCCAATGCCTCCAGGTCTGCCAAGAGCAATAGAATTTTGCATGGGCACACACCCAATGCCTCCAGGTCTGCCAAGAGCAATACAATTTTGCATGGGCACACGCCCAATGCCTCCAGCTCTGCCAAAGCAATACAATTTTGCATAGGCACACACCCAATGCCTCCAATTCTGCCAAAGGGAATAAAATTGTGCATGGACACACACCCAATGCCTCCGGTTCCGCCAAAGCAATAAAATTGTGCATGGGCACACACCCTACGCCTCCAATTGTGCCAAAGCAATAAAATTCTGCATAGGCACACACCCAACGTCTCTAGTTCTGCCAAAGAAATAAAATTCTGCATTGGCACACACCCAATGCCTCCAGTTTTGCCAAAAGCAATAAAATTATGCATGGGCACACACCGAACGTCTCCAGTTTTGCCAAAAGGAATAAAATTTTGCATGGGCACACACCCAATGCCTCCAGTTCTACCAAAAGCAATAAAATTTTGCATGGGCACACATGCAATACCTCCAATTCTCCCAAAAGCAATAAAATTTTGCATGGGCACACGCCCAATGCCTCCAGTTGTGCCGAAAGGAATAAAATTTTGCATGGGCACACACCCAATGCCTCCGATTGTGCGAAAGCCATAATTTCTGCATGGGCACACACCCGAGGTCTCCAATTTTGCCAAAGCAATAAAATTTTGCATGGGCACACACCAAGTGCCTCCAGTTTTGCCAAAAGGAATAAGATTTTGCATGGGCACACGCCCAATGCATCCAATTCTGCCAAAAGCAATTAAATTTTGCATGGGCACACACCTAATGCCTGCAATTCTGCCAAAAGCAATAAAATTTTGCATGGGCACACGCCCAATGCATCCAATTCTACCAAAAGCAATAAAATTCTCCATTGGCGCACACCCAATACCTCCAATTTTGCCAAAGCAATAAAATTTTGCATGGGCACACGCCAAATACCTCCAGTTCTGCCAAAAGCAATAAGATTTTGCATGGGCACACACCCAATGTCTCTAGTTCTACCAAAAGCAATAAAATTTTGCATGGGCACACGCCCAATACCTCCAATTCTCCCAAAAGCAATAAAATTTTGCATGGGCACACGCCCAATGCCTCCAGTTGTGCCAAAAGGAATAAAATTCTGCATGGGCACACACCCAATGCCTCCGATTGTGCGAAAGCCATAAATTGTGCATGGGCACACACCCAAGGTCTCCAGTTTTGCCAAAGCAATAAAATATTGCATGGGCACACACCAAGTGCCTCCAGTTTTGCCAAAAGGAATAAGATTTTGCATGGGCACACGCCCAATGCATCCAATTCTGCCAAAAGCAATTAAATTTTGCATGGGCACACACCTAATGCCTCCAATTCTGCCAAAAGCAATAAAACTTTGCATGGGCACACGCCCAATGCCTCCAGTTCTGCCAAAAGCAGTAAATCCTGCATGGGCACACACCCAATGCCTCCAATTTTGCCAAAGCAATAAAATTTTGCATGGGCACACGCCCAATGCCTCCAATTCTGCCATAAAGAATAAGATTTTGCATGGGCACACGCCCAATGCCTCCAGTTCTGCCAAAAGCAATAAATTCTGCATGGGCACACACCCAACGTCTCTAGTTCTGCCAAAGCAATAAATTTTGCATGGGCACACACCCAACGTCTCCAGTTCTGCCAAAGCAATAACATTTTGCATGGGCACACACCCAATGCCTTCAATTGTGCCAAAAGGAATAAAATTTTGCATGGGCACACACGAATTGGAGGCATTGGGTGTGTGCCTATGCGAAATTGTATTGCTTTGGCAGAACTGGAGGCATTGGGTGTGTCCCCATGCAAAATTCTATTGCTTTTAGCAGAACTGGAGGCATTGGGTGTGTGCCCATGCAAAATTTTTTTGCTTTGGGACAATTGGAGGCATTGGGTGTGTGCCCATGCAAAATTTTATTGCTTTTGGGACAACCGGAGGTATTGCGTGTGTGCCCATGCAAAATTGTATTGCTTTGGCACAACTGGAGGTATTGGGTCTGCCAAAAGGAATAAAATTGTGCATGGGCACACACCCAATGCCTTCAGTTCTGCCAAAGCAATGAAATTCTCCATTGGCGCACACCCAACGTCTCCAGTTTTGCCAAAAGGAATAAAATTTTGCATGGGCACACACGCAATACCTTCAGTTGTGCCAACAGCAATAAAATTTTGCATGGGCACACGCCCAATGCCTCCAGTTCTACCAAAAGCAATAAATCCTGCATGGGCACACGCCCAATACCTCCAATTCTGCCAAAAGCAATAAAATTTTGCATGGGCACACACCCAACGTCTCCAGCTTTGCCAAAAGGAATAGAATTGTGCATGGGCACACACCCAATGCCTGCAATTGTGCGAAAGCCATAAATTCTGCATGGGCACACACCCAATGCCTCCAATTTTGCCAAAGCAATAAAATTTTGCATGGGCACACACCTAGTGCCTCCAATTCTGCCACAAGGAATAAAATTTTGCATGGGCACACGCCCAATGCATCCAATTCTGCCAAAAGCAATAAAATTTTGCATGGCCCCCCACCCAATGCCTCTAAATCTGCCAAAAGCAATAAAATTTTGCATGGGCACACACCCAATGCCTCCAGTTCTGCCAAAAGCAATAAATCTTGCATGGGCACACACCCAATGCCTCCAATTTTGCCAAAGCCATAAATTTTGCATGGGCACACGCCCAATACCTCCATGGGGTGCGCCGCTGGAAGCGCTCCGCTGGAACCCCCCCCCATTTTGGCACACATGGTGGGTGGAGGTTACCATTAGACATTCACTCGGGGTTCAAATATGTTGTGTATGGTGTTCGTTTGTGGTGGAAACAAGGTGTGCCGTTGCCCGGGTGCTTAATTTAAGGTAGGTTCAAAACCGCTGGAACCCCCGCTGGAACCCCTTCCAGCACTCCGCTGGAAGGGGGGTTCCAGCGCTAGAAGGGGGGGGTTCCAGCGCTGGAAGGGGGGGTTCCAGCGCTGGAAGGGGGGGGGTTCCAGCGCTGGAAGGGGTTCCAGCGGGGGTTCCAGCGGGGGTTCCAGCACCGATTCTAGGCACACTACATCCCCTAGGCGCAGTACATCCACTGCCCTCATGCGTGCACCACATTTCTCACATTGTTGTGTCAGCATAGCTTCATCATGAAGTGGTCAGACTTTCCGGTCCTTGCATCATGGCTTGACAAGGCCAAGGGCTTCGTGGGGACGCGTGGATAGACAAGGGGACAAGGGTCATGCATTTTTGAAACGACAACGCCGTTGATCGGCAAGGATGTTGTGCTGAACAAGTCAATCCACATTGAATGTGTTTGTGCCCCCAATCCGTGTTGTTGTGAAGTTGGGGTATGTGCCGGAAGGGGGGGTTCCGGCGCTGGAACCCCCGCTGGAACCCCCGCTGGAACCCCCTTCCAGCGCCCCCTTCCAGCGCTGGAAGGGGGTTCCAGCGGGGGTTCCAACGCTAGAAGGGGGCCTAAAAAGTCGCTGGAAGCCCGCTAGAAGGGGGTTCTAGCAGGGGTTCCAGCGTTTTTTGTGCCCCCCAGTGCTCCACAAAGGCGGGGTGACCGGGAACAGCAAAGATTTGTACTAGCAAGGGGGTCATAGTGTAAGACATTTGGGGGTGCATTAGGTCAAGTCAACAGGTTTTGTGTGGGAAACCAAGACGTGATCAAAATTTCTGCTAGAAGGGGGGGGTTCCAGCGGAGCGCTTCCAGCGGCGCACCCCACAGTTCTGCCAAAAGCAATAAAATTTTGCATGGGCACACACCCAACGTCTCCAGTTGTGCCAAAAGGAATAAAATTTTGCATGGGCACACACCCAATGCCTCCAATTCTGCCAAAAGCAATAAGATTTTGCATGGGCACACGCTCAATGCCTTCAATTGTGCCAAAAGGAATAAAATTTTGCATGGGCACACGCCCAATGCATCCCATTCTGCGAAAAACAATAAAATTTTGCATGGGCACACACCCAATGCCTCCAGTTCTGCCAAAAGGAATAAAATTTTGCATGGGCACACGCCCAATGCCTCCAATTCTGCCAAAAGCAACAAGATTTTGCATGGGCACACGCCCAATGCCTCCAACTCTGCCAAAGCAATAAATTTTGCATGGGCGCACACCCAACGTCTCCAGTTCTGCCAAAGCAATAAATTCCGCATGGGCACACACCCAATGCCTTCAATTGTGCCAAAAGCAATAAAATTTTGCATGGGCACACCCCCAATACCTCCAGTTCTGCCAAAGCAATACAATTCTGCATGGGCACACACGCAATACCTCCAGTTGTCCCAAAAGCAATAAAATTTTGCATGGACACATGCCCAATGCCTGCAATTCTGCCAAAGCAATAAAATTTTGCATGGACACACGCCCAATGCCTTCAGTTCTGCCGAATGCAACAAAATTTTGCATGGGCATACACCCAATGCCTCCAATTCTGCCGAAAGAAATACAATTCTGCATGGGCACATGCTTTGGGGCTGGCTGAGATGGTGGGGCATTTGGGCCCCATGGGAGCACCTCCCAACACTATGCGGGTCCAACAATGTGTCCAACGCCCCAACCAAGTATAGATACCTCTTGCCTTCTATCCCACCTTTGGTCCATGTTGTGGACAGACCTAGTATAATGGCTGCACAAGGCGTCGGGCCACGAGAGGTGGTTTTGCGCTTGGCTGCTCATACCCCAGTCACTAGTGGAGGCCTTCTCGCATGAGGAACTGTACAAGTTCCGAACAACTGCCGGCCTCTTCCAATTTTAGGCCATTCAGGGAGTCTCGAAACAACAACGAAGATTGGCTGAACCAACACCAGAGCAACAAGCATCATCACTATAGATCACATGATTCATCGCACCAAGAAAACCATTGCGAGAAATTGCACAACACTTTAGGGAATAGGTAGGAGCGCCCCTAGGGACAAGCTGAAAGCGCAAGCGAGAGACCTCAACACCTTAACTGCAAATCAACGTCGACATGTCTGCTGCAAGGGGCGCGGCAAGCAAATGACAGGGACACGGTCCAATGTTTCACTTGAATCATCCTCAAGACGACGCTTGCAGCTGAGGGGTCCACAAAAAACCCCTGCCTTCCACTTATAGTGAGAAATGGATGGACCACTACAAGCAGCGTGCCCGCAAGATGTATTACATGGACACCAAGGGGACAGTCAAGAGCCTATTTGGCAAATGGCACCACAAAGTGAAGGCTTACCTAAATAGGAACAACACAGACAACCCAACGACACCCCAGCCTGAGTGGGATGAGGGAAAAGGAGGCAAACAGAAAAAGCAGGCACGCCCACCCCCTGACTCAGACTGCCCATCAAGTTCTCGAGACCTCTTGGGCAACAGCCCGGATCAGGGAGCAGGGCATATAGTACAAACGAGGGTTCCACGTGCAACATCATGCCAACCTGTCCCAGCTTCACCTGTTGGACCTACTCTGTTCACTACCTGCGTGGTCTACTCTTTGCAAATGCACTGGTGTGGTGCCATGCCTTGCGGCTCTGATTTCTGAATTGCTCACCTGGGCCTTGTACCTGTTGGTCATTTGCGCCGTTCAGTTGTCTTACCATGCACTTGTATCCCTGTTCTTTCATTGTCGTTTCCTGTCCTGCTCTGGTGCCCCTGTGTGTGTTCTGTCTCCATCCTGCTCTCTACCTCATACTACCTGTCCATGCAAGATGGTTATGGCCCAAGTATGCTCAGTTAGTAGCTTGCTGGCATAGTGTTGCACCTCTGCCTTCACCCCCCGGTATATGCTCTCGGGGGGGGGGGTGCCTTACATTTAGCCGCCTTTCACAACCTTGCAGAGGACGCAACAAGACTCCACCTCCGTGCGGCGATGCAAACCTTCCAATATGCCGTCCGACGCAGAAACAGCCACAAACTCACAAGCAGCAGCAGCAAAGCAAGCATGCCAAACACTGACTGTGAACCAACGCATCGACAGGTTGCATCAGCAGCAATTACAAGGCAAACCGCAAACACTACACAACATGGCACATGACATGTACACAACTGCTAAATGCATGGTCCACGCCCTCTACGAGGACTCCAAGCATCTTTTGCAGCCGGCGATCCACACTTTCCCTGTCCTGTAGGGCTTCTCATCCAAGATGGTCCTCCTTTCAGCAGATTGGTCCGCTGTGGCTTTTGAGTCAACATCACTGCACAGCGAAGACCCTGGTGTCTGCAAGGCTGTGTGGGCTTGCACACATGAAGATTGGTCGTATTTGAATCGCTCCGACACTGCAACCCATGGTCCTCGGACAGGCATCAGACAGAATGATCCAAGGCATGGCACCAAATGGAACCCAGAGTCTGTAGAGCAAACCAGCAAGCAGCCATTTGGTGCTGCCAATCATAGATCCCGTGTCTCAGGCAACAGCAGCACCAGCAACCTAAGCTCCGTTGTATCCATCGGGCAATCCACTGACAGTGATCATCGAGGTGACTACAAGGATGCACTGCTACTCAAAGCCCCAAATGGTCAGAGTCAACCTCACAGTTTCCAAAAGTCGCTGGAAATTTGCAGCATCAGCAGTCGCAGCTCCTCTGGGTCTATTGGTGCATTTAGGAGAATGAGGATGAGGCAATGGGTGCCTTTTTCAATTTCTTCGACGCCATACAATGGCATCGCAATGAATGGGTGTGGGTTCGGTGTTCAATCACGGGGCAGGCCTGTATGCTGTGCGGTGTGCGAGACACCTGAAAACATGTCCAATCAGGAACTGTACGCTTTGATGGTGCAAATGTACTGGCAGGCCTATGCCCACGCACACCATTGGCCCGACGGCTTGAACTGATTCCAGTGTCAGCAATAAAAAAAAACAGATTCCATTGTCCCCATATTTTTTTTTTTGGGAAAAGGTGATTGGTCATGTCATTTGTGGTGCAGGATCAAGTTTTCCATTCCACTGTCACTCTTGCCTCTGGCACCGCATGGGAAGTGTGAATGATCTACAGACGTCGTCTGCTGCTGCCATTCATTGCTTTCTTTCCAGTGCCTCTCATCAAGGATGCCCCTCCTCTCAGCAGATTGGCCACTTATGACCTTTGAGTCAACGTTTTTGCAAGGTGAACACCCTGGTGTTGGCAAGGCTGTGTGGGCCTGTACACACCAAGATTGGTCGCATTTGAGTGGTTCTGTTGCCGCAACCAATGAAGCTGAGCAACCCACTAGAAGTGATCATGGAGGCAACCACGAGGATGCACTGGAAGTCCAAACTCCGACTGGTGAGTGCCAGTCTCACAGTTTGAAGAGATTAGGAGAAACGTGTAGCATCAGCAGCCACAGCTCCTCTGGGTCTGTTGGTCAATCTATCAGGGACTCTGGGTCTCCCCTTGAGCCCCTGGAGTCCTTCGAGCAATCCGTCTGTGTCAACAATCGAGGCAAGCCCCGTGAGGACGCCAAGCAACCCAGAATCAGTGCAGCTCAGCACCAGCTGCCAAAAACAAAGAAATTGGGGGAAGAGTTTGAGGATGTGCAGCAAGCGACAGACGGTCAGATGGTTGCCAAGAAGCTGAAGCAGGTCTCGAAACACTGGACCACTGGAAGGGAATCTGCGGATCAACTGCACCGTAAAATAAAGTGCTTGTGCGAGAAGGTGGTGGAGGTAGCATCCAGCTTAACAACCTCCGATGTATGTTGCATTGTGGATGCTTTAACCGAATTGAGCAAGCGAGATTCTACGTTCCGAAGCTGCTTAGCCTCCTCTCAAGACATGTTCAATGCCCTTGCCATGCATGCCTGCAAACCAGAGATCAAATCTTTGCTCACAGGCCGTCAGGCCACACGACTCATCTGGGCTCTGGCCAAATTGGGCATTCAAGACAATAACCTAGTCAAAGAGGTCAGCACCCGCATGATGGAGTGTGACGTGTTGAGCCAGCTGAGTGCTCAAGATATCTCTATGACGATTTGGGGCATGGCAAAGGCGCGAAGTGCGCATTTGCCGTTGTTGGAAGCTCTTGACCATGAGGTCGTCAGCAAACCGGGACTACTTGAAGAGTTCGAAGCACAAAGCGTCGCTAACACAGTATGGGGGCTGGCTACGCTGGGCGTCCGCAGGGATGAACTCATGATCGCCATTGCGGGCCGTACGTTGGTGGAGGGATTCCTCGAGACGTTCAAGCCTCAGAATATTGCCAACACAGTTTGGGCTTACGCCAAGCTTGGTATGCAGCATGAGAAATTGCTGGCTGCCATTGGGGAGCGGATGCTGAAGCCCGGTTTCCTTTCCACATTCAATGCCCAGGACATTGCCAATACTCTCTGGGCGTTTGCAAAGCTGAACTTTCAGAACATGACCCTGATGAACAATGTTGCTGAGCGTACCCTCCAGCCGAGTTTCTTGTCCAGCTTCAACAATCAGAATGTTGCCAATGCCGCTTGGGCTTTTGCAAAGCTGGGCGTCAAGAACGAGTTGCTCATGGGGGCCTTCGCTGGGCGCATCATGAAGGGACGTTCTCTGTCAACATTCAACGCCCAGGACATTGCCAACATCGTGTGGGCCTTTGCAACTGTTGGAATCCGTCTGGACGGATTTCTTGAAGCAATTGCTGCACGGCTACAAAGTGGCCTGTTGTCGACATTCAACGCACAAGACATTGCAAACACTGCATGGGCGTTTGCATCACTTGGATTCCGTAAAGAAGGCCTGATGAAAGACATTGCTCGAAGATGTTCGCAAGATGGGTTCCTTGCCACGTTCAGTTCCCAGGCACTGGCCAACACCGCGTGGGCTTTTGCCGCGTTGGGAATTCGGAACGCCCTGTTGATGCAAAGCATTGGGGACCACATCGTGCAGAACGGCTTGTTGGCCAGTTTCAATGCACACAATATGGCAACTACTGCTTGGGCGTTTGCATCTCTTGGGGTGCAACACAAGAGGCTCATGACCGGGATCATGAAGCAGATGCGGCAGACTGCTTTCCTGGCTGGCTTCAACACACAAGACATTGCTAATATTGTTTGGGCCTTTGCGACCCTGGAGATCAGAAACCCTTCCCTGCTTGCAGTGATTGTGAAGCATGTTACGCAACCCGATGTCCTTAGCACCTTCAACATCCAGGCCCTTTCCAGCCTTTGCTGGTCATTCGCTGCAATGAGAATTCAGAACGAGGCAGCAATGGAGGCTATCGGGACGTCGATTGTTAACACCTGTCTTATGCATACACTTTCCCCGAAGTCCATTGGGGATCTGTCCTGGTCATTTGCCACTGTTGCTGTTCACCATGGACCATTAATGATTGGAGTTGCTCAGAGAGTCACGGAACCCGGCTTCTTGTCTGCCTGCAGTGCCCAAGACATTGGAAACATTGCATGGGCATTCGGTGAGCTTGGAGTGCGTGATGTTAGCCCCATGGCAGCCATTGCGCAACACCTCCTGCAGCCTGGAGCTCTTTCCACCTGTGGAGCACTAGATGTCGCCAACATTGCCTGGGGTTTTGCTCAACTGGGCTTACAGAGTGGAATACTGATGGCATGCATTGCTGCACGCACCTTGGAACCGGGTTTCCTCTCGACATGCAACGCAGATTCTGTGGCACGCGTAACCTGGGCATTCGCGACATTGGAGGTGCCACATCCACAGCTCATGCAGGCCATCAGTGAGCGGTTGGTACAGAAGGGGTTCTTGTCCACCTTTACAGCCCCACAACTGTCTGATATTGCCTGGGCTTTCGCAAAGCTGGGCATCCGCAACGAGCTGCTTATGCAAAGCATTGCAGAGCATGCCATGCGGGACGCGTGTTTGTCCATGTTCACGTCCGCAGACATTGCCCGCATTTGTTGGGCATTTGCCTTCCTCAGCATCAGCCATGACCCACTGATGGCAGCCATTGCAAACCTGATTACATGTAACGAGGTTTTGGCCACATTCACACCTCAAGATATGACAACAGTCTTATGGGCATTTACCGTGAATAATCACAACCATCAGCTTTCTGCTGCTGCTGTTGCTGTTGCGCAGACGTACCTGTCCAGCAATGCGGGGATGGCAAATGCAATGCCCCAGCAGGCAGTGCATGGGGATGTTTCCGACCACATGCAGGACCGGATCAGTAATGAATGATTTAGTGTGCCCGCACCCCATCAGAGGCTGGTTCATTTCAAAATTGCAGTCTCTCGTGCAACCAGCAGCATTTTAAAATTCCCTGTGGGGTTTTATCGCCCATTCTTCACCACAGATTCCTCGGAGTTCAGTCACATACGTGACACCTCTTGTATTTTAGTACGCATTTCCTTTCCATGATGCTCTGAATGTCCTCAACGCAGAGTGTGGCGGCAGCAAGTGGGCACAGAGCCGGAAGATGGTAGTGCTCATTGAAGACTTCGTCCCTTTCAGAACTACCCGGAAACCGTTTCCTCCAGAAATCGTTGCCTCTTGTGCAACCAGCGTTTTCAGATCCCCTGTGGGTTGTTTTGCGCATTCTTCACCACAGATTCCTTGGAGTTCAGTCACATACGTGACACCTCTTGTATTGTAGTTCATATGCAGTTTCCATGACGCTCTGAATGTCTTCAATGCAGGTTGTGCCGGCAGCAAAATATCTCGTCGGTAGATCAAGAGTGTGCCGCAGCACACTGCATAATGATGTGTGGTGTGCAGGGTTTGATTTCCTGAAACTAGATAGTTGACATTGCAATGATTTTTGCAATTAGCAGCTGCATTTCCTGCCCCCTGAATCCCAAGCAAGAAAAATATCGCATGGCGTGCACGGTATGGTATTGCGAAACACTACATTTCTCTTCTTTGGGGTATGCTCCACTATGTCAGGGTGTGCCACATGATTTCAGAGTCTTGTAGCATCCTGCAGTCTTGTGCATGCTGCCATGGCATGTTACAATATGCCACCTGATTCCATGCTGCGCTATGTTTTTCTATACGGCACATGTGATACCATGGTGTCCACATAGTGCAACAACATGGCAAAGTATGCCACAGCATGCCACCCTGGCATGCCGCACCCTGCCACAGTGTCCCACAGTTTGCACAGCGCGCCACGATATGCTACGGTACATGCTGTCAGGACACCTTCGTCCACAACCTTGTACCGTGGTATGTGCGGGGTGCTGCAGTGTAAAGTGTCTCCAGCTGACCTACAGCAACGTGAGCAACTCAATCTGTCTCTTCTCAGGGTGCACTGAGTGATACAACTGCAGGCTGTGAACAAACTGGACAGGGGTCGGCAAGACGTGGACTCTGTGGATAGATGTCTAGACAGTCATGACCACCTTCTGTTACCTGTCACGGTGTGGAACGATGGCATGTCATATTTTTTGGGCCATGCCTTTGGCATTGCAGCCTGATATGTTATGTCCATTTGTCCAGTCTTTGCGGGTTGCCCCATGCAGAATGGTTTGGGCTCAGAATCGAGCATGTTTCTCTATGTTCAGAGAGCATATTCCAAGCTCATGTTCACATTTTTGGCATGCCACTTCACATCTGCATATGCTCCCAGAACCAACAATGCGAGTACCCCCAGTTGGCCCCTCCCCTATGGCCCCTTCCCAGAATTTGCACGCTGGGTGGGCTGTTTAGTGGCACCTAAAACACTTTCAAAATCTACTTTTTCCTCGAAACCCTTCCGTTGCCCCGAGGATGGGTTTGGGTGATCATTTGGTGACAATACGCGTACTTGAGCACCCATGGGGACCCACGTAGTGACTGCCCGCCCTATGTAGCCTGTGCCATGGGCCCCCCAAAAGCCCCAAATCTGCTGTTTCTTGGGCTGCTCAGTGACACTTGAAAAAATTTCAAATTTCGATATTTTCCGAAACCCTTCTGTTGCCCCTAGGATAGGTTTTGGTGATCATTTGATGACAACACGGGTACTTGAGCACCCATGGGCACCCACGTAGTGGCCACTAGGCCCATCTAGTCCGAGCCGTGGGCCTCCCAAAAGCTTCAAAATTACTGTTTTTAGGCAGTTCACTGGCATTTTGGTGTGCTCACAAACTGCTTTAGCAGTTTTCCACTCTCTAAAGGTCAAAAATGGAAAATTTTCTAAAATATTATTTTGATACTCTGACCATTCACAACGATGAAATATCCTATGTAAAGCATGTTTTGGACCTTCTTTTTGTGTTTTTCACCCTATTTGGGTGGGGGGGGATGGGGCACAACCTGCTTCTGCAGTTTTCCAGCCTCGGCAGCTCAAAAATGGAATTTTCCAAAACTTTTTTTTTGTATTCTAACCATCCAAAATGATCAAATATCCTATGTAAAGGATGTTTTAGATCGTATTCAACGTGTTTTTCACCCTATTTGGGTGTTTGGGGGGGGGGACAACCTGCTTATGCAATTTTCCAGCCTCTGCAGCTCAAAAATGGAAATTTCAGAGACTGATTTTTTTTTTCCATTCTAACTAGGACAGGCCCAGATTACGATCGTAATTTTTCGTAATTTTCGTAATTTTTGTAATTTTCGTAATTTGCGTAATTTTCGGCGATTTTTTTATTGCTTTTGGCGCTGTGTTGTACGGTACATCTCTCCTCTCCACCTCACTGTCACTGTGCCCCCTCCCCCTTTCCCCTTCCCTATCCCCTTTGCCCCTTCCCCATTGCCTTCCCTGCCCACAACTCCTTTGTTGCGTGTGCATGCGTGGCTGTGATGTTTATGTGGCAGGCAATTTTTTTTCCTTTTCGCTCTTTGTCTCCATGGGCAAAAAGAAGGACCCCCCCCATTTTGCTGATTTTTGCCATGTGGACCCCTCTGTTTGTGCCCCAACTTTGCAAGTATTTGATCCCAAGCAATTGCCACTCCGGGATACAACGTGGGAGAAAAATAAGGAGATCTTTGGTTTCTCCGACACAATGCGGGCTGATTGGGACCTCTATGTCAACATGGACAGCCAGAAGGCCAAGCAAGTTGAGGATCCAATGCAGTTTTGTCAGCCGTGTCAGGTCCACTGTCGGAACTGTTGGTGGCACTGCTTGGGATGCCAGTGACCAGCGCGGATGTGGAGCGCTCATTCAGCCTTGCTGGTTTGCTGGATGACCCGAATCGGGGCAACACGCGCCCTGATTTGTGTCGCTGTGCCGTGGCACTCTTCGTGAACGGTGACGTTGAAGGACGTTTCTAGTGGCTCGACTTCCACCTCTTCCCTCGTCCTCCACCTCTTCCCTCGTCTTCCACCTCTTCCCTCGTCTTCCCAAACCCTTGAGTGCCGGGGTCCCTCTTCTTCCTCTACAAGGCCTCCCCTACATGCAAACATCCTCTTCCCCGGATCGTGTTCTTGGATCCAAACCATGCGTAGGGGGAGGAAGCGGCCGTGGGCGGCCGGTTTTCGATGCCGCGGACCAGGAGTGGAGGGTCCCCTTTTTTTTGGTCCACATGCTCACTTCTCTAAGCCACCGCGTCCCTACATACACAACAATCATTGAGATATGCACGTCCCTTGCCCCTATTGCCAATTTTTAGGCTTGAAAATAAGTGAAAACATGGGACGGTAGGGTAGTGAATGCTCCCGAAGCATCGTAACGAAATCGTAAAAAAACGCCGTAAAATCGTGAAAAAAATGCCGTAAAATCGTAATAAAAAAATCGTAATCTGGGCCTGTCCTAGATTCTAAGCATCCACAGCGATCAAATATCTTATGTAAAGCATGTTTTCGACCCTTTTCCTGTGCTTTTCACCCTTTTTGGGTGTTTGGACGGGGGCAAGGGGCTGGGGCACAGCCTGCTTATGCAATTTTCCACTCTCAGCAGCTCAACAATGGAAATTTTCAAAACCGATTTTTTGATGTTCTGACCATGCGCAATGATCAAATATCCTACGTAAACCATGTTTTAGACCCTCTGTATGTGTTTTGCACCCTACTGTGGTGTTGGAGGGGGAATGGGGGCATGTGAATGATTTTGTGACCAGCTAACTGATTGACTGGTGTGCTCCCTCCCTCTTCGAGGTGTCTTGCCGTTAGGCAATAGAATTTTTGTCCATTCCTTCAGCTGAGGTTGGCGCAAGCAATGCAAACGCTTCAACCTGAGTTGCATGTTTTGAAGTTTACCTCTTTGGAATGCTACAGGTTCTACAAGGGACGGACACTGGCAGAAGAGCACCGCACCATGTGGCATGAGGGAAACAGTTTCTTTGTTGCATGTGTTCTTTGCGGCTGTCTGGTGGATCTTTCGTGAATCCACTGCAGCCTGGTATCTAAGCCTTTGTTCAGTCACACGACTGTCAATCTGCGATATTTGTTCTGAATTGTCCACTAAGACTACATCTGTGTATCCTTTGCAGATTGCATTTCAGACTGCTGCATGGCACAGCAGCAGGAAGCAATGTTTAATGGGAAGGGGCCAGTGTCATTGCGACTGTTTATTCCACTAAATCTATTCCACGCTGGTTTGGTGTTCAGGATGCTGATACAGACAGAGCTGTCGTGACACATACTAGGACGCGAAAGTTGCGCTGAATCTTTTGGTGCCTGTGACCCATCAAAACCAGCTTAGTGGGAGTTGGGTTGTCTGAGCAGTTGTCTTCCATTACTGCTGCCGTGGTAGGGTATTTGCCCCAGCGCACAGCAATGCCACAGGATATCTTCTGCCGCAATTATGCAGATGGGGTGTTGTGAACGGGTACGAGTTTTTTGACCTTGACGATTGGACCCATGCACTTATGTGTCACCAAAACAACCCACTGCCCTGTTTTGTCCCTTACAATTGTATAATTCTGTGCTTCGCGACGTTTTGTGGCGTGGCAGTCTCCCACTGCACTGGTATCAGGTGTGGGTCTCACCAAAGCACAGTTTCGTGGAGCAATGAGCTCTGAATGCCGCCAAATTTAAGCTAGCTCAGGCCTCGTCCTGTGATCATGCCAGAAGTGCATTGTAAGAAGAAATGCCGTGCCACTCCTTTGGCCACCTCTGTTCTGCCACACAAAGGAACTGTTCTACCTGATAATTATGGGTTGAAGTTTGTACATTTTTGCACCAGCAGCCATATTGCATCCCGCAATTTTTTGGCTTCAGTGGAAAAGAAGATTTTTTGTTGTTGTGTCCACCGTAGGTGCCTTTTGCCAGTGTGCCTGTGGATCTTTCGTGAATCCACCACAACCTGGTATTTATGCCAACGCCATTTATTTGAGCCACATATGACTGCTGGTCTGGGATATTTGTGCTGAATTACTTTTGCGGATTTAAGAATTAGAGCTGACGTTTATTAAATATGTTTTGTACAACAGTCAGCACTTAAACTAAAACCAACTATTGCGAACTGTGTGGAGTGTCAGTGTAGTTTGAACACACCTGTGGCTCTTTGGCCCAGCAATCTGCAACTGCTGAATGCTGCCTTGCCTTGCTGGCAGTGCCAGCACGGGGCTGGGGAAATTCTGATTGCATCTTTTGCTGCTGCCGGAATATATACTTCAATGCAGTTTAACGTATTACATGTGTCTCATCAGGAGAAATACTAGAGTCGCAGTATCATTTGCACAGTGTGTTGATGAATGCAAACCAAATGTTTTACTTGCCTGTGCTGTGTGTTGCTTGTATCCACGGCCTGCATTGCTTGTATCTACAGCTTTGAGTCCCTTTGCCTTTCCCAGATGTCCTGAACAATCCAAGGGTGCATCTCATGGCATGATCTCAGCTACTACAAATATTGGGCGTGCCATGAGGGGGCGCCCTTCGCATGTGCTAGCAGGGATAGCAGGAATAGCAGGATTCCTGGGGGCGCCTTAAGCGCAGTGTGGGCGCAGTGCACATATTTGGGCGTACCGGATACCCATATTTTGTGATACTAGGGGCATCATTTTTGCCCCTAGCATAGGTTTTGATGCTTCTTCCACATTGGGGATATGGCATTTTTCGATTTTCACCCACTTTCACCCATTTCAACCCTTTCACTTTTTTTTTTTGCTCATCTTCACCATGGACTCCCACACTTTGGTGTGGGCCCTTGAGTTGGCGGGGGAGCGTCACATTCCGCCTCTAGGCTAGCATAGAATATTGGCGTACCACGGAATTAGCATACGCTTTTTCCTCCCGATTCATATTTTTCGGATACGTTTTGCTGCCGCAATGGATGCCACAAGGCGGTCGGAATTTTTTTGGTTTGGTCCCATGGAGCCACGAAATTTTCGGCTGAAAATCCACCTCCAAAGGAGCCCCCGATATCGGGTCCGATGCTCAGGCCGAATTGGCTGGCACATAGGGCCCGGAAAAAGCTGCTTGCCGTACCCGGTTTGTAGCCTTTGTTTTTCATTTCAATGAGTAGGTGATCAAACACATGCCCTGCCCTACCCTACCCTACCCTGCCCTGCCGTGCCCACTCTCTGTACAGGTTTTTTTTTGACCGGAGAGCCCCTTAAGTGCCGGCCGCGTCCGATGAAGGTGTCTATTGGTATGGCACTGGAGGGATGGGTTTTTTTTTTCTGGTGGGGACGGGGGTTGCAGACCGGGGGGGAAGGGGGGGGCTTGCTTTGTTCTTAGATAATGGTGAATCGGGTATCAACTGGGCCCCGACCCCAGAACCGGCATGTTTTTTACGACCCGCCAAATTTAAGGGTTTGGGCACCTGGGTCGGCGTCAAACACTAGGAATGTTGAGTAGCGCGGAAATTCTGCCGTAATAGGTGGTTGCCCGGAAAGTTGTACGGATGGGGCTGGCAGGAGCCCGGAAATTTTTGCCTACATTTCGCCCTCCAAAGGAGCCCCCGATATCGGGTCCGATGCCCAGGCCGACCTCGGTCCCCGGATTGAAAAACCGGGTGTCCGTCTTGGGGCCGCAAAGCGTGGAAGAAACGCCACCCCCGGAAAATTTTCGGGAGCGGGGAGCGTAGCACTTATGCTGAGGATAACACAGCAGCACAATGGTCACGCGACACTACGTTCTTTGGGTTCAGCAATGTCCACGACTGTGCACTGTTGTCTCGTCTACTGTGTGGATGACAGTGAGGGGAGGTGGAAGGAGGTGCGTGGGGTTTGGTTGGGCGAAGCAGCAAGTGCCAAGCCCATGGGGGGAAAACCAATTTAAACAACAGTCTATGCTAGGCGTCCAGGCACAATGTGTTGTCTTTTAGGTCACAGTGACAGTCCAATTAAACCGTACACTGGGGCAAACGGACACCGTGCCTCCATTGTGTTGGTGTGCACTCCACGGACGGCCAACACCACCACGTGAACTGAAGTGGGGGACGGCTTTTGACCACGACGAGGAAGAAGACGCCCAGTAGCGGCGCTGGCTCCTTGGAGTTCAGCATGGATGGCCACCAAACTTTTAATCTCAATATTGATTGTATTCAATCCTGCGGGATTTCCATCTTGGACCACGGCTGGTTTTGACAACCACCTTTGGTCGCGTGCCTTTTGTTGGGTGTGCCATTCGCGTTTCACTCTGTACCGTTTGTTCTGAGAACTTTCGACCCGAACAAGCAATTGACAAAGATTCCTCAACCCTTTGCAGCATTGCTTCGTGGATGGTAGGGTTGGGGTTTGGGTTTGGGGACTTGTATTATGTTCCAGGAAATAAACAATGTTGGGCAAAAACCAGACGGGAAGTGAAGTAGCGTGCGCAGAAAATAAGCACCGACCACCGGATATCATGCTTTATGGTGGAACTCATTTGAGGAAATTAAGTGGTAACGTCCCAAAGATAACCATCCAAAAATTAACAACAATGCCAAAAAGAAAACGAACAATGGTCACACCAAATTTAGCAGAAAGCCACTGCACAGAGAAGCGAACTGTGTAGCTGCAGGTACTTGCAGGTACTGTGTGCGTCGCACAAGACAGTATGTGTGTCTCACTGTTGTGCAAGAGTCACGCAGTCATGTATGCATGCAGTCACGCTCTTGTCATTGTGCGTCGGGACTTCAAATCAGGTGTTGTTGTGACTCTTGCCTCTCCATTTAGGCAACAACAATGGCCGCTTGTGACTGCGGGTCCACCGTCCAAGACAAGTTGGATACTGACAAGACAAAGGCATGAAGTACTCACGTGCTGGCGCAGGGAGCCTAGGAGGTTGGCCTTTGGGGGGGGGGGGGGTTGGTGGGCGTTTATGGATGCCCTGGTGTTACGCCGCCCAAGGGGCAGCGACAACCGCCCAGGTGTGGCTGCGCTTCCAGATACACGCTCTGCAGTGCATTTAGGAGAATGAGGATGAGGCAATGGGTGCCTTTTTCAATTTCTTCGACGCCATACAATGGCATCGCAATGAATGGGTGTGGGTTCGGTGTTCAATCACGGGGCAGGCCTGTATGCTGTGCGGTGTGCGAGACACCTGAAAACATGTCCAATCAGGAACTGTACGCTTTGATGGTGCAAATGTACTGGCAGGCCTATGCCCACGCACACCATTGGCCCGACGGCTTGAACTGATTCCAGTGTCAGCAATAAAAAAAAACAGATTCCATTGTCCCCATATTTTTTTTTTTGGGAAAAGGTGATTGGTCATGTCATTTGTGGTGCAGGATCAAGTTTTCCATTCCACTGTCACTCTTGCCTCTGGCACCGCATGGGAAGTGTGAATGATCTACAGACGTCGTCTGCTGCTGCCATTCATTGCTTTCTTTCCAGTGCCTCTCATCAAGGATGCCCCTCCTCTCAGCAGATTGGCCACTTATGACCTTTGAGTCAACGTTTTTGCAAGGTGAACACCCTGGTGTTGGCAAGGCTGTGTGGGCCTGTACACACCAAGATTGGTCGCATTTGAGTGGTTCTGTTGCCGCAACCAATGAAGCTGAGCAACCCACTAGAAGTGATCATGGAGGCAACCACGAGGATGCACTGGAAGTCCAAACTCCGACTGGTGAGTGCCAGTCTCACAGTTTGAAGAGATTAGGAGAAACGTGTAGCATCAGCAGCCACAGCTCCTCTGGGTCTGTTGGTCAATCTATCAGGGACTCTGGGTCTCCCCTTGAGCCCCTGGAGTCCTTCGAGCAATCCGTCTGTGTCAACAATCGAGGCAAGCCCCGTGAGGACGCCAAGCAACCCAGAATCAGTGCAGCTCAGCACCAGCTGCCAAAAACAAAGAAATTGGGGGAAGAGTTTGAGGATGTGCAGCAAGCGACAGACGGTCAGATGGTTGCCAAGAAGCTGAAGCAGGTCTCGAAACACTGGACCACTGGAAGGGAATCTGCGGATCAACTGCACCGTAAAATAAAGTGCTTGTGCGAGAAGGTGGTGGAGGTAGCATCCAGCTTAACAACCTCCGATGTATGTTGCATTGTGGATGCTTTAACCGAATTGAGCAAGCGAGATTCTACGTTCCGAAGCTGCTTAGCCTCCTCTCAAGACATGTTCAATGCCCTTGCCATGCATGCCTGCAAACCAGAGATCAAATCTTTGCTCACAGGCCGTCAGGCCACACGACTCATCTGGGCTCTGGCCAAATTGGGCATTCAAGACAATAACCTAGTCAAAGAGGTCAGCACCCGCATGATGGAGTGTGACGTGTTGAGCCAGCTGAGTGCTCAAGATATCTCTATGACGATTTGGGGCATGGCAAAGGCGCGAAGTGCGCATTTGCCGTTGTTGGAAGCTCTTGCCCATGAGGTCGTCAGCAAACCGGGACTACTTGAAGAGTTCGAAGCACAAAGCGTCGCTAACACAGTATGGGGGCTGGCTACGCTGGGCGTCCGCAGGGATGAACTCATGATCGCCATTGCGGGCCGTACGTTGGTGGAGGGATTCCTCGAGACGTTCAAGCCTCAGAATATTGCCAACACAGTTTGGGCTTACGCCAAGCTTGGTATGCAGCATGAGAAATTGCTGGCTGCCATTGGGGAGCGGATGCTGAAGCCCGGTTTCCTTTCCACATTCAATGCCCAGGACATTGCCAATACTGTCTGGGCGTTTGCAAAGCTGAACTTTCAGAACATGACCCTGATGAACAATGTTGCTGAGCGTACCCTCCAGCCGAGTTTCTTGTCCAGCTTCAACAATCAGAATGTTGCCAATGCCGCTTGGGCTTTTGCAAAGCTGGGCGTCAAGAACGAGTTGCTCATGGGGGCCTTCGCTGGGCGCATCATGAAGGGACGTTCTCTGTCAACATTCAACGCCCAGGACATTGCCAACATCGTGTGGGCCTTTGCAACTGTTGGAATCCGTCTGGACGGATTTCTTGAAGCAATTGCTGCACGGCTACAAAGTGGCCTGTTGTCGACATTCAACGCACAAGACATTGCAAACACTGCATGGGCGTTTGCATCACTTGGATTCCGTAAAGAAGGCCTGATGAAAGACATTGCTCGAAGATGTTCGCAAGATGGGTTCCTTGCCACGTTCAGTTCCCAGGCACTGGCCAACACCGCGTGGGCTTTTGCCGCGTTGGGAATTCGGAACGCCCTGTTGATGCAAAGCATTGGGGACCACATCGTGCAGAACGGCTTGTTGGCCAGTTTCAATGCACACAATATGGCAACTACTGCTTGGGTGTTTGCATCTCTTGGGGTGCAACACAAGGGTCTCATGACCGGGATCATGAAGCAGATGCGGCAGACTGCTTTCCTGGCTGGCTTCAACACACAAGACATTGCTAATATTGTTTGGGCCTTTGCGACCCTGGAGATCAGAAACCCTTCCCTGCTTGCAGTGATTGTGAAGCATGTTACGCAACCCGATGTCCTTAGCACCTTCAACATCCAGGCCCTTTCCAGCCTTTGCTGGTCATTCGCTGCAATGAGAATTCAGAACGAGGCAGCAATGGAGGCTATCGGGACGTCGATTGTTAACACCTGTCTTATGCATACACTTTCCCCGAAGTCCATTGGGGATCTGTCCTGGTCATTTGCCACTGTTGCTGTTCACCATGGACCATTAATGAGTGGAGTTGCTCAGAGAGTCACGGAACCCGGCTTCTTGTCTGCCTGCAGTGCCCAAGACATTGGAAACATTGCATGGGCATTCGGTGAGCTTGGAGTGCGTGATGTTAGCCCCATGGCAGCCATTGCGCAACACCTCCTGCAGCCTGGAGCTCTTTCCACCTGTGGAGCACTAGATGTCGCCAACATTGCCTGGGGTTTTGCTCAACTGGGCTTACAGAGTGGAATACTGATGGCATGCATTGCTGCACGCACCTTGGAACCGGGTTTCCTCTCGACATGCAACGCAGATTCTGTGGCACGCGTTACCTGGGCATTCGCGACATTGGAGGTGCCACATCCACAGCTCATGCAGGCCATCAGTGAGCGGTTGGTACAGAAGGGGTTCTTGTCCACCTTTACAGCCCCACAACTGTCTGATATTGCCTGGGCTTTCGCAAAGCTGGGCATCCGCAACGAGCTGCTTATGCAAAGCATTGCAGAGCATGCCATGCGGGACGCGTGTTTGTCCATGTTCACGTCCGCAGACATTGCCCGCATTTGTTGGGCATTTGCCTTCCTCAGCATCAGCCATGACCCACTGATGGCAGCCATTGCAAACCTGATTACATGTAACGAGGTTTTGGCCACATTCACACCTCAAGATATGACAACAGTCTTATGGGCATTTACCGTGAATAATCAGAACCATCAGCTTTCTGCTGCTGCTGTTGCTGCTGCGCAGACGTACCTGTCCAGCAATGCGGGGATGGTACACACAGTCACGGAACCTCTCTCAAGTCCACAGTCCACGGAGATATTTCCAGCGTTCAGCAGTGAATTATTCTTGAATCCCATGGTTGGCACACAGCTCTAATCTCACAGTGGTCTTTGAAGATATTCTGGGTTCGTAGACTGATTGGACCACAATTGGCAGTGTGATGTCGGTGTATGGTACTTCTCCATGAAGGCCATCTTGGCCACATCTATTTGTCGAACGGCTCATTCGCTTTGGGCAACTAGTTGATCCCGTTTTCCTTCTGCATCCAGCATGAATTGGATCCCCCCTACGGTCTTTTTTGCTTACCAACCCTTCAGATGGCTTGTTGGCATTCAGTCACACACACTGTCCCTCGACTCTTCTTGCATTTCAGTCCACATGCAGTTCGTATGACCCTCTACATATCTTCAACGCAGATTGTGACAAGCAACAAAATGCTCTCGCCAGAGCCTATGAGTGCCATAAACCCTTGGAAAAATGCCATGTTTCCATGTGAAGATATTTCGCCAAAAACTCAGAAAAACGCTATTTTTAATTTAATTACTTAGATAAAGGCATTCAAATGTTTCAGACTTTATCAGACCCAATCAGGATTATCTAAGGGCATAAAAATAGACTTTTTGTAATTCCCGGTTTTCGATCTGCTGCATGTCGCAACGATTTTTATAATTGGCAGCTGTGTATCTCCTGTTGCATCTTTTCAAGGACTTAAGTTTTGAATAGGAGTATTCCACTTCGTGCACTGTCACCTGTATGTCACATTATGACAGTCCGTAACAGTGTGCGATTTGATCACGAGTCCTGTCAAATGCTACATTTCTTCGGCTGCCACAGAATGTCACCCTTTGGGAATGCCACGCACACAGTGCACACGCAGTGCAAAGTTTTGAATGTAGATGACTACCCGGACCCTAGTTTCGGCCCTTTTGCGGAGGTTTGTTGTTCTATGAAAAGGTTTTTTGAGCTTCTTAACCATTTTCACACGTTCCTTGTTGTAGATGGATGGTGGATTATGTGAACTCTCACACGCTTTGTGTGGCCCCTTGAGTTGTGGTGATGGACCCCCACAAGGAGATTGGTTGGAGCACAAACAGGCTTTAGTAGGCCAAAACTAACCTGAAACATGTGTGTGAGGGACAACTAATCTGCCAAAATAGTCTCAGGAGGCCTACCTGTTTTAAGGTTGGTGACTTTGTGTTGGTACACCACTCACGATCGCCCACATGGCCCCGCAACTGTTTGCAGGAGCCTTACTTTCGACCTTACATGATCATAAAGGTTGATGGGCCAATCTCCTTCATAATTACATCCAAGTACCAGGCTGGCAGTGGTTCAATGTGTGTCCTGTTGGCTTTGTGGCTTTGCCGTGTTATACATAGGTGGCAAGGGGGTGGTTTCACTGCAACGTGCACGCGGTGCAAAAACATGGCCTTTGCCACCTGATGTCAATGCTGTCATATGCTATGGTATCCCGCATACTGCAACAGCATGCCGCGCCATGCAGCAGCATGCCACCCTGGCATGCTACAGCCAGTGACATCTGTCACAGTGTGGTGCGGCCTGCCACATAGCTTACCATTCCGCCCAGCATTATAATTGTACCATTGTGTGCTGCATTGTACAGTGTCTGAAAGAGACCCACAGCAATGTGAAGGACAGTGCTTCCACAGTTGACGTCTGTTGTATTCCCCCAGGGGTAGCTGGATCTGCCACAATTATTGTGTGACAAGCCCATTTTTCCTAACAAGGGCCTGTGGGTCAGCATACAAGCTTGCCACTCCAACCTTGTGTGATGCGGATTCCGAAAGGGTCTCAAGCATGCTGAGTGCACAGCATGCCGTTTCAGTGGGGTGCAGGGTTGCGTTGCTCAAGTCAACCTGTTCATGCTTGGTGTGTAGTCTTACTACCACAAGACAGGACAGGGCTCTGCAAGAAGTGGACCCTGTTTATCATTATCCTCGGACTCCTTCTTCTTTTGTTTATTGCAACAGTGTCCAATGATGGCATGCAATACGTTTTGCGCCACTGAGCTCTGAGCTGCATTGCAGCCCAGAATGTCATGTTCATCTGTATAATGTCTAGCTTAAATAGTAGCGGTTTTCTTTGTCTGTGTGCAGAGCAGATTCCAAGCTCATGCACACATGCTCCCAGAGCCAACTGGTTGTGTCCTCGGTGATTTCTGGGTGAAAGAATATTCAATGTTGCTTTATTTTCACCCTGGGGTTGGACTGCATGCATATTGGAGTCCAGCAGTCGCCACCTGAAGCTCTGGGATCCACGTTTACGTTTCTCATTATTCTTAGCACAGCTTGATGGTGTTCCACCATTGTTTTTGCTTTTTACGTGTGGCGGTTGGGCTGCATGTGTTTGGGGTCCGGCGGTGACCGCTTTGGAAGGTCTGGGACCTTGGGACACAAGTGATAACCCCGCTGGTCGTGAGCATGCCTCAGGAAGCGTGGAGTTCTCTTCAGATGTGAGTGGTTCACGTTGCTTCCCAAGTAGCTCGTCAGGCCAACTTGTCCACAGCTGGCACAGAGAGAGAATCCTGAATCCTGATGTGCGCAGGCTTGAGCTCTGTGCGTTGCTTTCCTTCCGTCGTCATACCCCTCACCCCCTACACATGGAAGTACCAACTGGCATACTCTTTCAGCCTTTATACCCCCCCTTCTGCCCTTGCAAGAACATCGCCCTTGTCAGAACAACAGTATGTGTTGTTTCCACAATTTTGAAGCCACGCCCTGCTTTGCCCTTTATACATACCCTCCTTGTCAGAACAACTCCAGGGTTGTTTTTGTCAAATTGCGGGAATTTAGGGCTGTTCTTGCAGGGGGGGGGAGGGTTCATTTCATGGCATACGTCTTTTCAAGCGGCCATGCCTCCAGGTAGTGCGTCTTATACAAAAGGTTTCCTCAGAGTGCACATCCATCAAACTCTCCCAGCCTGGAACCGATCGACGCAGCTCCTCTCACTGCCAGCAATGGGCATGCATCCCTAAAACTTAGCCTGGACTTGTACCGTTGAGATTCCAACCCCAACGAAGCAGGATCATATCCACGAAGAGGTCATCTGTTTGACTCAGAAGTGAATACCCCCAGCCTGGCTGTCTTCCCTGGCTGTTGGGTTTAGCTGAGCGGGCTCCCCTCTTCTGGCATCTCTTTTGAACCTGCCCCCTTCACCCCCAGCCCAGCGGGTGGACCACCAACCCACCTATCCACAAGTGGAGGATTCCCTCCTCAAAAGGTGAAGGCGTACATCCCCCCCCCCCCCCTGTTCAGTAAGCGCCCTTGTCTAGTAAGCGGGGGGGGGGGGACTGTCACCTTCCGTTTTTCAAATTTTCTTAGAAGGTTGGATATTGAGGTTCTCCTGTGTGTTTGTTGGTTGGACAAGGTACTGTTGTTGGTGCATTGCTGTGTACTTCAAATTTCTTGCATGGAAGGCCCTGCTCTGCACCCTGTATTGTGCAGAACATTTGGTTTTTGCAATTCAGCCATGAATGGCATTGACATGTACTCTGCTGGTGCTGTTGTCAATTTCCAACGCGCAGACGGCTGATTCTTCGGATTCGGAATCACCTAACCCTCCTTCCAACCCTCTTTCACCATCTCGAGCAAGTTCATTGGAAAGTGATAGGGCGACCTGAAAATTGCTCTGCTTGGGGGGGGGGGGTTGGAGAAATGGGGTTCCGTGTCGGGCCCTTTGTTTTGTGTAAGAATGGATATTGGCGCCAAAGGCGCGGGAACACAAATTTTGGCCCGAAAAAGTTTTTTCCACCAATAATCCCCCCCCCCCCCCCACATTTGAGTAGTTAAAATGATCAGGGCGACGTGGGTATCATTTTGAGCCATAGATGTTGGGTCGACCCCCCCCCCCCCCGGCACGGCAGGTCGGGCACCCCCGCCCTGAACCTCCCCTCCCGTCACGGCAGCCAAGGAGGGGGGGGGTTGGGAAAATGGGCTTCCGTGCCCCCCCCCCCCCCACCCGCAGAGCAATTTTCTTCCCGCCTAGTGATGGCACTGGTTCTTCAGGGTCAGGGTCAGGGCTGGCATCCCGTGCCTCACAGACTGCAACAGATTCTGGTGTGTCATTGCTGACATCTGTTGACAGTGGTCTCCCAAGCGGTGTCGCAGAAGACAGCGACAGTGTGCGTCCGACACTGAGATTGTTTGGGCAAAGGGTGCTCGTGGTGTATGGGGTTTGGCAGATGTTTTTGCCAACTGAAAATTGTCTTTCACCCATGATTTTCCTGAGGCAAACTGCATTCCACAGGGGCTGGGGCCCCCTGCCAAACCTCGTGCCAAACCCCCCCAAGCGCGCAGCCAAACTTGCTGCCCAGGTGGCAGGCAAGCCTGCAGCCAGACCTGCAGCTGGAGAGCCCATTCCTGTGGCCCCTGTTGAGCATGTGCAGCTCTTTAAGGTGAAATACTCGCGTCAGAAAAATTGCACACCGAGCCTGTTGCTCAGTAGACCTGACATGCATCCCTGCAGGCAATTTCCTGGTCATTTTGTGGTTCACATGCCCTGGTGTTCGCTCTCTTGTTTTGTCTCGCGCATCTCTTGTCTAGTAATCCAAGGGCTGAGGGAACCGTCACATGGGATAGGTTCCCTCAGGGGTGTGAGGGAACTGTCGCGCGCACTTACTTACCCACTTACTGGACAAGGGGGGGGAGGGGTACACCGGAATGCACCAAATGGCATACTCACTCAGCCTTTATGGCGCAACCCCCGCGCCCCCTCCGCCCCCAACCCAATGGGTGGGCAGCCACCCCACCTTTCCACACGTGGGGGATTCCCTCCTTAAAAAGGTGAACAAGTACATAGCAGAAGTACTAACCGCTATACTCCCTGGGCGTTTATGGCATACCTCCCGGGTTCCATGCACCTGACCCTTAGACCCATGCTGGCCTCCCACCGGCAGGAGCAGTCCCCAGAAGACTGAAAGGTCCTACCAACCAACCCCACTGGTGACATCAGCAGATCCCTGCAGAGGCCAGCCCGTTAGGCCACTGCATACCCAGTATTCCCAGGATTTATGGAACAAAAGTCGTAATGTGAAGGGCGGTAGGTGCCTCGGGCATGTTGAAGTCTCTTCGACATGCAGCGTGGTTGATTTCAGCCCAAGCTGTGATGCTTGGTAATTTGTCTTCAGAGTGTTGGGTGCAGTGTCATTATAAAGGGACCAGTTGCCAACTGCTGCCCAATCCCTTTTTGCTGGAAATCCTTTGCAAATGTGACAGAGTGCACTCTGTTCCGGCCATTAAGAAGCCAGGCATGATGAAGGTCAGGCTCCCATGTTTGGTTTTTCGGAGTAGGGGGGCGCCCTTAAGCGCAGTGTGCGCACAGTGCAACTATTTGGGCGTCTGGCCGTAGTACCCCCCCCCCCCCTTGTAATAGCTACGCCCTTGTAATAGCTACAGTAGGCGTAGGGACCGTATTAATTTGGTACCTAATTTTAATTCGGTACAAATGTAGTGCAGCCGCATAACACATGGGTTTGGTGACAAATTTGCCATCTACATAGGGTCATGGACACAGTTGTTGTGAGTGTTTGCCCACTTGAACCCACATAGCTCTGCTTTGGGGGATATTTGTGTACTATATCCCCCTTTCTTGCACCAGCTCACCATGCAATCTTCTCTTTTTCAACCTGGGCGTCCAGTGATTTTCACACGTTCCACCGGTGAGCGTCTGGATGCCACAATGAAGGGGCCATAGCTTGTGATAGCATGGGTGTGAACCTGAATTTCCATGTCTCGAACACTTTCTTGTGTTTGCATGCCTTTGGGCACGTGGGCGGAGGTTAAGGTGCACTCATACCATGCATTCTCTCACGTGTGTGTCGGTAGTTGTATGTGTCGTGCGCAAGCCACGCCCTTGTAATAGCTACAGTAGGCGTAGGGACCGTATTAATTCCGTACTTTGGCGTAGCTGTTACAAGGGGGGGGGGGTAGAAACCATTGTTGTTTGGTAGCAGGTTTGATGCATTGGGCATCTGGCATTTTTCGATGTTCACCCTATTTCACCCATTTCTATTTTTTTGGCCACATTTTTTACCCATTTCCACCGCATCTACTCTTTTTCTCGGCCGATTGATGTGGTGATTCACTTTGAGGGTGCCTGCTGCAGGACATCATACTTCCCTCCTCATTTCTTAGGCCCAGTTTCTTCATGGATCTCAGTATTGGGAATAGGGTGTTCTACACCTGCTCCAATGGCCTGCGACCAGCCACGGTGGTTGGCACGGCTGAAGACGGACTCCTCCACTTGGAATACTACCAAGATGGGTTGAGACTGGTGAATCCGCAATGCAAGATGGAGTCCATCTCCTTTGCCATCCCAAGTTCAACTTGCCACCTGACAGCCCTCCATCTCCGCCGCCCAACACACAGTCAAGTTCCCCCCCAAAGGCCCTTGTGACTCAATACGTGTACATAGCGGTCAGGGAAAGAAAGCACGATGATTGGAACTGCCGAACATTGCTGCATATGCATACCAGGACGTGCGTATGTGGAGCGCTTGTTGACCTGTGTGCGGCCAAAGGCCCTTGGTCCTTTGCCACTGCCACAAGAACCGGGAAGGTCCCCCTCAACGTCCCCTCTAGTCCAGTTTGGGTCGCCTAGTTCTAAGGGTGTTTCCAAGGGGCGTGCCTAGGCGCTCTTTGGGGGGAACACAGCCCAAAAGTAGCGCGCAGTGCAAGGATTCCCCCTAGGTTGAATGGAATCCTTTGGTGAACCAACAGAAGGTCCCAACCGTGGCACCTCTGTCACTCCTACCCCCCCCCCCCCCTTGCAAACTGAGCATTACAAATCTTTACTTTTGGTTAAATTGCAATTTGCACCGATAGTGAATACGTCTTCCTAGGTGCCACCGGTGCGGCATGCCGGTGGAAACTTAGGGGATGGACGGGAAGCAGTGGCCCGGTTTCAAATGTTCCCCTCTGGGAACTCCTTCTTGACACCCTCAGCACACACACAGGTTGCATCAAGTTTATTAGAGTGCCGTCCAAGCACCAACGGCAGCAGCATGCCGCAGCATGCCGCAGCGCCAGATTCTGGGAGCTGTTGGTGGGGGTTTTGAAGCATGCCGCAGCATGCCGCAGCGAGCCAAAATTTTCACATGGCGGACTTTTTTTTCCATACCATGTCAAACCTGTGAACCCTTTGTTGCACAGATATCTTAGAACTGGCTGGTAGCTCAGTGGTAGATTACCAGGCCCCAGTTTGAAGGGTCCTGGGTTCCATTCCCGGAGAGGGCAATGTTGAAAGGGCAATTTTTTGCCTGCCAGTTCCTCTCTATTGCTGCTCAGACCTTCACTTTTTTTGGTGTTGTTTTGACATGTCAAATCCTAAAGATACTCAAACTACCCTATTCTGTCCTCCATTGCTGTTTTTTTTTGTCCGTAGGCCTCGCTCCGCATGTCATGTGGAGAGGGCTTTCAGTTTGTTGGGACACATCCTGACACGTGACCGCCGAAATATGAGCAATGAGACGTTGCGCCATTTGGCAACCATGTATGTCAATAAAATGGACAAGAAACGAAAATCCGAGGAGGAGGAGTAGAAACACGACCATTTATGAGTTGATTCAGCAGTGTTGACATTTGCAGGGGGTTAGGGCATGTGATTCACCGTGTTTTGGTCTGGTTTTTGAAACCTGTGCTACTTTCGGAAAATGCTGGGACCCTTAACCAACAGCTTGAAGCATGCCGCAGCATGCCGCAGCATGCCGCAGCATGCCGCAGCGAGCCAAAATTTTCTTGGGGACCGTTGGTGCTTGGTGCCGTCCCATGTGGACATTCTAGGGAACAACGAGGCTGACCGTTTGGCGGACCAGGGAAGGCTTTCCCACCCCAGGTGCCCGGTCCTCAGGACCCCGTCGCGTGATTTCACCGCGACGATTCACACTCCTCCCATCAAGCGTCAGCGCAGGAACACTGGTGCCGAGCTAGACTCAGTTGTGCAAGTTCTGAATTTTTCACCACACAAAATCCCGCGGGACAGTCAAGCTATGGACGCCTTCATGGATCTCTCCCTGAGGATTGACCCAGAACTACTCCAAGGTGACTGGTCCCCACCAATGTCTGATTACAGTTCTGATGAAATTTGACCATATTTGCCTACATGTAACAAAGGGTTCACACCATGTCTCCGCCCCACGCCGCCCATATGATATGGGAGGCAGTGTGGCATAGTGGTTACCATCGTCAACTGTCGTCGCATAGACCGGCGGTTCGAACAAGGCCTGTAGCAGTGCTCCCCTCCACCGGCCCCGCCTGACCGGGGACTGGGGCCCCTCCCGCTTATTCTGCATCCTTTTTTTTTATGACTTTGCCCTCTTCAGTTTTCCATGCATCACGGTCTTCGTGCAACACAGGCAGCCTAAGATATCATGTTGAATAGAGGTCACGTTGACTGTCGCCTGACGCCCTGTTGGCTGGAATGCAGTGGCGAGTTCGCCGCGGCGTTTCCCACGGGGTCCGTGCTACACGATCTTCGTGCAACACGGGTAGCAAAAGAAAACATGCGCACACAGGCAGCAAAAGAAATCATGTGCACACAGGCAATATACGAACTGCCACCTGTAGCAGTGCGCCCCGCCACCGCCCACGCGCGATGGGGGGCGGCCGCCCCGCCCGCTCCTTTGCCCGAGCCGCCGCTCCGCTTGATCGGCGGCACCGGCAGCGGGGATCGAACCTGGAACCAGTGAGCTGGAGTCCAGGGTGCTTCCACTGAAGCACATGGCACCGCACCCTTGCTATGACATAGCAAACACACAGCCGACACGACACAAATGCATTTCTGCTTCTTTTCATTGTATGTGCTTCCCTCTTCACTGAAACTAAATTGCCTCAAGTCAATGGAAGGCCGAATGAGTGCCATGCTTCGCACCTGAGACTTGGGAGCGTATGGTTCATATACAGCCCGTTTTCTTAGGGCGTCGCTTATATGGATGCGTCCACTGGCCCAGCACAATTGATTGCAGGTTCGCAGTGCCTACTGTTCAACGCTAGTATTACCGATAAATGCACATATCAACAGGAGATGTACATAGATAGTGGAGCACCCTTCATTTCTGCTTCTTTTCATTGTATGTGCTTTCCTCTTCACTGAAACCAAATTGCCTCAAGTCAATAAAAGGCCGAATGAGTGCCATGCTTCGCACCTGAGACTTGGGAGCGTATGGTTCATATACAGCCCGTTTTCTTAGGGCGTCGCTTATATGGAAGGGTCCACGGGCCCAGCACAATTGATTGCAGGTTCGCAGTGCCTACTGTTCAGCGCCAGTATTACCGATAAATGTACATATCAACAGGTGTACATAGATAGTGGAGCACCCCAACCAAGAAAGGGACACGCTGAGTGTTCTATTACGACCGTGAACATCTGGACTAATGGTTGAAAGTGCCTGTGGCGGGGTCATTCAGTCTATCAGTACCGACCATTGTTCCCCCTTGCAAACCCCCCCCCCCCTTGCAACCCCCCCCCCCCCCCACCCGGGAGGTACAGAACTGGTCTACGCTGCAGTGCAGCAACCAAAACACTGAACAATGTGGTTATGACCATGCGCCTGTGACACGGGGGCGTATGCGAGCCCAGTTTCCGTTGCCTCATGGCCCCACCCGGGAGACCGTCACTTCCATGTTTTTCTAGTTAACATGTATTGTGCTGGCTTGTGTTGCCCATGTGCTTTGCACCTGCTTAGCAACACACCACGTGCCTGTCATGCAAACTGAGCATGTGCAACAGTTCAAAGTGTGTTATTCCCGTACCCAGAAGTTCTTTACCGTTCCTTTGGATCCCCAATAACATTTGTGTTGGATAAAGCACATTGGCATCAACGTGAAAGTCGCTTCACACATGTTCTCTTTGCTTGCATTAGTGGAGGGTACCACAATTTGCCTTGAAATACCCCTTGCAACCCCCCCCCCCCCCACCCGGAGACCCCCGCGCGCCAATCCGGGAGTTTGCAAGGGGGGCGGGGGGTAACAACCCACACTGCCACACCAACATACCCTGGTGTCCTGTAATCCGGCAGGAGTGGCCTGTGGGGAAGGTATTACAAGCATCACCGAAGCGAAGCAACCATACCCTTATGTCCCCTACCTGTGAGGATGGTGGGTAGGGGACAAGGTACGGTATTGTAGCAGGGGGGGGGGTGCGGTCCGCATTTTTCCGCATTTCCCCCCGTATTTTTTGGGCATATCCCGTTGTGACATGCTCAAGAGGAAACCCTTGTTTGTACTCAAACAATTGTTTGCCTTTTCTTTTTCAGGCAATTTTCTGTCCGCTTTGTGTTTTTTTGTTGCGTTTCATGTGTGTTAGCACCAATCAAGATGGGGGACGTAGATAATGGATCTGGGGCGGACGCCATGAGCATGGCGGAGACCATGAAAGCGCAGGCCCAAGAGATCGAGAGGGTCCGCACGGAGCTGCAGCGCACCTGTATTAAATAGAAAGAAGACATTCCGGAGCTCATGTGGCGATCCCTGGAGGAGTTCGTCCAGGAGGAGAGAGTGACCCAGTGGATGCGCGGGTGCGTGGGTGCACCACAGGTATCCTACAGGCACAGCATAGAATGCTGAGAACCGGGGCATGTTTGTCAGCGTTGCCTGGCACGTGCCCTCCGATCTTTACAGGTTAATTGTCAGCGCTGCTGGGAATATACCTCCCACAAACGCTTCCGATATTTTTCCATCCCTAGGGATTTCGGAAGCCAGGCTGCCAAAATTGGTCGGGGTGATCGCTTCCGACGTCGGAAGCAATGCTTCCGACGATCTGTCGGAGTTCACCCAAGCACATACTAGGAGCATTGCTTCCAAAATGCTCTGGCACATTGCTTGGAATTGTCAGGAGCTTTGCATCCCCATTTGCTTGCTAAATCCCAAGGAAATTCCAATGATTTTTGTAAAAAAAAGTCACCATCCGACCAACTATACACATTGAACATTTCCCCCCATAGGACCCTGGTTTGACTGTTTGACTGGTGGGCTGATGTGGCTGGCACATAGGGCCTTGAGACGATGACTGTGATGGACCATGATTGCTTTTTTGCCGACCGGCATGCCCCGTTTTCGAAACTGATTGCGCTACCACTGCTCACGCATGAGTGTTTCCCTCTCTTGCCTGGGCCAAAAAACTGTTCATGTACACACAATTGACAACCACCCCCTTCCCCAACCTTTCTGAGTGTCTATTTTTTTTCGAGTGTCTATTTTTTTTCGGTGTCTTTTTGTCCATGCCTCCCCAGGCCGCTGGGCCTTGACAAACTGTCGCCGACGCCACCTCCTTGTCCCCTGACCGCATGAGTGTCCGGGACACCCAGGCCCGTCTGGCCACGCCAGGCGACGAGGTCATCGTTCCTGCCGACGCCGGTCAATTGGCGTGTTTGGCAGCCATCGATGACGCCGACTATATCATTCAAGACGAAGTGGTGCTGAAGAGTGGAGTTCCAGAGGCTGCCTCCCTGTCGTACGACCTCTTCAAGGACTGCGACTCGTCTGAAAAACTTGCTGCCGTCCTTTACGGCAGTCGCCCCAATGTTGTGCTCGTTGGGGAAATGACTGAATATGATAAAATCCAACATGCGATTAAGAGACTACTTGGTGATTTGCCCATGCTGGGCCGCTTTGTTGCTATCCTGCTTGAACCTGTCAGCGATGATGATGACAGGCCGTCATTTCTCAATCGCGCACTCGCCCTCAACTCGAACTTGCCTTTCGGCTGCGAAAAGTTACAAATGGCGGACAGGTCCCTCATGCACATGCGCACACATGATCGATTTGATGTCTGGATTGCAAGAAGCACAAGGGACTCGAGAAGCCTATCTCCGCCCCCAACGTATAAGCTTCTGCGGCTTATGACGCCCGGGGCCGAAGTTGACAAGGTGGTGTTCCACGAGCCAGACGTGCGGGATAACCACACAATGACCTAGTCAACGGGCTGTTGGGGTCTATTGGCATGAACTCTGATGAAGTCCATCTCCTCCCGGGGACAGACCCACGGAACTCAAAACTGTTCTTCACGGAGTTGAATGAGGAACAGGTGAATACTGTGGTATCACAGTTCTGATCCAAGCCAAGGTTCCAGATCCAGCCAGTGGAATGGTATCGTGGTGCCAACGTGACCAACATGACTGCTGTCTATGAGGTGTGGATCAAGAAGACACACAAGGAAACATGGTCTCCCATGCTGTATGCCTCAGTTCTCGCGATGTTTTGGACAATCCCGGGCGTGCTGCAAGCACAATCGCCAGTGAAAATCCACCTGCTGGGGCCCAGCAAACTGCTACTGGGTCTCACAGAAACTGGGCACTCACTGCTGAAGACAAGGTATCGTGAACTGGTGGCTGCTATCGGGGCTGTCTTCAAGGACTTGAGGACAGGACAGTTCCTCGATAGGGATATCATCTCGAAGCCCACAATCCCCTCGACATGGAAGAAGGACCTTGTGGGCACAGTGTACATTCTGGATGTGGCACCGTGGTGGTACCTCTCAGACCTGACTGAGGCCCTTGCACCCTCAGTGCACTGCCGGTACATCGCGGACCGCGTCAGATGGAGTGTTGGGGAGATGCGCACTGCCACCTGGCGATTGACCGGGGAAGGTGTGACACAGCTGATTGGAAAGGTCTACCTGTCAGATTCTGGGATGCCTCCGATGTTTGTGATCTCCGAGGCGGATTACGAGGCGCGGAAAAGGCGAATCACAGACCGGCCCAGAAACACAGATGATGCAAAGACACGCAGGCAAGGCCTAATCACGGCGGGTGAAATGGCCAAGGCCATGGAGTTGGATGACCAAGTCGACAAGGTCATCAGCTCCCTCAAACGCAAGCGGGACTTGAAGGAAGATGAGGCTTCGTCGTTCAATGGAGCACCACGATGACGTTAGCATCAAGCATCCCTCTCAGCAGCACGCTCAGAGTATTGTCCCAAAATATCAATGGGTTTCAAACAAAAATAACCATGAGAAAGTGTAAGCAAAAGCGCATAGTGGCCCTAGGGTCACTGCTGCGGTCCCTGGAGGTGGACTTCTTCGCCATCCAAGAACCTCACTTCGTCACGGTGGAGGATCGTCAAGCGGGCGTGCAGTGCTTGTCAAAGTACGGGTATGGCCTGGACGGACCACTTCTTGAAGAAGGAAGGGGAGGAGTGGCATTGGCGTGGAAAACATCCAAGTGGACACTGCAATCAATGAAGTTCTTGTCTCCCAGGGCGCTGAAAGCCTCGCTGTCGAGTGGTCCGCTGGACATCACCATAGTTGTGGTCCACTTCCACCACAAGCACACGCGTCGACAGTCGCAATGGAAAGACATCGCCAAGGAGTTGCATGGACCAAACCTGATTTTATGTGCTGATCACAATAGTTTAGTTGTAAAACACAGGGACGCCTTTGCGCCCCCAGAGTTTGAGCATGACACGTCTTTACGTGCCAGAGACCAGGAGGTAACGACCTTGGCGAAAGCTGGTATGCAGGATGTTTGGGTGGATATTCACTGTCCAACCTTGACGGACATCAAGGACAAGGAAGCATCGTGTCCGACGGGCTTCACATATGGCTACCCCCGAGAAGGAGAGCGACTCGACCCGCAGAGGCTACGCCGTATTGACCGCATCCACACAACATCTGAATTGCTGAGCCTGGCGACCAGCGTGTACCCCATGTTTGCTGCCAACTCAGACCACAAGGCGATCCTGGCTGAATTCACACCCCCGTCTTTCGACACAGACAGAGGACACGGTCCCCACATTCTACTGCCCAGAGACCATCCTTCACGACCCGGAGGCAATGGAAGATCTGGAGACATCTCTCAAGTCTATCAAGTCAACAGGGGATCAATGGTGGGAAGAGACGTTGAGCTGCATCCAAAAGAAGGCGATCAACCATCAAAGGGAGCATACAAACAAAAAGCAGTCGGTAGAACTACAGGCCCTGCGGTTCCTGCGTGGATCCACGAGAGACTTTGTCGCACCAGCGGTCTATCAATTTCTATCATCACTGGGGATCGCAGCAACAGATGCAGCAACAGCCTACACCCTCCTGGTGGGGGTGTATGCAAAGGCTCAGCGTGACAGAACGGGCATGGAAACACTGTCCAAGCTCAAGGGGGTGATCACGACCGGGGAAACCTCAGGAGATCCGAGAATGCAAAGGAACGAATTGTATCGGTTAATGCGGGAGCTGCAGGAGCGAAAGAAACTTCAACAGCTGGTATCCAGGACAGGCTCGGCAATACGGGGGGCAAAGGCGGTGGCAAAAGAGTTGGTGGACCATTGGGACAAAGTGTCCACACCGACGGGATCCACCGAAGAAGATTGTGTGGCCTATCTGAAGTCGTTAGGAGTGGAACAGCGGCTGCGCAAGGCAGGTTGACTTCTTTTCAAGCAACTATCCCTGGACATTGTTCATGAAGGCCTTAAGAGGCTGAACAGCATAGCTCCCCTGGATTGGATGGTTTCTCGGCAAAATTCTTCAAGAGGTTCTCGGGCATCTTCGAACCGCAAATGTATGACTCAATGAAACGTTTCCTCGAAGTGGGCAAAATGCCGGAGACATGGACCTCGGGAGTGGTGACAATGATCCCCAAGACGAAGGCGATGCAAACACCAGATTCGCTCCGACCAATTGCACTGCAAACGACAAGGCAGAAGTGGCTCACCAACATCCTCCTGATCCAGTTAGAGGATGTACTTCTCCACTGTATCCCGTCACAGCAAACAGGTTTCCTTCGACACAGAAGCATACTTCAGTATGTCTATGGGTCACGGGCACTCTGGGATGGCCTAAGTGAAGGAGCGGCGTTATCAGTGGACTTCAGAAATGCCTTCCCCACGATGTCTCACGAGATGGTGTCGGCAGCTCTGGGTCTAATGTGCATACCATTCTTTTATATCCGTCCGATTCTACACCTTTTGCGAGCTCCGTATCTATACTCCGTTGGAAAAGGATACGTCCCAAGCGTATACCACCACCCGAGGGCAGGCACACGCCAGGGGGATCCACTCTCCCCGGCGCTGTTCTCCCTGGTGGCATCCTTCGTGATTTTCCCACTAGACCTGGGTCCAGTACTGACTGTCATGATGTATGCAAATGACCTCATCATTTTCTTTGATGGAAGAGCCAACCCACAGCTGTTGAAAAGGGTATGGGAAGTGGTTTCACGTTTTGGACAGTTTTCGGGGTTGAAGGTCAACCTGAACAAAACGGCAGCGATAGTTCGCAACTGTGGGGGAATGGAGTGGGCGAGGTGCTTTCGGGACATTGGAGTGGATGTCAAAAACTTCGTCAAGTATCTGGGTGTACGCTTGGGGAATATTCGGCACTAACAAGACGGCCAAGGATGGGGGCTGACGATTGAGCAGGCCTTCGCACCAGCACTGCAAGAGGCCTTCCGTCGCGCAAGGGTGGTATCCACGTTGCAATTGTCCATGAACGAACGAGCATTCATGCTGACATCATGGATTCTGCCGGTCATGGCATGGGTATCCAAGGCATATTACGCCCCAGTCTCGGTGATCAGACAACTGAAGTTGGTATATCACGTGACTATGGGTACCAACAGCTGGGGAATCGCCTTACCAATCCTCTCACGACCAAGAACGCAAGGGGGACTGGCACTGCCAGAGCCAGAACTGTTTTTTATGCACCAAGCGGCGGCTCCGTTCGTCAGCCTGTTGGGAGACCCTCACAAATTCCCTGACAAGGCAGTGGAGACCTTCTATGCATGGGCAACAGCCATAGGGTTCACACCATCCAAGGACAACCTTCCATATATTCAACTGGGCATGGTCCGAACGGCAGATCTCACATTTGTGGGATGGTCGGCGAAGGCACACTCCAATATCCAACGGGTGGCCCCGCACGTGGCCCCCCCCGGCAAACCGGGACCGCCTGCCGTTATGGCGCTCTGTGTATTTCCGAAATGAGTTCCGCTGCTCCTACTACAACACGAAATTGATCCGGCAGGGGGTGCTGACGTGGGGTCAATTCCAAAGCTTGGAGGACGCAAGATTGTTCAATGCACCGCCTCGGACATGGAAAGGGGTCTACAATCATGGCGGACGACTCCTCAACAAAGTCATGTCACAAGGGGGTTTTGATACCCCCGCAGTCCATGCCCAAAACTGGACCAGGGCATGGCTGCTCCACTTCTACGCCTCTCAGCCAGGGGTCCGCGACCCGCAAACACCGGAGGTATGGGAACACCTGGCACAGGCACAGCTACCACCGAGGGCTCAAGACTTTGCGCGAAAGGCGCTGTGGCACAAACTGACCGTACATGCAAGAGTCTACAAGAGGTCAGGCACTGACAAGTGCCCGGTTTGCTCACAAAAGGAGACGATCAAACACGCAATGGTCGAATGCCCCATGTTCAAAGTAGCAGCGGCAGTTATACAGCACTACTATGGCTAGGTGACAACTGATAACGGGACATCCACAGTTCGAGATATGATGGAGTCCGACGACCAAGAATGGTTACTGAGAACGAACCAAGGCTGGGCAATGTGGTCAGCAAGAAGTGCCCATTGGCGATATCGATGCGAAGTCAAGGCAGGAGCGTCACCGGTGTTCGCGTCATACCTTACAACATGGCTAAGGGAGCTATGTGAGTGGGTGGGATTTTACACAGGGGAGCACAGGGAACAATGGAAAGGATTTCAAAAATCACTGGAACAACTTCGAGACACCGGAGTGCAGCCACGACAAGGGGAAGTGCAAGTACATGGGGGACTTAATGCGTGGTGGCAAACACACACGGAATGCTTCACCCAAGAAAAATCAGCCGACAATCAAAGTTGGCAAAGGGCAACGGAGTCACGCCCGAAGCGCCCGAGGCAGGCAGGCCCGGGAGTGCTACAAGGAGTGCAAGAACTGATTGCAGAACTAGTGGAGAAGGGCTACAGGATAGTGTACACTGATGGATCGTCGAAGCGACTTGGCCACAAGGACATGCGCAGGGCCGGGGGCTTTGGCGTGTTCGCGGCGGAAGACGACCAAGGACCAGAGGTGCGCTTCTGTGGCTACGTACCAACACATTACAGGCAAACAAACAACGGAGCAGAGCTTTGGGCGGCCGTGGAAGCCTTGCAGGGTTTCTGGGTGCCAAAACTGGCAATCCTCACCGACTCACAATACCTGCAGCTGGGAGCGACTGGCAGGGCCCAACACTGGAAGTCAAAGGGACGGACAACCACATCTGGAAAACTGCAAGTCCACGTCCCAGTCTGGGAAATGCTGCTCCAGGAAATGGCGACGCCGGGAAGAGAAGTCAGGTGGGAACATGTCCCAGCACATGTCAATGTGCAGGGAAATGAGATGGCGAATGGATTGGCCATGCAAGGCATGTGTTCGAGCCCACTGTGGTCACAGCATGTTGCACCAAAATCATCATGTGGGTCAGAGTCCACGGTAGGTTTGAGGGGAGGGTCGGGATCTGAGTCAGAGGGCACAAGGGCACTCTGGTCATCCCTGGGTATGGTACCCATGGACAGTGATGAACTGACAGGGGAAGCATCCGGGGAGCCAGCGCCACGTGGGATGGGACCGTACTCCTCAAGCAATACAGAAAGTGAGGAAATGAGACCAGGACACACACACCAGGGAGTGCTGTCGAGTGCACTGTCAGCAGCAGACACCGTGTCCTTCAGCTCTCATGTGAGTGACACCAGGCGACAGCGCAAGAAGCGAAGGCTCAGGAAACGCAGGAACCCGGGACAGGGTCGATAATGCCAAAGCCAGAAGCCCTTGCACAATGGAACAGACATCCCACAGGCACCAAGCGCAGCAATGCATGTCTAAAACACCTGTGTTCTGACGCAGAGTCTGCATCACATGAGCTGCATTTTGTCGCAGTAGAGCTTGCAACACATGGGCTGCGTTCTGCCGCAGCGAGCAGTAGCACGCAAAGGAGAACACCAAGCAGCTGAACGCCGCGTCCTGTCGCGGAAAGGCACCCAGGCGTTATGCCGTCTGGGAGGACACAGCAGGAGAAGGGATCTCACCAGCAGCGGTATGGCCCATACACACGCATCCAGCCAACCCCAAAGAAGGTCAAGCCTCAGCAAGAACGCCAGCGCTTCAAGGTGCAAGCACTGAGTCAACTAGACGCCATTGCGAATGAAGGACTGCACGCAGTTGAAGCAGAGCTGACCACAATGGCCTAGGTTCGCGATCAGCAAATCTGGCTCCGACTGGACCAACCACATGGCACCACGATGCATTGTGAGATTGTGGACAACCATGGGGAACCACTGCAGATGAGCAATCGGGAGCTCTACTCGGTGATGGTCCAGATCAACTGGACCCTGAAGACCCAGGCTCTGGCGAACATGCAGGTCCAGTGGCGACCCAAAAGTGCAGGGAAGTGGCACCCGTTCTAGTTGGAGGCGATCCTCCATTGTCCGACGGCAGAAGGACACAGAGCAGTGCCCTCCTCGGTAGGCAGAACTGGCGATTGCATGCATGTGTGGCTGGCAGGCCGAGCGGACCTCTTGCGATTGTTCCAAAGAACGCTCTTCAGGCAGGCGGACCCGGTACCCGGGGACGCTGTGCGGTTCCTCTACACACTGCTGAACACACCCCCATGCGAAAGAAGATACACATGACAGGGGGTGACAAAAAGGAGAAGAAGAGTGGAGCGCATGGTGCCATGGTGCAGATAACCCATCGTCGTGGCCCAGTGGATACACCACACCTCTTTTGTCCCGTGGAGGATGGTTCGAACCCCGGGGGGGATAGAGATGCACCGAACAACCCGAACCCCCCTTTTTTGGGCGCGAGAGACAGGGCGCGAGAGAGAGGGAGAGACAAACAGAGAGAGAGAGAGAGAGAGAGAGAGAGAGAGGGTAGAGCACAGTCCGAAAGGAGCAGAGAGGTGCAACAGGAGAGAAAGAGAAGGGGAGAGCAAGAGAGAATGGAAGGGAGAGAGTAGGAGAGAGACCCACAGAGCGAGAGACCGGGGCTAACCGGCGCAAAGGGAGGTGGTGGGTTCGAGCTGAACAGGGTTCGAGCTGATCAGGGTGGGTTCGAGCTGACCAAGGTAAAAGGGACGCCATGGCGGCACGAATCAGCCGAGAAATGTCAAGAAATAAAAAAGCAGGGCGCCGTAGCGCCCTGAGCCACAGGCTCGACACGTTGTCACGTGTTGAACAGCTGAAGCAAGACTGGGGCGGCGAGAGTGCGGCCCAAGTGAGGATGATGGAAGCAAGTAGGCATGAATGTGTGGGCGGCATGCGCATGCATGGTGGGGAGCTGCAATGGTATGCGCCACACGCCAAACAGCCATGATTTGTTGAATTGCCTGACAGACAGAGCACATACCGAAATGCCGAGACGCCTTTGCGCCATCCAAGGCGCCATTGCGCCCCTGAGGATTGAGTATGACACGTCCTCACGAGCCAGAGAGCAAGTGCATGACAGGGTCACGACCTGCAGGGCAAGGGTTAGAGACTAACCGGCACTGTGGGTGGGTGGTGGGTGCGAGATGACCTAAATGTCCAGAGGACCAGTGCCTATGCACAGTCAGCAACCACCTGGTGTGGTGCAGAACTGGTCTACGCTGCAGTGCAGCAAGCAAAACAATGCACAATGTGGTTATGACAATGCGCCTGTGACACGGGGGCGTATGCGAGCCCAGTTTCCGTTGCCTCATGGCCCAACCCCTGAAGTGGCAGTGCTTAAAGTAGGGTATTTTTTTTGGTTTCGACAGGTCACCACCCCGGCCCCGCCCCCCCTGAAAAATGGAATCCGTGGAGTCCCGGCGGCTCTACTAACCCCTGGGAAGCCAGTGGGGATGAGCGACGCACGGATTCAGGTGGCCTGCCCGGGGCATGGACGACAATCGCTTTTTTAAAAAATGACAAAAGAGAACAAGAAATTGGTATCACACGCTCTTCTGACTCTTTTGTTGTGTGAGGGATAAGGGATGGAATCGTTGTTTTTTTTGGAGGAACAATTCTTATGACCACCACCATTTGTGGTGGGAGTGTAGGGGTGCCCCCCCCCCCCCCCCTTGCAAAAGACGCAGTGGGAAAAAACTGAGAGGAGCAACAGAGAGGAGAGAGAGAGTGGGGCGCAAGAGAGAGAGCAGGAGAGAATGGGAGGGAGAGAATGGGAGAGAGACCCACAGAGCAACAGTCGGGGGCTAACCGGCGCACAGGGAGGGTGGTGGGTTTGAGCTGACCAGGGTGTATGGGACGCCAAGACAGCACCGAACAGTCAAATGGTGAAATAACAGGGCGCCATTGCGCTCAGCCACATGCTCGACACGTCGTTACGTGTTGAAAGGCCGAAACATGACAGGGGCTGCGAGAGTGCGGCCCATGTGAGGATGTCGGAAGCAAGTAGGCATGAAAATGTGGGCAGCATGCGCATGCATGGTGTGGAGCTGAAATGGTATGCGCCAGTCATAGTACAGCAACGAACTGTTGAGTTGCCTGGCAGCCGGAGCTCTTGTTGACATGTTGAGAAGCCTTTGCGCCACCAAAGGCGCCTTTGCGCCCCCGAGGCCCGAGCTACGACACTTCCTCGCGTGCCAGAGAGCAAGTGCATGACAGGGGCACGATGTGCAAGGCAAGGGTTAGAGACTAACCGGCACTGTCGGTGGGTGGTGGGTGCGAGCTGACCTCAGTGTCCAGAGGACCAGAGGCCATGCCCAGTCAGCAACCACCTGGTGTGGTACAGAACTGGTCCACGCTGCAGTGCAGCAAACAAAACACTGAACAATGTGATTATGACCATGCGCCTGTGACACGGGGGCGTATGCGAGCCCAGTTTCCGTTGCCTCATGGCCTTTGCAAAAGCTGACCAGGGTGTATGGGACGCCAAGGCACCACAGAGCAGTTTAATGGTGAAATAACAGGGCGCCATTGCGCCCCTGGAGCACAGGCGCGACACATCATTACGTGTTGAAAAGCCGAAGCATGACAAGGGCCGCGAGAGTGCGGCCCATGTGAGGGCGTTGGATGCGAGTGGGCATGAAAATGTTGGCGGCTTGTGCACGCATGGTGTGGCGCTGAAAAGGTAAGAACCACACAAAGTACAGCAATGATCTGTTGAGGTGTCCGGCAGGTGGAGCTTTTGTTGAAATGTTGGGACGCCTTTGCGCCACCAAAGGCGCCTTTGCGCCCCCGAGGCTCGAGTACGACACGTCCTCACGTGCCAGGGAGCAAGTGCATGACAGGGGCACGACCTCCGGGGCAAGGGTTAGAGACTAACCGGCACTGTGGGAGGGTGGCGGGTGCGAGCTGACCTCATTGTCCAGAGGACCAAAGCCAAAGCACAGTCAGCAACCACCTGGTGTGGTACAAAACTGGTCTACGGTGCAGTGCAGCAAGCAAAACACTGAACAATGTGGTTATGACCATGCGCCTGTGATACGGGGGCGTATGCGAGCCCAGTATCCGTTGCCTCATGGCCCACTCACCCACTCAGCAAGAGCAAGACCTGCACGGCAAGGGTTAGAGAGTAACCGGCACTGTGGGAGGGTGGTGGGTGCGAGGTGACCTCACTGTCTAGAGGACCAAAGCCAAAGCACAGTCAGCAACCACCTGGTGTGGTACAGAACTGGTCTACGCTGCAGTGCGGCAAGCAAAACAGTGAACAATGTGGTTTTGACCATGCGCCTGTGACACGGGGGCGTATGCGAGCCCAGTTTCCGTTGCCTCATGGCCCCTTGCAATCCCCCCCCCCCCCAAGAGACCGTCACTTCCATGTTTTTCTAGTTAACATGTATTGTGGTGGTTTGTGTTGCCCATCTGCTTTACGCATGGCCTTGCATTGCTTTCCCAGTACTACAAATCAAGCACCTGTGTATGTTCTGTGATATTCTGTCTCCAAACGCGTTGTATGGGTGTGTTGTGTTGCCACTTCAGAACCAAGATGTTTTCTCCCGGTGACCATGTACGGCTCCACTCACGCACACTTGGTGCACATGTGTTGGCTGGTGGGGTCACTCCGGTGGATCATGAGAGTGCTCAACTCTCAAGGCTAGAGGCCGTGGCGGTTGAATCCCCCAAGTCGCCAGAGTCACCTGATGTTACGCCCATGTCTCTGCAACCCCAAACACCGTCACAGCCTACACAACCCACTATGGCCGCAAATGTGCCCCGGAAGCGCAGCTTGCAATCCACATTGGATGCCTTCCTGAAGCCGAATCCCGTTGTGACGGACGATGGTAGCGATGCCATTGTGCAATTGACGGGCAGTCCCACGCAACCGAAACGTCCCCGGTCTCCCACCGTTGCCGAGGATACAGTTTTTGTGTCGGCCGTGTTCTCTTTGCTTGCGTCAGTGGAGGGTACCACAGTTTGCCTTGAGATACCCTTGCAATCTCCCCCCTCCCCCCCGGGAGACCGTCACTTGGTGACCGTCTCCCCCCCCCCCCCACCCGGGAGACCGTCGCGCGCTACCCCGGGACTTTGCAAGGGGGGCGGGGGGTAGGTGTTGTGCGGTGTGTCCTTGGAAACGGCACGAGGGTGTGCGTGCTCTTTTTGGCTGCCACATACAAGCAGCAAATGGGTAAGATGTTTGTTGGAGTTGAGGGTGTGGAGGAGGCATTTGTAGTCCAGCCCTCATTGCACAACTTGAAGGGGGGCATTAGCCGTGCGTGTGGGGTGGTTGGTCGCGTGTTACCTTTAGAAGATGCCTGTGAGCTCTTTCGCTATGTTGCTACTGTGGCACCAAGGTATAAGGTGGCGGACATCCCTGTGGATAGTAAACAGTACTGCAGCCTCGTCCGACGCCGCTTTCGCAACGGCATTTCTTTTACTGGCCGGGAGGCACGGGAGTTTTTGAGCTTTGGTGGCGCAAGACTGTGTACTTCCCCTGCCTTTTCATTTGCTATTTTTGTCGTATTGCCACATTGTTGTTCTTTTGTATGCCCCCGACACATGCCTACCACAGGGGGAATGGGGGGCATGGGGCAACCTCCATGTTTATTTGATCCACCTAATTTTGGAGTATGATGAAAGTGGGTCAACAGCCACACTCTATCTCCATGCTCTATCCCACGCGCTCACTCAGCCGCATTTGCCGATCCAATTCAGCGATGAGGCTGGCGAACGTGACTTGCGACTGGGCAAGACATTTGCCACCCTTACCACCACCTGTCCGGAGCACAGTATTAGGGCAACCCCAGGCCATGAACTATACATGAAGTTCACAGACCGGAAGCTTCGACGGTCACAAGCACGCCTATGGAAACCTGCTCGCCGGGGGGTTGTTTTAGAACAGTGCGTTCTCCGTGCATCACCGGAGCGGGGGGTCATTGCTGAGCGCATCATACGTCCTCTAATGGCCCAATCCGCCATTAAATCCTGTGTCACCCCGTGACCCAATCCATTCTTCTGCAACTGGATCCTAGTGTGTTGGAACATGATATATATTGCATGTGCGGGCGCTGTGGCACAAAACGCAGTGGGCTACGCTAGTGGATTGCATTTAGCATTGAAATCCTGCAAGGGTGGCCCACTTTTTCATATGTTGCTGTCGGGGCCTTTCTGCCCCGCCGCCAACGCAAGGCAGAGGCCAAGGCACGCAGACAGGAGCGAAAAAAAGGGAGGATTGTTGTTGTGCCCTGCTCGTCTGGCGTGGCAATTGTACCTGACCCAACCCATGTCGACTCGTCCGCAGAGTACGTGCCACCACACGATGTATCCAGGGGAAGAGGGTTCCACCCAACGCACCCAACCTGCAGGAGCAGCGCAGTGGCACCGGCGCATCGTGGTTGATGCCGAGGATTCAGCAGATCCTGATCCCGAGTCAGATGCAGGGTCATGCGGTGGTAGTGGCAGTGGGAGTGGCGGGAGCAGTGGGAGTGGTAGTTGCAGTGGCAGTAGTAGTGGCAGTGATGCAACAAGCAGTGCCATCACCGTTAGCAGTTCCGATGTGGAGGCAGCCGCTGCTCCTCCACCAGCTAAGAAAAAATTTCGCCGGACAGGAGTGCGCCCAAGCCAATGCGCAACTCGGGCACTGCCTCCCCCCGCCATTGATGTTGATGCAGAATCCAGTTGTGCCCCAGTACCCCATCTCTTGAGTGAGGGGGATTTTTTTCCGACAGACACGGAGGCGGCACTTAAACAAGAGGGCAAGGAACAACGTTGGCGGTGATGTTCGCGAAGGGGGGCTAACCGGGCTAATCGGGGTTTGGGGGGTCGGGCTGGGGGTGGGGGGGAACCCGGCGCTCCGTGAGTCAGCCCCAGGATCGGGGGCTTGTGATTGGCCACGCCTGGCCATGGTAGCCGGTGCAGCTTCTCTTTGAGGAGTGGCGGAGCATTGTACATGTCCTCACTATATATGGGTCAAATTGCCCAAAAATGCCCAAATATGTGTGTGGGGGGGGCGGGGTCGATAGTTTCTTCATCCTTGGCGTTTTGGTCGGAAATCGCCCCCGAAAACGCTTTCGATATTTTTTCATCCCTAGGGATTTCGGAAGGCTCCCTCCCGGCTTCGGCCGGGGATTCGGTCGGAAAAACGCTTCCGATATTTTCGCATCCCTAGGGATTCTAGGAGCGATTGCTTGGCATGTCGGCTGAATAATTTACGGGTCGATCGTTAGCAACGCTGGGAATCATGCCAAGATTTTCGGTCCCAAAATAAAAATTCTACGCTTTGCGTTTGAGCGACATGTGCTAAAGGAGTTCTTCGACAAGGTGGGAGGACTGCTGCAGCGACCAACGGATCATGCAGGGGCCAGCAATCATAGATATGCCCCCCCCCCTCTCCCGCGATCATGTGCTGGCCTACCGTGTCTCGGAGGTGCTGTGCAAGTCCCATACCGCCTACATGACCAGGTATACTGCCAGGGCTAGTGACAAGCCGAAAGGACGATCGCCGTATGGATCCCTGGAGGAAGCACGAGGCGCCCCGGGCAATGATTTTCATGGGAAAAATGTGCACTTCCGCGAAGTGGGCGGGGTGCTGAGGTGGCAAACCCGTGTAGGGGAATGGATCCCAGTAGAATTAGAGCCCACAGCCAATTGCACGAGATGTGTACAGAAGGGGGCGGCCATGCCAGCCAAACAGAGGCATTTCCAGTGTCCCCAGTGGAGCTGAAAGCCGGCAGTGGGGGGCGAGGTCTTTGGTGCCTTGCTCCAAGCAACCGCGAGAGCCGGTGACGGACGCCAGAGTACAGCTGCAGAGGGGTATGAGCGCTCCTATCGCTGGATCTGGTGCATGCTTGGGAACGAGGACGAACCCAGCGGTCTTGTTGCTTGGGCCGCCACGTCGTGGAGGGTTGGGACCCGCAGAGCGTACGCGCAAAAGCTCGCCAAGATCGCAGAATTCCAGGACGCCACTGGAGAGGCGTCGCTGGTTGGGGTACTAGCGGGGTTCCTGGCAGCCAAGGCGGAGGCAGGGGAGAGACAGTCCACCACCCAGGACACAGCCTGTGCGATGCGCTTGTGCAGCTGTTGGACGACACACCCAACCCATCCGAGATCTTCAGCGGCCCGCACCGCCGCATTATACCCATGGGCTCCCAGCCCTATTTGCCCTGCCGGGGGGCGACTCCGCGGGTCCTAGGACGCCAACCCCCCCCCCAAGGGGCCTCTGGCCAATGGTTAGTTGTCAAAGGTATGAACCCAAAGAGCCAACGGGCGCCGTAGGCACCCCGGCGCCGAAGGCGCCCAATGGGGGAACGTTAGCGCGCCAGGCGCGAGCCGGGGGGTGCACTAAGGGGGCACACTTAGCGCGGTGCAGCTATCTGGGCGTCTGGCTGTACTCGAGACCCATATCTTGAGATACTAGGAGCATCATGGTGACCCCAAGCATAGGTTTTGACTTCTGATTTTGTCCCTTTTCTTGGGGACCCCCAAGAATGTAGGGGTGGCATAGCATTTCCGCCCTCTTTTAGGCCCCAACCTTCCGGTGCCATTGAGGGAACCGGGACAATCTGTGAATCCACGCTTTGGCTGGGGCACCGGCCCCGCACCTCAAGAGGATGAAGTCCTCCGGCTCCTCCTCCTCGTCCTGCTGCTGCTGCTCCTCCTCCTCCTCCTCCTCCTCCTCCTCCTCCTCCTCCTCGGCATCTTCCGGGGCAGATCGTTCTCGCCCGTTGCAGAGTGTAGGGAGGAGGAACCAGGTGTTTAGTTGGCAGCCAAAGAAGAGGTGGCCACCACAACATATGATTCTGATAGCTCATCAAGTGAAGGTGAGTTATTTAAGTAAGGGCTTTTTCCTTTGCCCTTGTTTGCCGGTGCCCCCCCCCCCCCCTTTTAGGTCGATGCGTAGAATGTGTTCCAAGGAGCCACTCTTGGTCTTAGGCCCCTCCCCCTCTTAGGTCGATGCGTAGAAAGTGTTCCAAGGAGCCACTCTTGGTCTTAGGCCCCTCCCTCTTTAGGTCGATCCGTAGAAAGTTGTCCAAGGAGTCAATCTTGGTCCCAAGCCCTTCTTTTTCCTTCCTCGAAACGTTTGGGGAGAAGGCCGGTGCAAGGGTGGTGTAAGTGGTGAGGGGTGATGTACCCGCCTCTGAAGCCCACCCCCTTGAGGTTCCCAATGTTGCTGGGAATACCCAAGCTGATGATACCCTGGCCTCTATTGTGGGACGGGGCAGTGCGAGCTGTCGGGTCACACGTGGGCCGCATACCCAACTGTTCAAAGGTGCCCGACCCCCGCCCCCCCCCCCCCCCACTCACCCGCAGACTCATCATCAGGGTCGGAATCTACGGTAGGCTTGAGAGGAGGATCGGGATCAGAGTCAGAGGACACCAAGGCACTCTGGTCATCCCTGGGTATGGTACCCATGGATAGTGATGAGCTGACAGGGGAAGCGTCCGGGGAGCCAGCGCCACGTGAAATGGGATCATACGCCTCAAGCAGTACAGAAAGTGAGGACATGAGGACAGGACACACACACCAGGGAGGTTTGTTGAATGAACTGTCAGCAGCGGACACACTGTCCTTCTGCACAGATGTGAGCGACACCAGGCGGCAGCGCAAGAAGCGCAGGCTCAGGAAAAGCAGGAACCCAGGACAGGGTCGATAATGACAGAACCTGTAGCCCCTGCATACTGGTGCGGACATTTCACAGGTTTCAAGCACAACAATGCAAGCATGTCTGAAATCTGCGTTCTGACGCAGAGCTTTTCGTCACACGAGCCGCGTCTTGTCGCGGCGAGCAGCAACACACAGAGGAGACCACCAAGCGGCTGAACTCCGCGTCCTGTCGCGGACAGGCACCAAGGCGTAATGCCGCCCGGAAGGACACTGCAGGAGAAGGGATCACGTCAGCAGCGACATGGCCCATACACACACATTCAGCCAGCCCCAAAGAAGGTCAAGCCACAGCAAGAACGCCAGCGTTTCAAAGTGCAAGCACTGAGCCAACTAGACGCCATTGCGAATGAAGGACTGCACGCAGTTGAAGCAGAGCTGACCACAATGGCCTGGGCCCGCAATCAGCAGATCTGGCTCCGACTGGACCAACCACATGACACCAGGATGCAATGCGAGATTGTGGACAACCATGGGAAACCATTGCTGATGAGCAATCAGGAGCTCTACTCGGTGATGGTCCAGATCAACTGGACCCTGAAGTCTCAGGCTCTGGCGAACATGCAGGTCCAGTGGCGACCCAAAAGTGCAGGCAAGTGGCACCCGTTCCAGTGGGAGGCGATCCTCCACTGTCCGACGGCTGAGGGACACAGAGCGGTGCCCTCCTCGGTGAGCAGAACTGGAAATTGCATGCATGTGTGGCTGGCAGGCCGAGCGGACCTCTTGCGGCTGTTGCAAAGAACGCTCTTCAGGCAGGCGGACCCGGTACCCGGGGACGCTGTGCGGTTCCTCTACACGCTGCTGAGCACACCCCCATGCGAAAGAAGATACACATGACAGGGGATGACACACAAGGGGGGGGGGGTAGGAAAGAAAGATAGGAGCACGTGGTGCAGATACCCAATCATCGTGGCCCAGTGGATACACCACACCTCTTCTATCCTGTAGAGGATGGTTCGAACCCCGGGGGGGATAGAGATACACCGAACGACCCGAACCCCCCTTTTTTGGGCGAGAGGGAGAGAGAGAGAGAGAGAGAGGGAGAGGGAGAGGGAGAGAGAGAGAGAGAGAGAGAGAGAGAGAGAGAGAGAGAGAGAGAGAGAGAGAGAGAGAGAGAGAGAGATAGAGAGAGAGAGAGAGAGAGAGTAGGACGCAGTGGGAAAGGAACTGAGAGGAGCAACAGAGAGGAGTGAGAGAGAGAGTGGGGCGAAGGAGAGAGAGCAGGAGAGAATGGGAGGGAGGGAGTGGGAGAGAGACCCACAGAGCAAGAGTCGGGGGCTAACCGGCGCAAAGGGAGGGTGGTGGGTTTGAGCTTACCCGGGTTTATGGGACGCCAAGACAGCACAGAACAGTCAAATGGTGAAATAACAGGGCGCCATTGCGCCCCTGAGCCACAGGCTCGACACGTCGTTACGTGTTGAAAGGCCGAACCATGACTGGGGCTGCGAGAGTGCGGCCCATGTGAGGAAGTCCGAAGCAAGTAGGCATGAAAATGTGGGCAGCATGCGCATGCATGGTGTGGAGCTGAAATGGTATGCGCCAGTCATAGTACAGCAACGAACTGTTGAGTTGCCTGACAGCCGGAGCTCTTGCTGAAATGTTGAGACGCCTTTGCGCCACCAAAGGCGCCTTTGCGCCCCTTAGGTCCGAGTACAACACGTCCTCACGTGCCAGGGAGCAAGTGCATGACAGGGGCACGACCTCCAGGCCAAGGGTTAGAGACTAACCGGCACTGTGGGTGGGTGGTGGGTGCGAGCTGACCTCAGTGTCCAGAGGACCAGAGGCCATGCCCAGTCAGCAACCACCTGGTGTGGTACAGAACTGGTCTACACTGCAGTGCAGCAAGCAAAGCACTGAACAATGTGGTTATGACCATGCGCCTGTGACACGGGGGCGTATGCGAGCCCAGTATCCGTTGCCTCATGGCCCACTCACCCACTCAGCAAGAGCAAGACCTGCAGGGCAAGGGTTAGAGAGTAACCGGCACTGTGGGAGGGTGGTGGGTTAGAGCTGACCTCGATGTACAGATGGCCAAGGCCAAAGCACAGTCAGCAGCCACCTGGAGTGGTACAGAACTGGTCTGCGCTACAGTGCAGCAAGGAAAAACACTGAAATATGTGGTTATGACCATGCGCCTGTGACACGGGGGCGTATGCGAGCCCAGTATCCGTTGCCTCATGGCTCACTCACCCGCCCGGGGAACCGGGGGACCTCAAGGCAACATTCAGAGCTGATCTGGATCGCGCTGCAGTGCAGCAAGACAAAACAATGAACTGAGAATGGTGGCGATGACCATATGCCTGTGTCACGGGGGTGTATGAGAGCTTTGTATCCGTTGCTCATGGTCTCAGGCTCCCCCCCCCCCCGGCACCCCTCCCAGAACCCCCCCCCCCCAAGGGGCCTCAAGCGGACAGTTAGTTGGGGGGGGGGTAGTTGGTGTCCAAATTTGAGGGGACCCCCCCCTCCCCCCCGTGTTTGCCCCCTGAGGGGCTGTGCGCCCTGCCGGAGAGAATTAAGTTGCACCCTGCTGGGCGGCTCCCAGTCCATCCGCCTTCCCGCCTGCGTCCATGGAATTTGGACCGGGGTGCTGGGGGAGGGTGCGAGGCCCGAGGGCGAAAGCCGGCTGTCCCCCTTCATGGCGGGTGGTACCCATGGACAGTGATGAGCTGACAGGAGAAGCATCCGGGGAACTAGCACCACACGGAACAGAATCATGCAACTCATGCAGTTCGGGCAGTGAGGAAACAGGGAAAGGGTACGTGCAAATGGGAGGTTGGGGGGTAGATATGTTCAACAAACAGAGTCTGAATCACATTCTTTCAGCACGGATGTGAGTGACACAAGGCGGCAGCATAAGAGGCGAAAGTTCAGGAAAAGCGGAAACCCGGCACAAGGCCGCTAACATCTGCGCTCATGATCCCCGCATCTTGACTGCGGTATCTCTACAGGTATCATACCTCCAAACGCCCGAAATCTGCGTCCTAACGCAAAGGAATTGTTGCCGTGAGTTCCGCGTTCTGTGGCGAAGCACGGCAGTAAAGAAGCCCAACAACGGTAACGGCTGTGTACAGACACAAACTCTGCGTCTTGTCGCGGAAGAGCTCTCTGGCGTGCTGCCGCCAAGAAAGCCATGGGAGAGGCGGGGGCCACATCAGTATCGACATGGTCCGTACACACAAGTCAACCCGGCCTCAAGAAAGTCAAGCCTCAGCAAGATACTACAAATATACGAACACGTGCCACGTACGCAGATAATGGTACGAGCAAGCAAAATACGACACAGTGACGTGGTAAGCGGATGCGAAAACATCGCTGCTGATCTGCAGGCGATACGAGAAGATGTGCGCTGAAACCAACAAGCTGCTGGCCCATCACCTACGGTGACACATGTGGTGTCAAGAAGAACACATGGCGAACATGACACAGTGGTTCAATGACGAGTGCAAACATAAAACAACACAATAATGGCACACAACCCGACAAGCACGACAGACAGTATACCTCATATGGAAACGGCCACGGGAACATTGGGACCCCACCTTGTGGGTGGTCCCATTGCAACCCCTACCAAAACGACACAAAACGCACTGGGATCCAAACGAGTGGGAAATTCCACTGACATGACCACTACCACCCCAACGGGAAACCATGGGGGTGCAGTCATGAGCTGCAGCCCGTATGCACACCCTGGCTTTGCCGAAATTCCGTACTCTGTATTGAACTTGGCCGACAGTGGCCCTTGGCACATTATGAACTGGCCTATTTGATAAAAAAAAAGTCAAGCCTCAGCAAGAACGCCAGCGTTTCAAGGTGCAAGCACTGAGCCAGCTAGACGCCATAGCGGAAGAAGGGTTGAGAGTTGTCAATGCGGAGCTAACCACTATGGCCTGGGCCCGTAATCAGCATACCTGGCTTCGACCGGACCAACCTCACAGCACAAGGATGCACTGTGAAATTGTGGACAATCATGCAGAGCCATTGCTGATGAACAATCAAGAACTCTACCCGGTGATGGTCCAAATCAACTGGACCCTGAAGACTCAGGCTCTGACGAACATGCAGATTCAATGGCGACCCAAGAGTGCATGCAAGTGGCATCCGTTCTAATGGGAGGCAATCCTCCACTGTCCGACGGCAGAGGGCCACAGAGCGGTGCCCTCCTGTAAGCAGAAATGGAGATTGCGTGCATGTGCGGCTGACGGGCAGAGCTGATCTCATAAGGCTGTTCCAAAAAACGCTCTTCAGGCAAGCAAACCCGGTATCCGAGGACGCCGTACGGTTCCTCTACACGTTGCTGAGCACACCGCCATGCGAACGGCGATATGCCTGAAACGAGCCAGCAAGTAGGGAGGATTTAAGACGAGGCAGAGACTCTGGGGAGAGAGGGACAGAGAGAAAGGGTGGGGAGGGCGAAAAGGATGAAAAACCCCCTGGGGAGGGTGAAAAGGAATAGAAAACCCCTTGGGAGGTTGAAGAGGGCGAGACACTGAGAGAGAGAAAGGGCGGGACACCGAGAGAGAGAGAGTGCGCGATACACACACACACACACACACACACACACACACACACACACACACACAGAGAGAGAGAGAGAGAAGCCCACAGAGTGAAAGGCCAGAGAGGAAGAGAGACCCGCAGAACGAGGGTTAGAGACTAACCGGCACTGTGGGAGGGTGGTGGGTGCGAGCTGACCCAGATGTACCCCCCCCCCCCCCTTGTCTAACTTTCTGAGTGTCTATTTTTTTTCGGTGTCTTTTTGTCCATGCTTGCCCAAGCCCCTGGGCCTTGACAAACTGCTGCCGACGTCACCTCTTTGTCCCCTGACCGCATGAGAGTCTGGGACACCCAGGCCCGTCTGGCCACGCCAGGCCACGAGGTCATCGTTCCTGCCGACGCCGGTCAATTGGCGTGTTTGGCAGCCATCGATGACGCAGATTGCATCATTCAGGACGAAGTGGTGCTGAAGAGTGGAGTTCCAGAGGCTGCCTCCCTGTCATACGACCTCTTCAAGGACTACAACTCGTCTGAAAAACCTGCTGCCGTCCTTTACGGCAGTTGCCCCAACGTAGTGCTTGTTGGGGAAATGACTGAATATGACAAAATCCAAAACGTCATTAAGAGACTGCTTGCTGATTTGCCCATGCTGGGCTGCTTTGTTGCTATCCTGCTTGAACCTGTCAGCGATGATGATGACAGGCCATCATTTCTCAATCGGGCACTGGCCCTCAACTCAAACTTGCCATTCGGTTGCGATAAGCTGCAAATGGCGGACAGGTCCCTCATGCACATACACACACATGGTCGATTTGATGTCTGGATTGCAAGCAGCACAAGGGATTCCATGATTTTATCTCCGCCCCCAACGTATAAGCTCCTGCGGCTTATGACACGTGGGGCAGAAGTTGACAAGGTGGTGTTCCATGAGCCAGATGTGCGGGATAACCAGTACGCCGTGCAGGTCCACAATGACCTAATCAACGGGCTGCTGGGGTCTATTGGTTTGAGCTCTGATGAAATCCATCTCCTTCCTAGAATAGACCCACGGAACTCGAAGCTGTTCTTCACAGAGCTAAATGGGGAGCAGGTGAATACCGTGGTATCACAGTTCGGATCCAAGCCAAGGTTCCAGATCCAGCCAGTGGAATGGTATCGTGGGGCCAACTTGACCAACATGTCTGCTGTCTATGAGGTATGGATAAAGAAGACACACAAGGAAACATGGTCTCCGATGCTGTATGCCTCAGTTCTCGCGATGTTTTGGACAATCCCGGGCGTCTTGCAGGCGCAATCGCCAGTGAAAATCCACCTGCTGGGACCCAGTAAACTGCTGCTGGGTCTCACAGAAACTGGGCACTCACTGCTGAAGACAAGGTACCGTGAACTGGTGGCTGCCATCGGGGCCGTCTTCAAGGACCTGAGGACGGGACAGTTCCTCGACAGGGACATCATCTCCAAGCCCACAGTTCCCTCGACATGGAAGAAGGAACTGGTAGGCACAGTGTACATTCTGGATGTGGCACCATGGTGGTATCTCTCGGATCCGACTGAGGCCCTTGCTCCTTCGGTACATTGCCGGTACATCGCGGACCACGTCAGATGGAGTGTTGGAGAGATGCGCACAGCCACATGGCGATTGACCGCGGAAAGTGTGACGCAGCTGATTGGAAAAGTCTACTTGTCAGATTCTGGGATGCCTCCGATGTTTGTGATCTCCGAGGCGGATTACGAGGCGCGGAAAAGGCGTATCACAGATCGGCCCAGAAGCACAGATGATGCAAAGACACGCAGGCAAGGCCTAATCACGGCGGGTGAAATGGCCAAGGCCATGGAGTTGGATGACCAAGTCGACAAGGTCATCAGCTCCCTCAAACGCAAGCGGGACTTGAAGGAAGATGAGGCTTCGTCGTCCAATGGAGCAGCGCGATGACGTTAGCATCAAGCATCCCTCTGAGCAGCACGCTCAGAGTACTCTCCCAAAATATCAATGGGTTTCCAACGAAAAAAACCATGAGAAAGCGTAAGCAAAAGCGCATAGTGGCCCTAGGGTCACTGCTACGGTCCCTGGAGGTGGACTTCTTCGCCATCCAAGAGCCCCACTTCGTCACGGTGGAGGATCGTCAAGCGGGCATGCAGTGCTTATCAAAGTACGGGTATGGCCTGGACGGAACACTTCATGAAGAAGGACGGGGAGGAGTGGCATTGGCGTGGAAAACATCCAAGTGGACACTACAATCAATGAAGTTCTTGTCTCCCAGGGCGCTGAAAGCCACACTGTCGAGTGGCCCACTGGAGATCACCATAGTTGTGGCCCACTTCCACCACAAGCACACGCGTCGACAGTCGCAATGGAAAGACATCGCCAAGGAGTTACATGGACCGAACGTGATTTTATGTGCCGATCACAATAGTTTAGTTGTAAAACACAGGGACGCCTTTGCGCCCCCAGAGTTTGAGCATGACACGTCCTTACGTGCCAGAGAACAGGAGGTGACAACCTTGGCAAAAGCGGGTCTGCAGGACGTTTGGGTGGACATCCATTGTCCAACCCTGACGGACATCAAGGACAAGGAATCATCATGCCCGACGGGCTTCACATACGGCTACCCTCGAGAAGGAGAGCGGCTCCATCCGCAGAGGTTACGCCGTATTGACCGCATACACACGACACCCGACTTGTTGAGCCTAGCGACCAGCGTGTACCCCATGTTTGCTGCCAACTCGGATCACAAGGCAATCGTGGCTGAATTCACACCCCCGTCCTTCGAAACAGAGGACACCGTTCCCAGATTCTACTGCCCAGAGACCATCCTCCAAGACTCAGAGGCAATGGAAGATCTGGAAACCTCTCTCAAGTCCACCAACTCAACGGGAGATCAATGGTGGGAAGAGGCACTGGGCTGCATCCCAAAGAAGGTGGTCAGCTACCAAAGGGAACATAAAAACAAAAAGCAGTCGGTCGAGCTTCAAGCCCTACGATTACTGCGTGGTTCCACAAGAGACTCTGTCACACCAGCGGTCTACCAATTTCTATCATCACTGGGGATCGCAGCAACAGATGCGGCAACAGCCTACACCCTTGTGGTGGGGGTGTATGCAAAGGCACAGCGTGACAGAACGGGCATGGAAACACTCTCCAAGCTCAAGGGGGTGATCAGGATGGGGGAAACTTCAGGGGATCTGCGAACGCGAAGAAACGAATTGTATCGGCTAATGCGGGAGCTGCAAGAGCGAAAGAAACTTAAGCAGCTGGTATCCAGGACAGGCTCGGCAATACGCGGAGCAAAGGCGGTGGCAAAAGAGCTGGTGGACCACTGGGATAAAGTGTCCACCCCAACGGGAACCACAGAAGAAGAATGTGTGGCCTATCTGAAAGCGTTAGGAGTGGAGCAGCGGTTGCGCAAGGCAGGTCAACTCCTTTTCAAGCAGCCATCCCTGGACATAGTTCATGAAGGCTTTAAGAGGCTGAACAGCAACAGCTCCCCTGGATTGGATGGTTTCTCGGCAGAATTCTTCAAGAGGTTCTCGGACATCTTCGAACCGCAAATGTATGAATCACTGAAACGCTTCCTCGACGTGGGTACAATGCCGGAGACATGGACTTCGGGAGTGGTGACAATGATCCCCAAGACTAAGGCAATGCAGACGCCAGACTCACTCCGACCAATTGCACTGCAAACGACAAGGCAGAAGTGGCTCACCAACATTCTCCTGATCCAATTAGAGGATGTACTTCTTCACTGCATCCCGTCACAGCAAACGGGTTTCCTTCGCCACAGAAGCATCCTCTAGCATGTCTAGGGGTCAGGGATGGCTTACGTGAAGGAGCGGCGTTATCAGTAGACTTCAAAAATGCCTTCCCCAAGATGTCTCACGAGATGGTGTCGGCGGCACTGGGTCTAATGTGCATACCATTCCTGTACATCCGGCTGATACTACATCTTTTGCGTGCACCGTATCTGTACTCGGTTGGAAAGGGATATGTCCCAGGTGTCTACCACCACCTGTGGGCAGGCACGCGCCAGGGGGATCCTCTCTCCCCGGCACTGTTCTCCCTGGTGGCATCCTTTGTGATTTTCCCACTGCAAGACCTGGGTCCAGGGCTGACTATCATGATGTATGCGGACGACCTCATCATCTTCTTGGATGGACGAGCCAACCCACAGCTGCTGAGGAGGGTATGGGAAGTGGTGTCTTGTTTCGGACAATTTTCTGGGCTGAAGGTCAACCTGAGCAAAACGGCGGCGATAGTTCGCAACTGTGGGGCAATGGAGTGGGCGAGGTGCTTTCGGGACATTGGAGTGGACGTCAAAAACTTCGTCAAGTATCTGGGTGTACGCCTGGGGAATATTCGGCCTCACAAGGATGACCAGGGATGGGGGCTGACGATAGAGCAGGCTTTCGCACCAGCACTGCAAGAGGCCTTTCGTCGCGCACGGGTGGTATCCACGCTGCAGCTGTCAATGGACGAACGTGCATTCATGCTGACATCATGGATCCTGCCGGTTGTGGCCTGGGTATCCAAGGCATACTACGCCCCAGTCTCGGTGATCAGACAGCTGAAGTTGGTGTACCACGTGACCATGGGTACCAACAGCTGGGGAATCACTCTGCCAATCCTTTCACGACCAAGAACGCAAGGGGGACTGGCACTGCCAGAGCCAGAGCTGTTTCTCATGCACCAGGCAGCGGCTCCGTTCATCAGCCTTTTGGGGGAGCCTCACAAGTATCCCGACAAGGCAGTGGAGACCTTCTATGCATGGGCAACAACCATCGGGTTCACACCATCCAAAGACAACCTTCCATATATCCAGCCCGGCATGGTCCGAACGGCAGAACTGACGTTCCTGGGATGGTCAGCAAAGGCACACTCCAATATCCAACGGGTGGCCCCGCAGGTGGCCCCCCCCGGCAAACCGGGACCGCCTGCCGTTATGGCACTCTGTGTACTTCCGAAATGAGTTCAACTGCTCCTACTACAACACGAAAATGATCCGGCAAGGGGTGCTGACGTGGGGTCAATTGCAATCCTTGGAGGACGCAAGATTGTTCAATGCACTGCCTCGGACATGGAAAGGGGTCTACAATCATGGCGGACGACTCCTCAACAAAGTCCCGTCACAAGGGGGGTTTGATACCCCCGCAGTCCACGCCCAAAACTGGACCAGGGCATGGCTGCTACAGTTCTACGCCTCTCAGCCAGGGGTCCGAGACCCGCAAACACCGGAGGTATGGGAACAATGGGCACAGGCACAACTACCGCCGATGGTTCGGGACTTTGCGCAAAAGGTGCTGTGGCACAAACTGACTGTACATGCAAGAGTCTACAAGAGGTCGGGCACGGACAAGTGCCCGGTTTGCTCACAAAAGGAGACGGTCAAGCACGCGATGGTCGAATGCCCCATGTTCAAAGCGGCGGCGGCGGTTATACAGCACTACTATGCCCCGCTGGAAACTGGTAACGGGAAGTCAGCAGTCCGAGACATGATGGAGTCCGACCACCAGGAGTGGTTACTGAACACGAACCAAGGCTGGGCAATGTGGTCAGCAAGAAGTGCCCACTGGCAATACCGATGCGAAGTCAAAGCAGGAGCGTCACCGGTGTTCACGTCATACCTGACAACATGGCTAAGGGAGCTGTGTGAGTGGGTGGGATTTTACTTAGGAGAGCGCAGAGAACAGTGGAGAGGCTTTCAAAAGTCACTGGAGCAGCCTCGAGATACCGGAGTGCAGCCGAGACAAGGGGAAGTACATGTTCATGGGGGATTGAATGCATGGTGGCAAACACACACGGAGTGTTTCACTCAAGAGAGATCAGCCAGCAACCACAGTTGGCATAGGAAAACGGAATCACGCCCGAAGCGCCCGAGGCAGGCAGGCCCGGGAGTGCTACAAGGAGTGCAAGATCTGATTGCAGAACTGGTGGCAAAGGGCTACAGGATTGTGTACACGGACGGATCGTCAAAAAGACTGGGCCACAAGGACATGCGCAGGGCCGGGGGCTTTGGCGTGTTCGCAGCGGAAGATGAGCAAGGACCAGAGGTGCGCTTTTGTGGCTACGTACCAACACGCCACATGCAAACAAATAACGGAGCGGAGCTTTGGGCAGCCGTAGAAGCCTTACAGGGGTTCTGGGTGCCAAAACTGGCAATCCTCACCGACTCGCAATACCTGCAGCTGGGAGCGACTGGCAGGGCCCAGCACTGGAAGTCAAAAGGATGGACAACCACATCTGGAAAGCTGCAGGTCCACGTCCCCGTCTGGGAAATGCTGCTCCAGGAAATGGCGACGCCGGGAAGAGAAGTCAGGTGGGAGCATGTCCCTGCTCATGTCAACGTGCAGGGGGATGAGGTGGCGAATGAACTGGCGATGGAAGGCATGTGTTCGAGCCCGCTGTGGTCTCAGCATGTTGCACCGGACTCGTCATCAGGGTCGGAATCTACGGTAGGCTTGAGAGGAGGATCGGGATCAGAGTCAGAGGACACCAAGGCACTCTGGTCATCCCTGGGTATGGTACCCATGGATAGTGATGAACTGACAGGGGAAGCATCCGGGGAGCCAACGCCACGTGAAATGGGATCATACGCCTCAAGCAGTACAGAAAGTGAGGACATGAGGACAGGACACACACACCAGGGAGGTTTGTTGAATGAACTGTCAGCAGCGGACACACTGTCCTTCTGCACAGATGTGAGCGACACCAGGCGGCAGCGCAAGAAGCGCAGGCTCAGGAAAAGCAGGAACCCAGGACAGGGTCGATAATGACAGAACCTGTAGCCCCTGCATACTGGTGCGGACATTTCACAGGTTTCAAGCACAACCATGCAAGCATGTCTGAAATCTGCGTTCTGACGCAGAGCTTTTCGTCACACGAGCCGCGTCTTGTCGCGGCGAGCAGCAACACACAGAGGAGACCACCAAGCGGCTGAACTCCGCGTCCTGTCGCGGACAGGCACCAAGGCGTAATGCCGCCCGGAAGGACACTGCAGGAGAAGGGATCACGTCAGCAGCGGCATGGCCCATACACACACATTCAGCCAGCCCCAAAGAAGGTCAAGCCACAGCAAGAACGCCAGCGTTTCAAAGTGCAAGCACTGAGCCAACTAGACGCCATTGCGAATGAAGGACTGCACGCAGTTGAAGCAGAGCTGACCACAATGGCCTGGGCCCGCAATCAGCAGATCTGGCTCCGACTGGACCAACCACATGACACCAGGATGCACTGCGAGATTGTGGACAACCATGGGGAACCATTGCTGATGAGCAATCAGGAGCTCTACTCGGTGATGGTCCAGATCAACTGGACCCTGAAGTCTCAGGCTCTGGCGAACATGCAGGTCCAGTGGCGACCCAAAAGTGCAGGCAAGTGGCACCCGTTCCAGTGGGAGGCGATCCTCCACTGTCCGACGGCAGAGGGACACAGAGCGGTGCCCTCCTCGGTGAGCAGAACTGGAGATTGCATGCATGTGTGGCTGGCAGGCCGAGCGGACCTCTTGCGGCTGTTGCAAAGAACGCTCTTCAGGCAGGCGGACCCGGTACCCGGGGACGCTGTGCGGTTCCTCTACACGCTGCTGAGCACACCCCCATGCGAAAGAAGATACGCACGACAGGGGATGACACACAAGGGGGGGGGGGTAGGAAAGAAAGATTGGAGCACGTGGTGCAGATACCCAATCATCGTGGCCCAGTGGATACACCACACCTCTTCTATCCTGTAGAGGATGGTTCGAACCCCGGGGGGGATAGAGATACACCGAACCCCCCTTTTTTTGGTGAGAGGGAGAGAGAGAGAGAGAGAGAGAGAGACAGAATGTAGGACGCAGTGGGAAAGGAACTGAGAGGAGCAACAGAGAGGAGAGAGAGAGAGAGTGGGGCGAAGGAGAGAGAGCAGGAGAAAATGGGAGGGAGAGAGTGGGAGAGACACCCACAGAGCAAGAGTCGGGGGCTACCCGGCGCAAAGGGAGGGTGGTGGGATTGAACTGACCAGGGTGTATGGGACGCCAAGACAGCACAGAACAGTCAAATGGTGAAATAACAGGGCGCCACAGGCTCGACACGTCGTTACGTGTTGAAAGGCCGAAGCATGACTAGGGCTGCGAGAGTGCGGCCCATGTGAGGAAGTCCGAAGCAAGTAGGCATGAAAATGTGGGCAGCATGCGCATGCATGGTGTGGAGCTGAAATGGTATGCGCCAGACATAGTACAGCAACGATCTGTTGAGTTGCCTGACAGCCGGAGCTCTTGCTGAAATGTTGAGACTCCTTTGCGCCACCAAAGGCGCCTTTGCGCCCCCGAGGCTCGAGTACGACACGTCCTCACGTGTCAGAGAGCAAATGCATGACAGGGGCACGACCTGCAGGGCAAGGGTTAGAGACTAACCGGCACTGTGGGTGGGTGGTGGGTGCGAGCTGACCTCAGTGTCCAGAGGACCAGAGCCAAAGCACAGTCAGCAACCACCTGGTGTGGTACAAAACTGGTCTACGCTGCAGTGCAGCAAGCAAAACACTGAACAATGTGGTTATGACCATGCGCCTGTGACACGGGGGCGTATGCGAGCCCAGTCTCCGTTGCCTCATGGCCCCTTGTATAAGCTACGCCCTTGTCCAAGCTACAGTAGGCGTAGGGACCATAATGGTTGCGTACGTAATTGTAATTACGTACGAAATGTAGTGCGGACACATAAGACATGGGTTTGTCATCACATCTGCCAATTACATGGAGCCATGGACACATGCAACATGCCACATGCAAGGCAAGCTCATTCCCAAGAATTTTAAGTTGTCTGAGCCCAAACTAGCCCCTAAGCCTCAGCTAAAGGCATCTTCAAGTTCAGATGGCCAAGGCCAAAGCACCATCAAAAGCCACCTGGAGTGGTACAGAACTGGTCTGCGCTGTAGTGCAGCTGCAGCGCAGCAAGGCAAAACACTGAACTGTGTGGTGATGACCATGCGCCTGTGACACGGGGGCGTATGCGAGCCCAGTATCCGTTGCCTCATGGCCCTTCATGGCGCACCCGATCGGCTCCCCTACCCTCCTCGGACCTGGAGCTGTCACTGGAATCGACAGTAACGAATCCACGGTCTTCCAGGGGCCCTGGGCGTTTGGTGCCGGCCAAAAGGCACCCTCAGGACCCATAGGTGCGTCCCTGGGCTGCCACAGGGATTGCACCGGACAGGGAGTGGGGGAGCTCAATGCTACAATAGCATGTCGAGCTTTGCACCCCCCCCTCCCCTCCCCCGCGCTGGCATCTGCCCTCGCCCCTTCTCTCTACCAAGGTCCCGGAGGAGGACTGCCAGCCCTTCGAGGGAGGTGTTCGGACCGTGTTTTTTGCAGACATTGGTGCCACGGGTACATGGCACCCCATCAACTCAAGACCAAGAACGGCAGTGTCACAGTAAATGAGTAAGTTCGACACAGGTGTAGAGTTCAACCGTGCTCCCCCCATGATGTAAGAGCTCCAATCGGGTATTAATCGAGCATGCGTTAGGAGGACCTACGAGCTGAATTTCCTTCCGGTTGTCCAGCGGTGTGTCACCCGTGAGCTGTATGACACCGGAGGCCGGGGTTGGTGAGTTTCCAGTGTTTGAATTGTGATGCATGGGACTCCAAGGATGGGCTGTGATGACGTTTACGACACAGGCACCTCCATAGAGACTCCCACTCTTCTCGGAGGCCACATAGGCCGCGTGCCTCTTGAGCCAAGCTCCCGAAATAGTGACGACAGTTTGTGTGGCTTCTTTCTGCCAGCGTTGCATGGCTTGTTGGGTACTTGTGCGGTGCACCAACAGCACATCACACATGGCTGAGGTGAGCCATTCCTCCCGGTCATACAATTGCGTAGATACCATTGCCATCCATGTCCCGCCTCTGGCAAGTTCAAGCATATCCTGCGGGACTCCATCAGAAGGTGGGCCCTGCTCTCGCTAGAGGATCGTCGACCGCGGCAATTTCAGGGCATTTTGGGAGCCCTCGACAGGGAGGCATGTCAAGTTCTTCTATCCGAAGGCACAGAATTTGATAAGGCGCTGCTACGGGGCTGGCTCACAGGGGCGCTATGGACGGCTGCCAGGGCACACGCGAGAGGCCTCAGGGCGACACCGCTATGCCCCTACTGCTCGCAGCAACAAGAGGATGATGCAGCGGGCCAAGGAACGGCGGGAGGCGACAGAGTCCAGCCCCAGCATCGGGGCGCGCATCCCCAAGCTCAAATACACGTCGTCGCTGCTACCTGCTATGCACACCCCCAAGACTCTCACTGGCAGAGGGGGGGGTAAGAAGAACACCACTTTGTTTGCGGCTGACTACTTTCTAGCACACCGCAACCCTGGAGCCCCCCCCACGAGGCCCTACCGGTTGCTCCGGCCTGCCAAGCAGGCAGCCCCGCCTCAGCTGGAGACAGGTGCAGTGGGCTTGAGTCAACAAGTGGCCCCGCCGGCGGGGCGAGCGGCAGTGCCTAGCGACTCATCTCAGCGCATAAGTGCGCTAACCCCCCCGGATGTGCCCTCGGGGTGGACACCGCCATTGCCGTCACACCCGAGCACATCTTGTGGACCTGCGCAGCCTGGGGCACAAATCGATCCGGTGCCTGGCGCTCGCTTATGAGAAAAGCGAGGGCGCTGGGGCTATCGGACCAGGTCAGTGGCTGGCCCACGTGTCTACGGGGGTGTGGCTTGATGCCGGACCACCTGTCACACGGCATCCCCAAAGGTCAGGTGCATGACTTCATGTACGATTTCCATAGCATGGTGCTGCAAATTCTGCGGACACGGGCACAACGCGAAGATGTGCAGCTCTTTGATCAGCCCAAGCCGAAACAAGGCAAAGGGTACCCATTTGGGCAGCTTATTGGGCCGCTACCGCGGCCGGAGCACCGGGAGGAGCTGCGGATCCGCCAGCCCACGGCTCAAGAGTGGCGATGGGACTCGGACTTTCGTGACGATCTGATCCGATGGGTCAACGCGCTGGTCTGGATACCAGGGAAAGGGCAGGTCTCCTTCATGGAACTAGCAATGGACTTTGAGTGCTTCGCGGCGCGCACCTTGCCGGCCTCGCCCCAGGCCGTGTACAGGGCGACCGCCCTCCCGCTGCCAGAAAGGGCGAGGGTATTGAAGCTTGCCCTAGCGACCTTGCAAAGGCTGAGCACGGCTGGGGCCGTGCTCCCAGGTGGTGTGCTAACCAAGTGCTCCTCCCTGGTCCCGCTGGGGGCCCCCACAGTGGTGGGCGTGTCCGCACGGCCGTATTTCACACGGCGCCCAGACATGCTGAAACTCCTACAAAACCTACAAGAGTATTGTGAGCTGCGCTGGACGGCCGTGCTACAGGCGCCACCCCCCTCGCCGGACACCAGGCGGAGGAATGCCCAGTGCAGGTGGAGTACCTCTCGGAGGAAGGGCCCTCTACCCCGGAGGTTTTCTCCTCGTCATCCTCATGGGAGTCTGAGCCCATCAACAGCGGGAGACACTATCGAAGGGCGGCAACGGGGCCAAGATGCGGCCCCACAAGATCCCCCCCACCACGCGCAGTGCCTCGCGCACGCGCTCCCAGAGCCCGATCCGCTCACAGGTCAGGGAACCCGGCGCTGAAGAAGTCACGGCGTAGGGCGCCTGCCGCGCGGGCACCCCGGGGGGTCAAACGGCGGCAGTCCACCACGGAAGGACGGGGGAGCCCACGCCGCTAGCGGCCCCAACTGCAGCACGGGAATGAGCAGCCACATACAGCCCCGGAGATCCCAGGTCGTCGCCGGGGCCCAGCCGGAGCTCCCCTCCCCATGTCCAGGCACGCACTCTCGTACCTACAGCTCACAGGAGCTATCACCCCAGAGCGGGCGTCCCGCATTGTGGTGGTCAGCACCCCAGAGGGGCAGCGCACCCCACTACCGACCTGGAGCCAGGTGCGGCCTCCAAACGAAGGGGGACGCGACATCCCCCCGGGGATAGTACGGATGCTGCAGCAGATTAGAGCGCCTCACGCCAGGCCACAACCGCCGCCGCCCCAAAGGGAAGCACGACCCAGCTCGCGGACCTCACGCGCCGCCATCCTGCCCACCGGCCCCCCGGTGGAATTCACTGTAGTTAGCACCCCGTCTCCGCGGGTGCTAAGTCGGCCGGGGCAATACTCGCCATCCCCGGCGTGGTCTCCGGCGGTGACTTCCAGCTGGCACTCAGTGCGGCACATGTCCCCAGACCATTGGTCGCCCGCGTGCACACCTGGGGGGGGGGTCTGACCAAGAGCAGGATCCACCCGACCTGCCCCCCACCCTGCTGGCGCCCCTTTTTGAGAGCGTCATGTCTGCCCCGCGAGGGGGCAGCACTCATAGTGCGTCTGATGAGGACGTGGAACAGTATGCAGTCCAGTACTCTGCTCCACCCGGCCTACCCCCCACCCTGCTGGCGCCCCTTTTTGAGAGCGTAATGTCTGCCCCGCGAGGGGGCAGCACTCATCGTGAGTGTGATGAGGACATGGGACAGTACGAAGTCCAGTACTCTGCCCCACCCTCCATTGGGGAGTGGCCCCCTTAACCCCTCTACCCCTCCTTCTCTTCACGGAGCACAGCGGCTCTGCACGGAATTGCCAGGCATGGCCCGACAGGGCCAAGGGTGGGTTCGTGAGCTCCATGCACGACACTCCACCATGCTGTACAGCATGCAGGCGGATACTCTGTCTCCTAACCGCGCGGATGGGCTCATGAAGCATGGACGGGCCTCACGTGAGGCAACTTAAAGGACGGAGGGAGGAGCCTCTTGTCATACAGGGCGGCGGCTCTCCAGATACCCGCGCGACTTGCCCCTTGGGTGAGTCTGGGTGCTTGAATGGGTAGAAGCCCCATGGACTATTGCTCCTTAATATGATTTCCTTCCATGTCCCGCCTCTGGCAGGACAATTGGAGGTGGTGGATCCTAGCACCAGCAATTACTTCCGTGTGGGCCCAGGCTTGTCGGTGACCATACTCTATGGTTTGGTGGTGGGAGATATCAACGTGTGTAGGGACACGTCAATTGTCTGCCGTCATGTACGGTGTAATCGTTGAAGTGTGGGCCCGGCCCCTGCATCTTGTGTCCCTCCTTGGAATCCCACAAGCAGTTCAAGACAAATCGTTTCCGCTCATGTCCGTGCGGTTATGTACTATACGTATGCTAAGCTCATGGGCCACTATAGTTTGCAGCTGCCACCAACTGCTTCGGCGGGGCTTGTCTGGGACAGGTTCTTGCCGACCCCAAATGCAATTTAGTTGAGTGGAGCATCTGGGCTTGTGCAAGGGTGAAGGGTGCAACAATATTAAACCCCCTTCCTCCTGTACAACAGAAGTTGAGCATTTACTTTCACAGCGTGCACTGTTGCCTTCATGATCCCTTGCCTTACATTAGGTGGTGCCACCATCCCAATGCAGGTTCTCAATGATCCCCTGCCCACCCACCCACCCATTTGGCAAAAATCCGGGAGCGGTCGGCGATCTTCCTCTCCCATCGAGATGGCTGGTCCCCCATTTTGTTTTGGCTCTGTTTTAGGTGGGGGGGGACTAGAGGACATGGGGGTCGGTGTGGTTTTGGGGGAATACCTCTCAGCCATTAGGGTCCAGTCAAGCAACATTCTGGCTGGAAGCAACATTGTGACTAAACTGGAGTGATTGGTGAATTGCATCATGGCCCATTTCCCGCAAGACTGATATTTGCCCTCATGCACAACCCACTTTCCCTTCTCACAGTTGCTATTTGCCCCCACCGGCCGCACCACTTTGGGTGCCGGAATGTCCCACCATTGAGAGCGCGGGCATAGCCAGTGCGGAAGCACATGACGGATTCAGAGGGTGGGCCCAGGAAGGTCATCTACAAAGACATCGCCACTGGGACTTGGCAAGTCAAGTATCGTGACCGCTCCCCCCCGCCGTATCAGGGGTTTGAGCGCAATGAAGAGGCCTGTCTTGTCCCTTTCAGTGGTGTGGGCACGGGCATTGGCTCTGGCGTCTCTGTGAGGCACCGCCTGCGGCCGAGACGTCCTGCAGACCCCCGCACAGGTGGAGCCTCAACGCGGCCCAGGGCCTTCCAGGCAGTGGAAGCCGACCGGCAGTCTGCTGCCTCTTCGCAATATAGTTTCATGGCTGTGCCCCCTACCTTCCCAAAGCCCAGCAACAGGGTAAGGATGTGCCGCGGGACCTCGGGTTGCATGTGTGCAGAATGTGACACTCGGGACGCATTGGAGCAATTTGAACGGAACCGGTACACACCTCCCCCACCCCTGCACCCCACCTCCTCTCATACTCCTCACCACACCTTTCTCTTTACTCCATACCTCACCCCCATACCTACTTGTTGCTCCGCAGCCTGCCTTGTCCTACTGGTCGCACGCCACTGCTTTGTTGTTGCTCTACACCGCCCCGTCACTCTCTCATGCCATACCTAGCCTCACCGCAGGGGCACTCACAGCCGCCAACGCCCCACGTCCCACAGTCATCAGTTGCCTGATTAGGCCCTGCTTCTGCAACACCAGGCCTGGTCCTCCAACCTGTCCTGGGGTCCTCAACCCTGCAGGACTAGTGGCCTCAATCAGTGTCGGGTTGCTACAGATGCCCCACACCGGTTGCTCAAAGAATGTTGTGACTTGGGACACATGGAGGATTGTTCAGGGTTGTTGAGTGTCAGTGACGGTTTATTGGGGTTGTTGATGGTTAACGAGGTTCTTGAGTGTTGTGGCTAACAAAAATTAGAGTTCAGGTAGCAAGTGTGGAAATCTTGGGGATTGTTTGGGGGTTGTTTAATATTCCCTTGGGGGGTTGGGGGGACTTTTCGAGGATTGTTCTGGTTGACAGCTGAGTGTAAGCTGAAGTTAGCAAAAGTAAGGGCAGCATTTTTTCATTACAAACATGCATTGAGGGAAGGCACAGTGCAACAGCACTGCAAACTGTTATTAGCCCCAATACAGGGCCGCACGTGGGGCATTACGTGCATATTGGGGTGAGGGTAGGGAATTGGGATAAGGACTGAGAGGAGGGCCACACCTTGTATTGAAGCCACACCAGTGTCTTTACTTAATTGGCTTGCCTTGCAAGGGCATGGTGTTCTCAGGTGACCATAAAGATGGCAGCGATGTGTGCTGTGATAGTTGCTCGTATTCTTGCGAACCATGCCACTGCCTCATCGTCGTTTGCGCCGCGCGCATCACGAATCCATTGGTCGGGGTCGATGGGTTCCGCCGTCGCGACCTCGTTCCTACGTTTGCGTTTCATGCCGCTCCGCATGGGCGCCCCGACGTGATTTCGTAGGTTTTGCGGCGTTTCTCGCGGTGGAAGCGCCTGAGCGCCGTACTTTGTCAGCCATAGGGGCGACGGTGGCCGGTGAGGTGTAGGGTCTGCGTATTTCCGTCTTAGCGTTTGGACAGAGTGAATCATGCGAAACTGAAAAAGGCCCACCTCCGTCCGAAGTTTATGCCGTTCTGTGGTGGGTATGGCGTCAATGAGAGACAGTGGTACGAGCAGCCTGGCACAGAGCCAAAGTTCCTGGCTGTTGGCCGTTTGCTGCCATTGGTACGTGTGTTGGGCCCAATCAATCCAGCTCCTGCGCCACAGGTCCCAGAAAACGGCCCAGGCGGGACAGTAAGCCAGTCTCGACTGCACTGATGCTCCGTGTTGTTGGCCACACTGGGAGCATAGGGTGGGTGTTCGTTCCCAAGGGGCACCTACTCCCCACCACCTTACCTGCCCCCACAGCCATGGCGTCCACGCGTTTCGTCTGTAGTGTTTCATGGGGAGCCAACTCACCAAGTGTACCTCTGGTGTTTGTTTTTGTCTACGCACTTGCATAATCCCTGCCTTGGCAGGCGTGGGCATGATTTGTCCGGTGATGACAATATCATGGGGTTGTGGTTGTTGGGAGTCCATGGGCAGGTTGTCGCCCATATTGGCAAGGACATCGGAGTGGTTGTTCCCCTGTATGTCGTGGTAGTCTTTCTACGTGGTGGCTTGTTCTAGGGTACGGTGTCCCGGAGTCCATCGTATCGTCAGTCGTTTCGAGGAGGTGTTGAGATAACCTTTGTCGCAGTAGTCCTGGTCCTTGACCACCCCCTTGCGTTTTATAGGTGTGGCTTTCACCACACTTTGGTTGTCAAGTATGATGTCGTCCCCTGGACTGACCAGTTCAGAGGCCAACGCGCACGGTCCGTGGTAAACCTGAGTAAAAAAATTTTTTTTTACTCAGTTTCAAAACTGAGTAAAAAAACAATTTGTTACTCAGTAAGTGGGGTTTCTACTCAGTTGCGAAACTGAGTAAAAAAATTTATTTTTTTCTTACTCAGTAAAAAACTGAGTAGAAAACAAAATTTTTTTTTACTCAGTAAGAAACCGAGTAGAAAAATTTTTTTTTTTTACTCAGTAAAAAAATTAGTAAAAAAAAGCCACTTTGCCCACTTGTGGGCCACTTCTGACTTTGCCCCCCGCTCTGAAGCGGTGGGGATCCCCGATACGGCAGGGGTGAGGTAGCCATTTTGCCCACTTGTGGGCCACTTCTGATTTTGCCCCCCGCTCTGAAGCGGTGGGGATCCCCGATACGGCAGGGGTGAGGTAGCCATTTTGCCCGCTTGTGGGCCACTTCTGATTTTGCCCCCCGCTCTGAAGCGGTGGGGATCCCCGATACGGCAGGGGTGAGGTAGCCACTTTGCCCACTTGTGGGCCACTTCTGATTTTGCCCCCCGCTCTGAAGCGGCGGGGATCCCCGATACGGCAGGGGTTACGTAGCCACCTTGCCCACTTGTGGGCCACTTCTGATTTTGCCCCCCGCTCTGAAGCGGCGGGGATCCCCGATACGGCAGGGGTGAGGTAGCCACTTTGCCCACTTGTGGGCCACTTCTGATTTTGCCCCCCGCTCTGAAGCGGTGGGGATCCCCGATACGGCAGGGGTGAGGTAGCCATTTTGGCCACTTGTGGGCCACTTCTGATTTTGCCCCCTGCTCTGAAGCGGCGGGGATTTCCGATACGACAGGGGTGAGGTAGCCATTTTGCCCACTTGTGGGCCACTTCTGATTCCGTTCCCCGCTCTGAAGCGGTGGGGATCCCCGATACGGCAGGGGTGAGGTAGCCATTTTGCCCACTTGTGGGCCACTTCTGATTTTGCCCCCCACTCTGAAGCGGTGGGGATCCCCGATACGGCAGGGGTGAGGTAGCCATTTTGCCCTCTTGTGGGCCACTTCTGATTTTGCCCCCCGCTCTGAAGCGGCGGGGATCCCCGATACGGCAGGGGTGAGGTAGCCACTTTGCCCACTTGTGGGCCACTTCTGATTTTGCCCCCCGCTCTGAAGCGGTGGGGATCCCCGATACGGCAGGGGTGAGGTAGCCACTTTGCCCACTTGTGGGCCGCTTCTGATTTTGCCCCCCGCTCTGAAGCGGTGGGGATCCCCGATACGGCACGGGTGAGGCAGCCACTTTGCCCACTTGTGGGCCACCTCTGATTCCGCCCCCTGTTCTGAAGCGGTGGGGATCCCCGATACGGCAGGGGTGAGGTAGCCACTTTGCCCACTTGTGGGCCACTTCTGACTTTGCCCCCCGCTCTGAAGCGGTGGGGATCCCTGATACGGCAGGCGTGAGGTAGCCATTTTGCCCACTTGTGGGCCACTTCTGATTTTGCCCCCTGCTCTGAAGCGGCGGGGATCCCCGATACGGCAGGGGTGAGGTAGCCACTTTGCCCACTTGTGGGCCCCTTCTGATTTTGCCCCCCGCTCTGAAGCGGCGGGGATCCCCGATACGGCAGGGGTGAGGTTGCCAATGCCACGCATGCCACTCCTGCCAATGCCACTGATGACACCCGTCCCGGTGTGTGGATCTGTCGGAAGTGGTATGCGTTGCCTCCTCAATACCCCCAAAATGCTAATGGTCAATTGGAAAATGACCAAGCATTTTGCAAAAAGCTGCATTTGGAAAACAAAGAACATCTCTTTGAGAGATGCAAGCTGAATCCCACCCCGAGAGGCAAGCCTCACAAAAGAGATACTAAGGCCGACTTGATGTTCAAGCGTGTCTTTTGTAACTACTTGTAAGTAGTTGGCCCCACCCTCCCTCCCTCCTCTGTGCATGCATGCATACGATACTCAACCCTCTTTGGTGAAGTGGTTGTGTGATCCCTCCCTCCTCTGTGCATGCATGCATACGGTACTCAACCCTCCTTGGTGAAGCGGTTGTGTGATATATATATGATGGTTTGGCCCGGGTGGGGCGCCACTAACACAAGTGGCCGGGAATCGACTCGGGGGCCTTGTGCCCTTAAACAAAAGTACCACCTACCATCAAAGTGTGCAGTTTTTTGTGCAATTTTTTTCAAAAAAATTGTCTTTTTACTGAGTAAAATTTTTTTTTTCAAAAAAAGGTTTAAAATTTTTTTTCTCAGTTTTACCTCAAATCTACTCAGTTTTACCACATTTTACTCAGTTTTACCTTGTCTGGTACTCAGTTTTACCAAATACCCCAACGCGCAAGCGATTGTCTCGGCCCGATACACTTGCCGAGGCCCATGTACCCGGAAAGCTGCGCGGTAGGTCCCGTTGTATATAACCCCCTCCCGCTCGTCCGTGTCGTTTCGACCCGTTTGTATACCACCGCGTGGTGGTGGGTTCACCTGTGTAGTGTATGGTGATCCCGTGGATCTTCTGCTGGTGGGGTAGCGCCTGACAAACCTCGCGGGTTTCCTCAGGGGTTGGTTCGTCTGGCGGGTTCATCCAGCCGTAGTCCAGACGGTTGGTCGCCGGCCGTGTCTTCCCTGCGTGTGTCTCTTGATCCTCCTCCGAGCTCTCCGAGTCGTATAGTCCCGCCGACAGGGGCCGATGTTGCCTGGGTTGGGATATACGCTGACCCACCGTGCGCCCTAGGGCTCGGACGGCGTCAATGTATTTATATTGGGTTGCGGTGAGCTGTTGTGTAGGGCCGTTTTTCTGCAGTTCTTGCTGCCCTATTGTGACCCACCGGGTGATGTAGGACCACCATAACTGACGGAGGCCAAGTCCCCCGTGGCTGAGGTTGGTAGTCAGCCGGTGGTTGTTCATTTGTTGTTCTATCCCGGGTGTGTCCCTGATGTGCTGTAGTAGTATGTCATCCCAGTGTGCCATCCGTGTCCTATTCCCGAGGAAAAGCCCTCTGTAAGTCCACCGGGGGATGAGGACGGCGTTTATGATGGCTACCTTTTCGTAAGTGTTTAGCGGTAAGGTCCTGTATGCCGCTACGTCGTGGTGCAGCTGTGTGGTGACCATGTCCCATGCTGTGTCTTCTTGTGTGGGGTGGGCGAGCATGTGCCCCAGATACGTCATTATGGGTGGACGCACGGGGATGAGCTGGTGCTGCCAAGTGATGGGTGTTAGGTTGTAGTCCTTAGCCCAGTGGTACACTTCAGTTTTGTCCTTATTGAAGCGTAGCCCCATTGTGTAAGCCACGTCGTGGAGTGTATCTAAGGTGTGAAGTAGTGCTTCCTCCGTGGGCGCACGCACAGCAATGTCATCAACGAACACGTATAGTTGGGCTCCCTGGCACCGCTCTTTGGTTTCGCGTAGGAGTATGTCGTAGTATAAGAGAAATAGTGTCGGGCAGAGGGGGCACCCCTCCTTCATTCCCCTGGTGGGACGTATGGGGAGGTCCCTTCCGTGGAGGGTCAGTACGGCAGGTGTGTGCTGGTATATTTCCCCCAGCATTCGGATGATGTTTTCTGGTGCCCCTGCCTCCTTGACGATCCCAGTCAGCATTGGTCGAGGGACTGATGGGAATGCCTTGGCCACATCGAGTAGGGCCACGTACCCGTCTTGTGCGTGTAAGTCGTTAAGTAGCTTCGTGGCCAGGGTCGTGGTGTTTCGGCCCTGTGTGGCGCCGTGTTGTATGTCTAGGAGTCCCGGGGTCATGGCCCTAGATATACGCGTCAGGAGGAGGCGTGTGAGTATGCTATATATGGCTGTGGATACGTAGATTGGCCTGTAGTTTCTTGGGTCCTGGGGATCTTTCTTTTTATATATGAGCACTACCCTGGACTGCAGCCATGCCACTGGGATGTTTTGTCCGTTCCAGACAGCTATGATTGCCTGGTATAGTTGTTGCTGTATGTGGTTAGGTAGGTGTCGGAGCAGGTGTGGAGGTACACCATCAGGTCCGGCAGATTTATTTTTTGGTGCCCGTAGGCACCGCAGGTACTCCTCATATGCTGGGGTTGTGGTGTTCCATGTGTGGTGCCGTACATGTTTCCGTATTAGTCGTCGGCACGCGTCCTCGTCGTATGTTGGGTCGCCCGCAAAGTGGTTGAGGACGTGTTGTGTCCCTCCTATCGGAGGTTGTGGCGTGTCTTGAGCTATGAGTCCGGTGCGCCATCTTTTGACCATTTTATAGAAGTAGCCTGATTTGTGCACAGCTTCCCGGCGCAGTTTGCCGATTTGTCTCCGTATGTGTTGTTCTTGTGCCTCCCCGTATTCGCGTAACCGTGCCTTGGGGTCCGTGGTTTCCGACCAGGTTGCGGTGGCCGATATCTTGGTGCGTGTTGGTTGTCGTGGTCGCGCCGCGTGTGCTATTGCCGAAAGGATGCGTCGTGCTGTGTGTAGGGGTGGGTCGGTGTTCTTTACGGGTAGTGTGGATATGGAGTTGGTAAACCGTTGGAAGTGTGTGGTATACCACTTCGTGACCGTGGGCTGCGGTTTCCTGCGGGGTGGGTCGGGGGCCCCTATCCTCCAGCGGATTCCAAGTAGGACCAGGGCATGGTCCGATATGGGCATTTGTATGGTGTCATAGTAAGTCCAGGGTATGTTGGGTATTTGTTGCCTGATCAGTATGGCGTCCAGGCGACGTGGCCGTCCATGCCTAGGTATGCGGGTATAGTACTGTCGGGGTTCGGGTGGCTGGCTACTCGCGTGTAATGGGTCGAGGAACACGCCGTTGGCGAGGTCTTCCTGCCACGGGCGTGTCGGGTTTGAAGACCAAATGTCATCGTTGTAATCCCCCATTACAATGTCATACGGTTGGGGGGATTGCAGGAATAGGTCTACCTCTTGCTTGTCCTGGCGGTTGAATTTGGAGTACACACACGCTATGGTTCGGCGGGGGCTATTGGGGAGCTGCAGCCTGATGGCCCCTGCTAAACCGTTAGGCGAGTATAACGTTTCGAGTATGTGGGGGACCACAATGTTGCGGACGATGAATGCTACCCGTGGTTCGGTCCCAGGCGCAGCGTAGCACTTGTAGTTGTTGTTGAGTGCTGTTGTGGCCGCCTCCGGCATAGGGAAACACGGATTATATTCCTGGATGCCACAGAGGTCGATACGGCACTGACTGATCAGGTGGAGAGCACTGGCCTAGCGCTTTAGGGTGACAGAGCCTTGTGCTCCTTGTATGTTCCAGGTGGCCAGTTTCATGTCGTGGTCCTTTGCGGTGGTCGTACCGTCGATTTGTGTTGACCACCAGGTGTTGTGCGTATTCCTCTATGTCGAGCAGCGGAACGGGGGGTCCCGGCACGTCCCGGCACCCGCGCCGGAGCTGGTACATCCTTCGGTGTCCGGGGTTGGGGTGGACATCTCCGCATTGGAGTACCCAGTTGTTGTTGTACCGTGTGTTGTGAGGGCTGGTCACCGTAGTGATGGATACCGGTGTGCAGTAGTAGCGGCTTGGCACCCCCGTGTCAAGGGCGGTCGGGGTGTGGAAAAAACAGGCGATGTAGAGGAGGAACAGGCAGGGCCGCCACAACTGGTAGCCGTGGGGGGTTGGGCCCCGTGTATTGCCGTGCCGGTGTCGAAGCGGCGGGGTGTACCGCCTGCGTACTCTCCGTATTACAGGGAGCAGGTATTCTGGTCCCTCTGTATGTGTAGTGGGCGCCAAGAGTAGAAGGAGGGCCGTAATGGCGATGAAGGGCATGAGGAACAGGCACCTCACTTTTTCCCCTTCCCTGCGGGGTTTTTGACGGCCCCTCCCCTTTCCCTTTGTTTCCCTTTGCAACTATCACAGCACAAGACGAACCAACCCAGAAGCGCCAGCGTCCCAGCGTTGACGCACAGCGATGGGTACAGTACAAAACGACAGCTGACAGGTTGGCACAAGAACACACACAACGAACACACGACATATACCATAGGGCACACGCCGCCGCGTTGACACGGCAGCACCTACGCACCCTGCACACGCACTACACCAACACACTAACAGCCAAAACGGACTATCACATGCTCGTCACAAAGCTGATCAAAGACCAGATGATAGCACAACGACTGCACGACACACACGCACACCTGTGCCAAATACGCAGGCAATGGTATGAACAAGCAAAGTACGACACAGGGATGTGGTATGCAGATGCCAAAATGCTGCTGCTGATCTGCGGGCGAACCAGAGGCTGTGCGCTGGCACCGAGAAGCTGCTGGACCTTCACCTACGACAGGCACTCTACATGTGGTGCCAGCAGAAACACTTGGCAAACATGACACAGTACTACCATGACGCCTGCAAACATAAGACGACACAATACTGGCAAACAACCCAACCAGCACGACAGACGATATACCTCATACGGAAACGGCCGCGAGAACATTGGGACCCCACCTTGTGGGAAGTCCCGATGCAGCCTCTACCAAAACGCCACAAAACGCACTGGGATCCAAACGAGTGGGAAATACCAATGACATGACCACAACCACCCCAACGGGAAACCATGGGGGCGCAGTCATGAGCTGCAGCCCGTATGCACACCCTGGCTTTGCCGAAATGTGCACTCTACATTGAACTTGGCCCACAGTGGCCCTTGGCACATTATGAACTGGCCCATTTGATCATTAAAGATGGCAGCCATGTGAATAGTTGCAAAGTAATATCGTATCATTGCACAAATAAGCCCCCTCCCCGCACCCCCACACCGGTACAATGACAGTGGCTGGCAGGACAGACGGTAAGTACCCCCTCCCCCCCACCAGGATCCGGGGACGCTGTGCGGTTCCTCTACACGCTGCTGAGCACACCCCCATGCGAAAGAAGATACGCATGACAGGGGATGACACACAGGGGGGGGTAGGAAGGAAAGATTGGAGCACGTGGTGCAGATACCCAATCGTCGTGGCCCAGTGGATACACCACACCTCTTCTGTCCTGTAGAGGATGGTTCGAACCCCGGGGGGGGATAGAGATACACCGAACGACCCGAACCCCCCTTTTTGGGCGAGAGGGAGAGAGAGAGAGAGAGACAGAATGTAGGACGCAGTGGGAAAGGAAATGAGAGGAGCAACAGAGAGGAGAGAGAGAGAGAGTGGGGCGAAGGAGAGAGAGCAGGAGAGAATGGGAGGGAGAGAGTGGGAGAGAGACCCACAGAGCAAGAGTCGGGGGCTAACCGGCGCAAAGGGAGGGTGGTGGGTTTGAGCTGACCAGGGTGTATGGGACGCCAAGACAGCACAGATCAGGCAAATGGTGAAATAACAGGGCGCCATTGCGCCCCTGAGCCACAGGCTCGACACGTCGTTACGTGTTGAAAGGCCGAAGCATGACTGGGGCTGCGAGAGTGCGGCCCATGTGAGGAAGTCGGAAGCAAGTAGGCATGAAAATGTGGGCAGCATGCGCATGCATGGTGTGGAGCTGAAATGGTATGCGCCACACACAGTACAGCAACGAACTGTTGAGTTGCCTGGCAGCCGGAGCTCTTGTTGAAATGTTGAGAAGCCTTTGCGCCACCAAAGGCGCCTTTGCGCCCCCGAGGCTCGAGTACGACACGTCCGTTTTTTTTCTAAGCTCTCACTTTAGGGCAGTAGGGAATGGGTGGATGGTGGTTTCCCCAGATAGCAAGGTAGAACTGAGGCGAGACCTCTGACACTGCGGGACACTATCAAAGGGACAGCGAAATATGCATGCGCCCGTGTGAGCTGATGCCCAAGCCTGCTAGTGTTTGTTCGTAACAGCATTTTTGAGCTAAGGCGAGACCCCTGTCAGTGCGAGGCCGCGAAGCTTTCATGCGCCCTCGTGAGTTGAAGAAGCTTGAACATGAAGCACAGTGCACACTCCTTGACGCGGAACGTTCTGGGTTTGTTGCCCTGGTGGGACTTATCGTCGACCTCGTGCCGCTGATATAGGAAGCACGAGCAGCAAACTATGTGTGGATCACGTTGAGGCAACCGGAAACCAAACAGAGGTTACATCGGCTACTGGCGTCGATTTTTACAATTCTGATATTGCATTTCCCTGATTTGGCCCTGCAGGTGGAACAAAGAGAGAACACTCATGCTTGCTACAGGATTTGGTCGGGCCAGGTGCCTACCCGTGCAGGCGCCAAAATGGTCAAAGCGAGTGGCACACGAAGCGAAGTCGGTGGGGACATGTGGCTGTGGGTGCAGGGATGGGGCCTGCACTGGATTGTATCCACCATGCCCTGACACGGTCAGCTACTGGCGGCGGCGTTGTGTTTTGGCATCTGCATGAAGATGCGAGATATATATATTGTAGGCTTAACGGGACACATCCGGATATGCCACAGGTCTTGCAGGCTGCAGGCTGCAGATGGGATGTGCATGACTAACCGGCGCCTGTGGGAGGGGTGAGAGCTGACCCAGATGGCCCAAGGAAAATTTGTGCGGTGGTACCAAGCAAAACTCGATGTAGAACTGGATAGTGGTGCAGTGCAACAAATTGACATAATGAACTGAGAGTTGTGACTATGACCATATACCTATGTCACGGGGGTGTATGCGAGTCCTGCATCCTTTGCTCATGCCCCCCCCCCGCAAAACAGTCATTAGTCCAGAGGGGGCAGGTGTTGACCCTCCCCTGAGCACCTCATGCATTGGGGGGGGGGTATAGTCTTCGTTTAGCACCTTGAAGGTGTGGGAAGGCCGTCCACATGCTTTTTGGGCATGGGGAACTGAGTCTTGACCCTATCTCTGTGAGGGGGCAGCACGTTGAGAAAGAGCCCAAAAATGTTTGAGCCCAAAAATGTTTAAGCCCAGCGGCAGGGCATTCGGACGAGGACAAGGTTTGCTGCACTGTTATGAACCTCGCAGTTTGAGCAGCATTTGAATGAGTTCATGGCCCCCACCACGGGGGAAACGTCACTTTCACATTTCTTTTGGAAACGGTCGGTTGTACTGTGCTCTCCAAAAGGGCAGGACACCGAGCTGCACAGCCTACCTCGTCTTCCAATCCTCACTCTCTACCTGAATTGCCCACTGAGCATGTCCAGGAGTTCAAGGTGGTTTGGAGTCGTAAAAAGAAGTTTCACACAGTTCCTTTGGAAAGGGCACGCGCACAGAAGTAACATCATGTTTCAATGCGATTCACACTACCAGCGTTGTGCATGCACAGCTGCAGTTTTGAAGTGTTACGCTCTGGTGGTGCAATCCCCCCCCCCCCCCCCCTAAGGGGGGCGTCACGATTTTTGGGGGGGGGATTACAAGGGCGTGGTAATGTACATTGCAGGCAGCCATGATGTCGACCGTGACATCCTTCAAGTTGCACTAACGATGTTTGATTGTAGATATGGATGCCAAAGTGACGGATGGATACGTAGTATTTCATCTCGACTGTACATAGCCTATCCTTTAGGACACCAGAACTGCAGTGTGAATGATGGTGGCGCCCACACCGGCAGGGCTTCTTCAGAATAATTAAAAACCAAGGGGGGGGACCCCTCCCCCAAAACCCCCTCCCCCCCTCCCCAGACCAAAGTGGTGTAAAGCGTAAGTCGCTTATTTTTTTTTTTTTGGCGTAAGTCGCGTTTTTTTTTTTTTGGCGTAAGTCGCGTGTGGGGAAAAAAAACTGAAAAATGTGTGATACGCGACTTACGCTTTTTTTGCGACGCGACCTACACCAAACAAAAAAAGTTACGTGACTTACGCTTTTTTTTTATATAAAAAAGCGACTTACGCCAAAAAAAAAAGTTTACGCGACTTACGCCAAAAAAAAAAAGTTACGCGACTTACGCCAAAAAAAAAAAAAAAAAGCGACTTACGCTCATTTCCACAATCGAGTTACGCTTCTGATTTTGCCCCCCGCTCTGAAGCGCTGGGGATCCCCGATACGGCAGGGGTGAGGTAGCCATTTTGCCCTCTTGTGGGCCACTTCTGATTCTGCCCCCCGCTCTGAAGCGGTGGGGATCCCCGATACGGCAGGGGTGAGGTAGCCATTTTGCCCACTTGTGGGCCACTTCTGATTTTGCCCCCCGCTCTGGAGTCGGGGTCTAGGACGAAGTATTTCTGCTTTTTGTCCCTTGCACAGGGACCCTACGGTGCCTTGAGCGTGCTGGCCGGCGGGTAACGGCTCATTGCACCATTAGGTTTGGGGTGTTGTGCCCCCCTTTGACTTGCTGGAAGAGATGCTTGTGAAGGACATCCGTAACGCTTGTGCGCGGAACACAAATCCGCGTGCAAAGCCGAAGGCATCGGACACAAAGTCTGATTTGATCTACAAGCGTGTGTTTGGCGACTTCTTGTAGTTGGCCCCACGCCATTATGGTTGCATGCGAAGAATGTAGTTCGCCCCAGGTGACCGGACTCAGGTGGTATCACTGGCTTGAGCTTCGTAGCCGGTGGCGCCGGCAGCAATATAGTCATTTTGATACCGCTTGCCAAAGGCCGAAGGGCAAATTGCAATTTTTGTTTGCGGTCATGCCGCACGTTATTTCCGCCGCCATTCGGCGATGAGTATAAAAACCACCCTTCACGCCACGGCTCCATTGCTTTACCCGTGCCGGAGGTACCCAAAATGTCCGTGGGGGCTATATGCTTCACCTCCTCCGGTAGCAATGGCGGTTGTTGGGTGGTTCTTGTGTTTCCCCGCCTTTTTTTTGGAAAAATGGGTTTTTTTTTCCCATACGCGACTTACGCCAAAAAAAAAAAGTTTACGCGACTTACACCAAAAAAAAAAATTTCCGTCGAAAAAAAAAAACGCGACTTACGCCAAAAAAAAAAAGTTTACGCGACTTACGCCAAAAAAAAAAGTTACGCGACTTACGCCAAAAAAAAAAAAATAAAAAAGCGACTTACGCTTATTTCCACAATCGAGTTACGCTTTCCTCACCAAAGTGACCGTAGTGGGAAAAAACGAAATTTACAATAGGGAAAATCTGATCAGGCCATTTTTGGTACACCAAGTTTTGGGTCCAAAAACCCCTCCCCCCCTCCCCCCCCCCTGCTCAAAAGAAGCCCTGCACACCAGTACAATTAAAAAGTATTGAACTGAGGGAGTCTGGCATGAGGTCAGGATCATGCCGGTTATTTCAACACCTGACATCATGGCCCACAGACACCACCACCACAACCATCAAACATGAACACAAACACATGAGTTGCTGCAACGTTATGAACCTCGCAGTTTGAGCAGCATTTGTATGAGTTAATGGCCCCCTACCACTGGACATTCAGTCCATCAGTACCAATCAAGATCTTGGCAATGGTGAGAACAGCAGCCACACTGTTGCATTATAGGGCAGGGAGGGGGCAAACTCGGAGGTGTCGTTCCTCTCCCGGCAGTTGGCAGCGACAATCAACTTCTTGCCACTCACGAAGATCCATTAAGCCACTGTGTTGGCCCAGGTTTCTTTTTCTCCATGATGGCTGGTCATGGCACCATGACTTGGATGCATGTGTGTATGTGTGAATCCATATCGCAAGCTTGGGCTTGGGCTGGGCTCCGATTCTGATTTAATTTTCTGCAGGAGTGCTTCCTGTCTAGTGGTCCTTCAGTGTGTAAAGGATGCGCAAAGTTTTTCCAACAGTTATCCTGTGGGAAAGATCAACTTTCGTCAAAGGAAAACCTTTTCTGGCCTTTGTTGGCACCGCACACTCAGTCGCAGACTCTCCACCACCCCATTTCTTCTCCCCCCCCCCCCCCTCCAAACAACCCAGATGGGGCAATCTAAATGGTGTAGATGGAAGCACTAAGGGCCCAGAATTGATTTGCTGGACTATCCCTTTCGGGTGCACACGCGAAATCCACATGGATTTGTCCACACAAAGAACGTTCGCATCAATCCCATGCCTCCAGCTCAATCCCCTCATGCACATATGAGCTCCTTCAGGCTTGCACAGAAGCACCTCCCAAACAGTGCACGCATCCTTGCGCAGGGTGCCCTTCCGTACAATTACATACCCCAGCAGCAGTGCACAGACCTTTACATACAACATTTCTCATCCGCGTGTACGTACAACCAGTCACCTACGTGCAGATGCCCCAGCCTACCCTAAGCGGCAGCCAGATACCCTTGCCCGTAGCCATATGCATTTGCGTATATCATACCCCCAGGGCAGTACACACAAATGTGGATCGCACTTTGTTGCATGCTGTGCTCCACAAGCACATGCTTCGTTTGAGTCTTATTTGCTGTGTACCATGCCCACCTCAGTGGCCTGTATCTTCCCCATGCCTTACCTCCAAACCTGGATCAGGGACACCCTACAATCTAAGCGGCAACTTCCAGAACAGATTGGATTGTTGATGGGTCCGCGTCCTAAGGATGCCCGCAGCCCAATGCTGTCAGACAAGTTCCAGGCCGCCAAGAACACTTCAAAACTGTGTCGCCTGCTGGGCAATCTCAGTGTACCCATCCCAAAGCTTATCCAGTCGTATGAGGCACACTGCCCGGCGAGTAAGGACAGCCCCTGTGCAGAGGAGGGTGTGGGGTTGCAGAGGTTCCGGCAGTTGCTGGAACAGTTGCTATCTGTCCCCGTTGTGGAGGTGTGTATTGTGTAGGTGGTGGGATGGTGGGGAGATTGCATTCAGGGGAAAGGTGGTGCTTGCCGGAGCCCTGGGTGAAGGAGGGCGTTGAGCAGAGTGGTATTGCAAGGTAAGGAAACTTTGTCAGAGACTGCCCTGGATGACCGGATGACCCACCCACCTCGACTGCGCAAATACAGGGGGGGGGGTTTGACGGGAGGAATATTTCGTTGTGGGAAATTTTGGTATTTCAAATATGTGCGAAATTTCCCGCTCAATTTTCAGGCCACTGTGCGAAATAACCCCAAGGTTGCCCGGCCTGCCGAGCCAGCTCAACTTGCCGAGCAAGCGTCGCAGCACCTATGGGGCTTTCAATTGTCTCCATTGTGGTTGGGCATTGTGCATGGACCGAGTGCGTGATGTTTATCATGAATTTTCCCAATATACTTCCCACCTGATGACCCCCCCCCCCCCTCAAAAAAGGAGTATCCAGGTATGGGGGGGTAGGGGGGTCGAAATCCCTAGCTTGCAACTGTCAAAAGTAGTGCGCAGTGCAAGGATTCCTCCCAAGGACCGAATATTTGGTTCAAAATTTTCAGATGATGTGGCTTTCCAAATGACCCTGAGTGTGGCTTAGGGGTAGCGGGCGCATGGGCGGCAGTGATTGGTGACAACTTCTTGCTGCTATTAGCAACTACCCCCCCCCCCCCCCCCCTTGTCTAAGCTACGCCCTTGTCCAAGCTACAGTAGGCGTAGGGACCGTATTAATTTGGTACCTAATTTTAATTCGGTACCAAATTTAGTGCAACCACATAAGACATGGGTTTGACGAATTTGCCGGGTACATAGGGTCATGTACACATTTGTTGTGCGTGTTTGCCCACTTGAACCCACATAACTCTGATTTTGGGGGTATTTGTGCATTATATTCCCCCTTCTTGCACTAGCTCACCATGCAATCTTCTCTTTTTGAACCCGGACGCCCGGTTATTTTCACACGTTCCACCGGTGAGCGTGTGGATGCCACAATGAAGGGACCACCGGAGAAGGGGGACCAGTTTGCGGTGTTGGAGTACATGAAGGCTGGGCAGGTGGGCAAGTGATTGAGTTCTTCATTCGGTCCCCGTCCCCTTCCCCGGAACCAACCTCATCATCGCAAGAAGGGTTTCCAAGCCGAACATTTGTAGGCTTCTCATGCTTCATTGCTTGTGAGAACATGGGTGTGAACCTGAATTTCCATGTTTCAATGGCTTTCTTGTGTTTGCATGCCTTTGGGAACATGGGTGGAGGTTGAGGTGCACTCATACTATGCGCTCATTTACGTGTTTGTCGGTAGTTGTATATGTCGCGCGCAAGCTACGCCCGTGTCCAAGCTACAGTAGGCGTAGGGACCGTATTAATTTGGTACTTTGGCGTAGCTTAGACAAGAGGGGGGGGGGGGGGGTAGGTCCAGAATCGCGAATTGCCGACTCAACAATGGCAAATCTGAGCTGCACAAGCCGTGAATACGGACAACTGCCTGATTGTAGAAGAAACATGTCATGGGGCTGGTGTGTCGCCATGGGAATCTTCCCGCGAAAGTTGTGGAAACAACGCCTAGCGCTGTCTAGACAAGGGTGTTGTCTAGGTGTGACATGTCCCAGGATGAGATCAGTGGTTTGGCATGGGCAGCTTTTGAAGCAAGAAATCTTAAATACACAACAATGCACCAATAATCCTACTTTGTCCAGCCAGCAAACGCACAGGAGAAGCTCAATATCCGAAATATCGTAAATTTGCAAAACGGAAATAGACAGTTCCCTCGCCCCTCTGTACAAATGTAGTGCAGCCGCATAACACATGGGTTTGGTGACAAATTTGCCATCTACATAGGGTCATGGACACAGTTGTTGTGAGTGTTTGCCCACTTGAACCCACATAGCTCTGATTTGGGGGATATTTGTGTACTATATCCCCCTTTCTTGCACCAGCTCACCATGCAATCTTCTCTTTTTCAACCTGGGCGTCCAGTGATTTTCACACGTTCCACCGGTGAGCGTCTGGATGCCACAATGAAGGGGCCATAGCTTGTGATAACATGGGTGTGAACCTGAATTTCCATGTCTCGAACACTTTCTTGTGTTTGCATGCCTTTGGGCACGTGGGCGGAGGTTAAGGTGCACTCATACCATGCATTCTCTCACGTGTGTGTCGGTAGTTGTATGTGTCGTGCGCAAGCCACGCCCTTGTAATAGCTACAGTAGGCGTAGGGACCGTATTAATTCCGTACTTTGGCGTAGCTATTACAAGGGGGGGGGGTACTATGCAGGGGTGATTACCATGCAAGGGGCCATGACGTCAGGTTTTGAAATAACCAGCATAGTCCTGACCCTATGCGAGACTCAATCAGTTCAATCAGTGACTCTGCCCACACCGCGTGAATGCCATGCAAGGGGGGTGGGGGGGCACACGTGCCACCAAGAAATGGAACGGCTCCAAAAGTGGCAGAAGCAATGCCTAGTGTTGTCTGGACCAGCCATTACGGGGGGGGGGGGGGGGGGGGTTGGCACGGGGAATTTTTCGCACGAGAAAATTTTGCACCGGGTTTATTTCGCATTGTGGCCTGAAAATCCCGCGGGAAATTTCACACCCTTCCAGGATTGTGCTGCTTACTGTTGGGCAGTTCCTGTGTTGCACTGCCAAATTCCAGCGGGTTCCAGGATTGTTTCGCAAATTTCCAGGAGCTTCCATGATTGCATTCTTTACTTTCAGGGGGTTCCTGCATGACCTGGTTCTCAATCCCATGCCCCAAGGTCCAAGGAGATCCAGCCCCTTTATCTGCTTTGGGGCACAACAAACACCAATTCCCTTATTATCTGGGATTCCTTGATCCCTGACCCTGATCCTTGATTCCCCGGAGCCTTTCCCCCTCCCTGGGACGTCTGCATGGACTGTGGGCGTATAGACACCCTCCAGCCGGGGAGGGAGTCCGGATTCTGGGGCCGCCTCCATCCTCTTCCCACACTGAGAGGCTCAAAAGCGAGAGAACACAAAGAGGGAGTGACAATGTGCCCCAGTGGCTAAATTTCGCACCGGGTTGTAAATTCAAAGCTCGGTGTTTCCGACTTCGCACATTAAGCGCTCTCTAGGCGCACATTAGGCGCCCGCTAGGCGTCCATTAGGCGCCCATTAGGCACCCTCTAGGCGTCCATTAGGCGCCCTCTAGGCACCCATCAGGAGCCCATTAGGCGCCCTCTAGGCGCCAACTCGGCGCAAATCAGGCGCCCATTAGGCAGGGGCGACTGGGTTCTCAGAATCCCGCCCATTTCTCGAATCCTTCCAACATGCAAAGTCAGCTCCTTGCATACAGCCCCAAAATCGTGGCTTCTACAGGCTCACTAGCATGGTATCACTGGTATAGCACCTCCTGGTTAGGTGCATAGGGGGTCGTCTGATGATTGCCCTGATGATTGCATGATGTAATGTTGTTGCTGCTACTGCTACTACTGCTAGTGCTAGTGCTCCTACTGCAAGTGTGCTGAGCGTAGCTGTCTCTAGTTTTTGTCCAATGGGCCAACAATGATTTTGCAACCAATCAAACCAACCCTTGGTACCCAAACAGGGTAATTCCTGAACACCCATGCAGTCCTTTGCTCCTGAAGTGGACTGCTAATGGCCATTCACATTGGCAAGCTCTTTACTGTCAAAAACGGTTGCTGCCCCATCCACGTTGACACCAACCTTATGATTATTTCATCAGGTCTACTCTGCAGAACTTCCCACGTTATTCAATGCTTTTGATGAGAATGGCAACGGGACCATCACGTGGCGGGAGTGGCTGGCGGGTGTGGGATTGCTGATCCTTCCGCCTGCATTGGATGCCAATGTGATGGCTCTGTGGGGATTCATCAGTGCCAAGGCCCCTGGGGGTCACGTGGCTCTCAACACTCTGACCTCCGACACCCAGCTAAAATGTTACGTGGCACATTATCGGCACCGGGAACAGGTTGTGGGTGCATGCACATGTTGCATGCACAGGTGCATGCATGGGCAAGGAATTGAGTGAAGCCCCTTGCATAGGGAACCTGCATCACCACTGATGTCCCTGTTGCTGTACAACAGGTATGGGATGGCTGAAAAAGGCTGATGAGACCTTGGGGCCACAGCAGTCACACCACTTGAGCCGTTCAGATGGGTGCCCCCTTCAAGCAAGGCAAAATGAACCAAAGGATTGTCAGTTGTTGCAAAAGTCCTCTCTGTGTACCCAAAAGAAAAACCACGGGGGGCACCCTCCGTACACCTCCCCCCAAGCCAAGGCAATATTCAGTACTGGTTTGGGAGTGCGGCAGTGCGGCAGAACATTGATGAGCAGTGGCCGGTCGCCTGTGGCACGGGGGCACGTCGTAGCTAAGTTTCCGTTGCTTCATGGCCCCCATCCCCCAAAGGATGGCCAAAATGTTGATGAGGTCTATACCAGAGCAGTTGTCCCCCAAGTGTGAGCAAACTCTGCAATGCACACCACATGCACATTACATATGGAAGCAAAGTTGTGCATTTGGTATCCCCCCGGATGCTCCCGCCACAAAAACAGTAGGACACACAGAAGTGCGCCCTGGGCCCCCAGACTGTGGTTGCAGTGACCAGGTGCTATCCGTGGCTCCAGGCAGGCTTCCCAGGTTCTGTGGGTTTGGCCCCTCCTGCACAAGGGATTGGGCAACACTGCCCACGGACCACCATGCCAAGGCACCCCTGCTGTTCCCCAAGAGGCAATATGGTGGAAAATGCTGGCGATCCAAAACCCCTTTGGCCCTGTGTTACGTTTTTTTCCCCCACATCAGTGGGGCTGAGCACCCTTCAAACTCCGCCATCCTGGGAAAGCTTTTGTGTGGACAGGTGTCCCTCTGCCACAGGTACTGCTCTTCCCATTGGCATCCCTCCCATGCAGACGCCGGTATGCTTCGGTTTCACCCCCCCCCCCCCCCCTGCGGAGCAACACCCTTGTCAGAGCAACAGTAGGTGTTGTTTCCGTCGAAGTTTGGGACTTTAGTGTTGCTCTTGCGCGGGGGGTACAAAAAATTGTTTTCCCGCTGGATGCGATTTGATATGATTTGATGCACTGTGATGCGAAGCAACAAGATGCGACGCAATGTGACACGATGTTGTGTGTTTTGACAGAATGATGTCTGATGCAGTGCAGTTGCATGGTGTTGTGATATGATGCGATACAATCTGACGTGCTATGATGGGCTGGGCTGGGATGGGAAAACATGTGCTGGGCAGGTCAGGGCTTGGATAGGAATGGGGTCTGATAGGTTTGTGTGGGATCAGATGTGTTGTGAGCTGATACCATGCCATGTGATGCGATGCCATGCGGTGCCATGTGATGTGATATGACTTAATGTGACTGCCCAACACTTGCTGAGCACCAGCTCACGGCTCACTACGGTTGCACCCTCCGACTATGCTTGCTCCTGCTACGCACCGCACGGCCCACCACTTATTGCATTTTCCACCGTGTTGCATGCAGGAGTTCTACACGATGGTGGACCTCTTCGTCCCTGCTGCCAGCCGTTTCTTCGATGGCTTCATCGGTCTTGGTATTGAAGCCTATGACTACCGTGCTCTTGTCTACAGCAACCGCTCCTTATTGCAGATGTTTGCTGCTCTTGCCCCCAAGAAGTCAAATCGCACGGAGCATACGGATGGTAAGGCATCCGAGGCATTTTGAGTCATTTTTGCATCATGTTTGGCTTCGTTCATTTTCATATGAGGTGGGTCCACTATATTTATTGGGGGAGGCTACTCCCACCCTGCGTCCTGGGGTGTCAGACCGCCGTCAGTGACTGGCCAACCACTGTCGGCACGTCAGGGAAAGGTCAACCCCTGCCCTTTTGGGCTGGACCCCACAAACTCCCCTAGGAGGATGGCACATCGATGAACTGATCTGGATGTGTTCGTCACCTTCATATGTTGATCCCCCCCTCCCCCCTTCTCCAGGGTCATCACGGTTGGTCAGGGAGGTAAAGCTGTCGCTGTAGTACGAACTGTACCTGTCCAGAAGTGCGAATCGGCTTTGCCAGCTTGTCGGGGCAGAATCCAGCGATGCGTGCGAACATCGAGACTCAGAACTGCCAACCCCAGTGACTCAGGTCACGAAAGGTTGCGACTGAGGGCGTATCCTGTTTTGCAGTGCGCCCCTGTGTATCATACATGCACAGCAACTTTGCGCTACGCACGGTGATGAGCATGGTAAGTCTCACTCTGAGTTGCCCCCCCCCCCCTCTTCACATGCCTGTGACCACAGACCATGACCCGCTACATGGCATGGCGTGATAATGTGGTAGTATTATACATGTCCATATGGTGCGCTGGTATGGTGTACCAGTGTTTTGCGCAGCAGCTCGGCGCGCTGAATCATGCCAAGTCGCGTCCAACTATATCAAATCACAGTGATCCATGTTTCATGTTGGCGAGCTCAATCACGGTGCAGTGCAAACACCAAAACCATGTGGGAGATGCATCTGGTGCAAGATGGTGTTTGTGCGTTGCATGTACTCACCAAGGTGAGGGGCCAGTGACAGCGGCCCGGATTTTTTGGTGGCTTCGCTGCCAGACACAGCACAACCGGCGGACTCTGCTTGTGAACTAACCTGCTGACCCATGTTATTGTTCCTCTGCAAAATGGTATCCCCCTTGTGGGGTGCGTGTACATACACAGTGTACGTTCACCCAGACCCAGCACGCAAGCAGGGAGAGGATATGCAAGCTTCAAGCAGCTGTGCATATGTATTAAGGCGATAAACATTTGTGCCCATGTTGTGCGTATCAAGGCTTTGTAAGCATTTGTGCACATGTCTCAGGGATTGGTCAGCATAAGTGCACATATTCGTGCACAGGATAAGCATTGGTGCCTATCGGTGTGGTGAGTTCTGGCAGGTGCATCAGGGTTGTAAGTATTGGTGCCCATGGAATCAGATCTTTGCACACAATGGGGTATATATTGGGGCGTGGAAGTCACGGGGGCTCGCCGGGACCGGACCCTTTACGCCGACCCCCCCCCCCCCCCTCCTTCCTGCCCACTGGGGTTTTTAAATCCTAAGGACCTAAATAGCCCAGGGCCGGTGGCAGTGGCCCACAAGGGTGACCTCTGACCGCCCCACCCCCCACGACCAGGTGACCCGGAAACACAGGTGTGTGGCCGAGAGGGGCCAGCGCAAGCGAGCATGCCAGTGCGACGGTGGGAGCCAAAGTGGGACACAACAAACGCTACGCCCCAAACTCAGTCCGAAGGCGACAATGCCCTGAACCCTGTAGAAGCAGCCCGACTCTTACCCCATCCAGGGACGAGGGACGGGACGAACTGCAAAGCACTGTCTGCGTGACACGGACAATCATGGAACTGAGATGGCGATGAAGGTCGTGAGGCAGGCGCGGCTGGAGCTAAGTGGCGGGTCCACACCTGACCAATTGAGGCCCCCCTCCTTCCTGCCGGAATCACCTCGAAGAGAGGTTGTCAGATCAAGCGCAGGCACCGGCGTCGTATACCCCCCCTTTTTTGGGGTCATTCGCGTAGCATACCCCAAGGCATGATATTTGATGTCCAACCCCTTGTAAAATCATTAATCATTGCCCAATAAGACAATCCCCCAATGGATTTTTTGATTCCGAGCCTCTATCCCCTAAAACTGGATATCACTTTTTTGAGGGGGGGGGGGATTCACAATTGTTTGTGCTCAAGCATCAGGATTGTGGACAATCTTGATTCATAATTCCACCCCCCGCCGAACTGTAACGTGCCTTTCTTTCTAACCACCCTGCTGCACTCCTGTACATATGCTGTCACTGGTTGTTGCTCAGTGACGCCAGTGTGTGAGCCCAATTTAGCTGCCCCCAGTTGTCCCAGTACCTGCCGCTGCATAACCTCCTCTTTCCAGCCGCAGTTGGACAGGCCCCCAAATCCCGGTCCCATTGTGCACCAAGCAGAGCGGTTGGATTGAGATGCAGTGACCAGGCCCAAAGGTAGCGGCGGAGCCTGAAGGAGTTGGCTAGATGTTGCTTCCATTTGCAGAGTCCTACTGTCAGGGCAAGCATCGGCCCTGAATGCAGACTGCTCTTGTGCTCTGCTGAGTTGCTGCATAGGAACGTTAGGCAGCCTTCCTTAGCAACCCCACTTCACCTTCTGTTGTCTGCCATTGACCATTTTACCATGCACCCTTCATGCTGGCTAATTTCACAGACCCTCAAAGTAGAGGTAAAGGTTTTCTGACAGTGTTGCTCACCCTCCCATTCTTTAATTTCCCCCTGGGAAACCCAGATTTTAATTTGGGTGGGCCGGGGGCGGGTTGGGCAGGTTAATGGAGCCCCCCCCTGTGTTGGGAGCACAGGTGACCAGGCCCACCAGGCCCCCTTTGGCAGGCATACATGCCTGGTTGTTGTCCTGTTTCAGAGTTTTTGTCTGTTTTGGGGGATGGCTATGAGGGGATGTTTGTGTGCTGGGCATCTTTTATGCCTGTGGTTTGTGCACCGGGTATGCAAAAGGCAGACAGCCATTCTCAGTCACAAGTTGGGATCTGCTCACCTGAGCCGTTTCTGAAGGGCTGGTGCCCGGCATGAGCAGCTCCATCCCATCCGCCAAGTCCAAATCTACACACAGTTTTTGCCATGCATGTATTTCTGCTGGAATCATGCCAACTATTTGGCACCTTCAAGTATCGCAATCCGCTGACCTGCAGGATTCTGCACTTTCCCTCGGCACACTGACCTGTGGTTGCAGCCATTCACAAGCATCAACCCAAACCTGGTAGTCTCATTGTACATAGCTGGACACAGCGCTGTAGTGTAGCTCTGCTCGGCGGCTGCAGTGTAGCTGTGCGCAGCTGTACGGTTTCTGTGTATTGAGTGGTTCCCTTGAAGTGCTGACCGAGTCCGCAAATGGTGCGTATTAAGAGAGTTGGGGATTTTGTTTGTGTTGTTGTTCTTGACCACTCTATATTGTCTAGCCACCTAGCTGTACATATCTGAAGGTAGCTGGCAACCCTAGCATACACCCATCAAACCGAGCCGCACACAGCTGTGTGAGTCCTTAACTGTATGACGAACCATACCATGAAATTGCTCAAAAAAGTAATTTGGCAGAAAATTTGGGCCACCATCGTGAAGATTGGTACATGAACTATACACCAACGGTTTGGAATTGCGATTGCTTTGTGCTTGCCAAATGGTGAACATGGAGCCCACAGGAGAGTAGAAAAGCGTTGAGGCTTCCAGATTTTTTGAAAAAAACCTGATGTGCTCCTCGGGAGCCGATCGGCTCCTAAGGAGCTGGTGGCTCCTATGGAGCCAGAGGACAAGCTTCTCAGGAGCACCACCCGCGGGGACGAGCTCCGTGGGAGCAGGAGCCGGGCATGCTCCTGTGCGGGGGCGGCACAGAGCATCACCCGACCTCACCGTCTCTCCTTTTTTTGTTGAAAAGCAAAATTTGGCGAATTGTATAGCCCTCGTTGAAAATCAATCAAAGTCTAACACGGGCCTCCAAATGGACACAATGGAATCAGTGGTGAACCAATGAGCGATGTGCAATAGGCAAATGAAAGCGTGTCTCACTTCTCCCATGCACTCCCAGTACTCAAAGATCTGATTTAGTCCAAGAGTGGCCATGAATAGACGCGTTTCACCGTGAGCTAGGGCCTCTTCAGTAAAATAGCATTGGTCTATGACAAACATACAGAATCACCTATGCACTGTCACCGAAGCTCCGTGAAACAAGAGTAAGAAAAAGTGCTTTTCCAATGCTTTAGGGTATACTTTAGTTGTATTAGAGGTGCTCTAAGCACTCTTGCATTTTTATCTTAGTATTGGCCTAACCAAAATGGGTGATAACACATTTTGACCTATGGAACCAAACACTAAATCAGGATGTTGTGTGGACCCCTTAATCCTCAAGCTATATGCACTAAAACGTCTTTTCCTGGGTGACTGAGGCACTGATATACTGAAGGCAGAGCCTATGAATTTATCTATGTTTTCTCATGAATTCTTAGCTATCCTAGTGGTATGCACCCTAGGGGGCTGGGGCACCTCTTTTTGAGAGGTCCTGGGTTCAATACCCAGTCAGCCTAGCTAAGTAGGAAGATCCCATGTGACATGGCAGTGACCTCAGCGCCACAAGCCATGCCACCTCAGCATCTATGGGACCCAAAAACAAAGAGTGCACATCTCAAGATGGCACTAGGGAAGAGTGTGAACCCATGGGGCAGTTTTTCAATCAGTTTTTCCCAAACATGTAAAATATTTCATCCTGAGTTGCAATGTATGTTAATTGCTGTGGTCTATTGTGGATAGTTGTCTTTATCTAACTCTTTGTGACTGCAGCCCTTCATGCTTTGATCCTGTTTATCTTCTACTTGCTTATCTCTGGCTTGGGTTATCCTGGATTGGTTGTATTTCAACAATAAAACATTTTCCTCATCAAAAACAAGCAGCAGGAACCCTACACCAGCAGCAAGCAGCAGGAGAGGCACATGGTGCTGAAAACACTATAAAACTTTCTGGTAGCAAGAGGCAGACAATCTCTGCGTACCGGCAGCAACCCCGTGCCGTACATCCAGTGCGCCGAGTACTGTCATAACCAAGAAGAGCGAATATGGACACAAAGAAGGAGGACACCGACGTGAAGACGGGGCCTGAGGCACCCGCAATGCCAGCACCTGGTGAACCTGGACCTGGACCTAGCGCTGTACCTTCGGTGCCCTTACATGGGCCAGTGGACGTGGTTGATGACTCGCTGGAGGGACTTCAGTGGGCCTTCAAGGCCCTTTCAGTCGAGGAGTCGGACACCAACCCTGTGAAGAGAAAGAGGGAGAGAGAGAGAGATGCAGGAGAAAGCATGGCAGACGAAGGAGTAGACCATGAGCACGACCCGACGAGTGAGTCCACCTTCGAGGGTGCACCAAGCGCCTTTGGCCACCACGCATCACCCTCTCCTACAACCACCACACTCCCAACTCCAGACCCAGCCGCTGCAACATCCACACCCATAACCGTCCCGCCTATGGCGGAGGGCACAGGCTTTACTGGTTTGCCTACCTACCCTGCCTATGGTGTGGACCCATCTACCACTGCGTTTCCAGAGGCAACTACCGCCGGTGAGCCAGTGGCCTCCACTTCTGCGCCGCACTGGTACGCGGCAGACTATCACCATCCTCTACCCGCTACGGGAGCCTATGTGGATGTTCCTGGGTATGAAAAAGTGCCTTTCCAATGCTTTAGGGTATACTTTCGTTGTATTAGAGGTGCTCTAAGCAATCTTGCATTTTTATCTTAGTATTGGCCTAACCAAAATGGGTGATAACACATTTTGACCTATGGAACCAAACACTAAATCAGGATGTTGTGTGGACCCCTTAATCCCCAAGCTATATGCACTAAAACGTCTTTTCCTGGGTGACTGAGGCACTGATATACTGAAGGCAGAGCCTATGAATTTATCTATGTTTTCTCATGAATTCTTAGCTATCCTAGTGGTATGCACCCTAGGGGGCTGGGGCACCTCTTTTTGAGAGGTCCTGGGTTCAATACCCAGTCAGCCTAGCTAAGTAGGAAGATCCCATGTGACATGGCAGTGACCTCAGCGCCACAAGCCATGCCACCTCAGCATCTATGGGACCCAAAAACAAAGAGTGCACATCTCAACATGGCACTAGGGAAGAGTGTGAGCCCATGGGGCAGTTTTTCAATCAGTTTTTCTCAAACATGTAAAATATTTCATCCTGAGTTGTAATGTATGTTAATTGCTGTGGTCTATTGTGGATAGTTGTCTTTATCTAACTCTTTGTGACTGCAGCCCTTCATGCTTTGATCCTGTTTATCTTCTACTTGCTTATCTCTGGCTTGGGTTATCCTGGATTGGTTGTATTTCAACAATAAAACATTTTCCTCATCAAAAACAAGCAGCAGGAACCCTACACCGGCAGCAAGCAGCAAGAGAGGCACAACAAAAACACAGTGCTGAAAACACTATAAAACTTTCTGGTAGCAAGAGGCAGACAGTCTCTGCGTACCGGCAGCAACCCCGTGCCGTACATCCAGTGCGCCGAGTACTGTCATAACCAAGAAGGGCGAATATGGACACAAAGAAGGAGGACACCGACGTGAAGACGGGGCCTGAGGCACCCGCAATGCCAGCACCTGGTGAACCTGGACCTGGACCTAGCGCTGTACCTTCGGTGCCCTTACATGGGCCAGTGGACGTGGTTGATGACTCGCTGGAGGGACTTCGGTGGGCCTTCAAGGCCCTCTCAGTCGAGGAGGTGGACACCAACCCTGTGAAAGGAAAGAGGGAGAGAGAGAAGGATGCAGGAGAAAACATGGCATACGAAGGAGTAGACCGTGAGCACGACCCGACGACGGAGTCCACCTTCGAGGGTGCACCAAGCGCCTTTGGCCTCCACGCATCACCCTCTCCTACAACCACCACACTCCCAACTCCAGACCCAGCCGCTGCAACATCCACACCTATAATCAGCCCGCCTATGGCGGAGGGCACAGGCTTTACTGGTATGCCTACCTACCCTGCCTATGGTGTGGACCCATCTACCACTGCGTTTCCAGAGGCAACTACCGCCGGTGAGCCAGTGGCCTCCAGTTCTGCGCCGCGCTGGTACGCGGCAGACTATCACCATCCTCTACCCGCTACGGGAGCCTATGTGGATGTTCCTGGGTATGAAAAAGTGCTTTCCCAATGCTTTAGGGTATACTTTAGTTGTATTAGAGGTGCTCTAAGCACTGTTGCATTTTTATCTTAGTATTGGCCTAACCAAAATGGGTGATAACACATTTTAACCTATGGAACCAAACACTAAATCAGGATGTTGTGTGGACCCCTTAATCCCCAAGCTATATGCACTAAAACGTCTTTTCCTGGGTGACTGAGGCACTGATATACTGAAGGCAGAGCCTATGAATTTATCTATGTTTTTCCATGAATTCTTAGCTATCCTAGTGGTATGCACCCTAGGGGGCTGGGACACCTCTTTTTGAGAGGTCCTGGGTTCAATACCCAGTCAGCCTAGCTAAGTAGGAAGATCCCATGTGACATGGCAGTGACCTCAGCGCCACAAGCCATGCCACCTCAGCACCTATGGGACCCAAAAACAAAGAGTGCACATCTCAACATGGCACTAGGGAAGAGTGTGAGCCCATGGGGCAGTTTTTCAATCAGTTTTTCTCAAACATGTAAAATATTTCATCCTGAGTTGTAATGTATGTTAATTGCTGTGGTCTATTGTGGATAGTTGTCTTTATCTAACTCTTTGTGACTGCAGCCCTTCATGCTTTGATCCTGTTTATCTTCTACTTGCTTATCTCTGGCTTGGGTTATCCTGGATTGGTTGTATTTCAACAATAAAACATTTTCCTCATCAAAAACAAGCAGCAGGAACCCTACACCGGCAGCAAGCAGCAGGAGAGGCACACGGTGCTGAAAACACTATAAAACTTTCTGGTAGCAAGAGGCAGACAGTCTCTGCGTACCGGCAAGAACCCCGTGCCGTACATCCAGTGCGCCGAGTACTGTCATAACCAAGAAGGGCGAATATGGACACAAAGAAGGAGGACACCGACGTGAAGACGGGGCCTGAGGCACCCGCAATGCCAGCACCTGGTGAACCTGGACCTGGACCTAGCGCTGTACCTTCGGTGCCCTTACATGGGCCAGTGGACGTGGTTGATGACTCGCTGGAGGGACTTCAGTGGGCCTTCAGGGACCTCTCAGTCGAGGAGGTGGACACCAACGCTGTGAAGAGAAAGAGGGAGAGAGGGAAGGATGCAGGAGAAAGCATGGCAGACGAAGGTAGGTAGGTAGGTGCACTCGGTCGTGGAGAGGCGCCCCTTGGTTCCCCCTAGCGTCGCCCCTGTGACGAACAGGAAGAGGCTCCGCGCGTGAAGAGAGGAGGCGGCTTACATCCCGCTAGACCTGACTGTTGGCCCCCAACAAAGCGGCCCCGGGCAACACCGGGAGGGCTGATCGCCGCCGGCGTGACGTGCTTGTCTCGCCGGGAGGGTGTGCCCCCGTGCTTGCGCACGTCCCCTCCTTTGGGCGGAACCCTAGAGGTTCACCGGACTTCCCGGCGTATCCCGTTCCCAAGGCATGCATGCATGTTCTTGGTACTAGGGTTCCGAGGCACTTGGGTGTCGCACGCTCCGCCTCGAGTCCCAAAGCAGCGCAGGCCTTAGGATGCAGCCTTACCCCCGGTCTCCGGATCTCGTTTGGCCGGGTCACCTGCATGGCACGGGCTGCCTCAGTGCCCGGGCTGTGGGCAATGGGTTTCCTACTGTTGTGCGGCGTTTGTGTTTGGGTCCGGGTTGCGGTTGGGTGTGGGTTTTGTTAACCCCGCCAGTCCTGGCTGGGGTCTTGGGTGGGTGTGTTTGGGCACGGTTTGTGGTGTTGTCCCTCTTTTGCCGGCTGTTAGTGGTGTTCGTGGTTGGGCTTAGGTTTCGGCCTACTTATGGGACGTGTGTGGTTTCGTGCGCGCTCCGCTTGCCCCCCGCCGTTTCCGGTTCCGGTGTGCGGTGTGGGCGTGCGTGCTGGGCCCGGGTCTCGGCTGTGCCCCGCCCTTCTTGGCTGGGTTGTCGGGGTGTGTTTTTTGCGCTTTTTTTTTTTTGCTTTGTGGTGTCGGTTGCTGGGTGTCGTTGTCCCGTGCCTTGTGGTCCCTGTCCCCCCATCCCCTTTCTTTTGGGCTGGGCTGCTGGCTTTTTTTTGTTTTTTCTTGGTGTGTGTCTGCTTGTTTCGGTGTCCCTTTTCCCGGTGGGCCGCTGTTCCTGGCTTGGTGTTGCCGGTTTTGGCTGGGTGGCCCCCCTGTGCCTCTTTGGGGGTCCTGTCTTCGGTGCCTTCTGGGTGGGGGGTTTGGCCGCCTCTTGTGGTGTTGGCGGGCGGTTCCGTGGCTGTGGGCTGTTTTCGCGCCCCCCCCCCCCCTCCCCCCTCTTTTTTTTTGTGGGGGGGGGCCTGCCTGTTCCTCCCTCTGCCTTCCCTGGGCTGGCGCACGCACTGGCCCGCATTCAGTGTGGTCTTCTCAGCTGCTGTTGGTGGTTGCGTTCTGTTTGGCCGTGTTCCGGCCCCATGGGTCGGGTGGGCTATGTACACGTTGGGCTCGGCGCCCCTTCCTGGCGGGTTAGGTCCTGGCTCTGCCGGCTGGGCGGCTGCGCCAGGCGGCTGCGTGTGGCTCTGGGTTAGGGGGCTGGGGTTGTTCGTGTCCTTTCTCCTCTGCGGTGCCGGTTTTAACCTTCTGGGTGGTCTGCCACTGTTGTTGCCGGGCGCGCGGTGGCCCTTTGTGTGGCCTGCGGTGCCGGTGTGTGGCGTGCTGGTGCGGCGCCTTCCGGGATGTGCGATGGCTTGCTTCGGTTAGTCCTTCAGGTTAGGGTCAGTCGTGCCGTGTTGTGCCGCTCTGTGCCGCGTTGCGTCGCGTCGTGCTGTGGCGCGTTGCACTGTGGCACGCTGTGGTGCGGTGTGCCGTGGTGTCGCGTTGTGCCGTGGTGGGTCAGTGGAGGTCAGCCTGGCCTGTGTCGTGGTGCGGAGTCCGGGCCGGAGTGTGGCTGGCTGGTGGCTGAGAGGTGCGGTTAGGTGTGGGTGTCTCGCTGGGTCCGTGCTGTGGGGGCCTGGGCGTGCCGCTCGGGCTGGTGGGTCGGGTAAGCGTCCGTGGCATTGCCCTCCCTGGGGGCCTGTGCCTTGGTCCCGTGTCCTCTGGGGGTCCCGGTCGCTAGTCCTGGTCGCTGTGGCCGTGCCTTCGTCCTCTTCCGGTGCCTGTGAGGTGGCTCTTGTGGCGGCTGGGGTCGTCGCCTGGCGGTGAGGGCGTGGTGGTGCGCCGTGCGGCGGCGTTCCCTGCGGCTTCCTCTGTGGGTGTGGCCCGTTCTCCCCGTGTAGGTGTGTCCTCCATTCCCCGTGTGGTTTCCGATGGCTGGTGGGTGTGCGCTGGTGTGATCCGTACGGCGTCCGATGCTTGCTTCGGCGGTGCGTGTTGGGGGGTGCGCCCCCGGGAGTTGTGCGGCGTTCGGTGGGCTGGGGCGGCGCTGGTCCCCCCATCGTGTCATGCCCTTCCTGGGTGTGGGTTGTGGCGTTTGCCGTGGTGCCCTTTTCCCCCGTGCCTTGGTCCCCGCTCCTGCCCCTTCCTGGTTCTTGGGTGGTTTCCTGCCCCCATGTGGTGTCTCTTCCGGCGCCCTGTCCCTATGGGTGCCTGCCTTCACTTGGGGCCCCTCCGTGCCCTCTTGCCTGAGTGCCCCTTGGTGTCCCTTACCCTCCCCTTGCCCTTGTCTTCCCCTTCCTGGTGTGGTGGTGGCGGGAGGGGCGGGGTGGGGAGGGGGCGCCGTTGGCCCAGGCCTGCAGGTGGGTGGCCTGGAGCCATCGGCGGAGGGCCTGGGGGGTGTAGGGGGGGCGGAGGCCCTGGACCGCATCGCGGAGGAGGGCCTCCCATGCCGCTTGCGGCATGATGGCTTCCGGGGCGGCCTCGTTGGGGTCGGCGGTGGTGCGGGTGCGCATCTCCTCGAAGGTATGCACCATGTGCACCCCATCGTGCCTTCCCGCTCCCCCGGCCCGTTTCACCCAGCGGCGGAGCTCCTGCAAAGCGGGGGCAGACAACCAGGCGAGGTGGGCGGGGGCCTGGGGGGGGTTGGGTTGGGTTGGGTTGGGTCAAGGCCTCGCCTGGTCGCCTACCCACGGTCCGCGCCGCCTTCCCTGCGGGACCCGACTGGGCGGCCGTACCCGGGTGTCCGGTCACAAGGCCTACCGGACTGTTGACCGCCCCCAGACCCTGCGGTGGCGCTCGCGGGCGGGAGATGCCGCCGTGCCTGTGTGTATGTGCCCTTGTGTGTCTGAGGGGGGGGGGGGGGGCTGTGGCACACCTGCTTGCTCCATTGTTGTTCGGCGTTGGCGCACATGGCGCGGGGAAGTGTGTGCCTGGTGCTCCAGGCCCCGGCAGGGAGGCTGGAGAGCCTGACGCTGAGCCCGCCGGGGGAGATGTGGGCCTGGGATCGCAACCTCCACGTCACAAGGACATGCTACCCAACCACTCCACGACTGCCTATTGGCACGGGAAGGCGGTGGTACGTGGCACGACTGGGGTCAGACCCGCACTCCTTGACTGCCTTAGGCACAGGTGGTGCTGCCTCGCGGGCTGGGTCCGGCTCCCACGGCCGAGGGCGTACCCTGGGCAGATGGAGGGGCACCAAGGCGCAGAGTGTGCTTCCCTGCCCTGGGTGCCACCAGTGCTGGCTGCACTGGCTGCGGCGCTACAGCCCGCGTAGACGAGGGGGCCCAGAGGGCACCACACCCGAATGGCCTCTCCGTTGAGGAAGGGGGGGGGGGGGGGCAGGGGTCGGCTGGTGGCTGTCTGGCCTCCAGGGGTCACCCACAACTGCACTGGAGTGCACGGGGCTGTGCTGGCCTAGGCGTCTGTGATGAAGTTGGTGGGGCACGTGCACACCTGGAGGTTCCCTAGGCAGGCCGCTCAAGGGATACCCACAGCGGTCAAGCTGTGAGCCCTTCACAGCCTCCACTTTTTAGGCCCTGAGGGCGCCGACTCCGTGCACCCCTCCCGTCGGGGGCGCAGGCTGGGGGGGGGGGGGGGTAGGGTGGTGGATGGGTCTACCTGTTCACTTGCGTGGGAGAGGAGGACCACCTGCTGGGTTACCATGCGGGTCCCAGATCCCAACATACTTGTCGCTCGGCGTCCGCTCCCTGAGGGACCTGGATCACCATGTGACGGCCTGCAGTGAGGGTGTGAGGGCATGCGGGGGGGGGGGGGGGGGGTGCTGGGCCTGCTTTCGGTCCGGCCCCATTTCTGTTGGGGGGGGTGGGGGCAGCAAAAGGTCTGCTCCCCTGTTTCCTGGTCCCCACGAGGAACCAGCCCACGGCCTGCACCCTCGCTTTGTGGTGGCTGAAATTTGGGCCGACAGAGGGGCCTGGGGGGGGGAGGGGTCCGTGCTCGGGGTCCTAGAGCGGCGGGGGGAGGACGTGGACCTGTGGTGGTGGTGGGGGTGGCGGTGCCTGGGGGAGCGGGAGCGGCGGTGGCGGGGGCTGGGGGTGGAGGACGGGTACGGGCGGAGGGGGGAACGGGAGGGGGAGGTGGACATGGGGCGGCGGTGGCGCGCTTGGTGGCGTCTGGGGCAGCGGGAGTGGTGGTGGCGGGGGCTGGGGGTGGTGGATGGGTATGGGCGGCGGGGGGAACGGGGAGCCCGGCGGAGCCTGTGGGGGGAGGGGGAGGTGGATATGGGGCGGCGGTGGCGCTCGTGGTGGCGCCCGGGGGAGCGGGAGCGGCGGGAGCGGGGTCCCGGGGGGTCGTGGTGGCACCTGGGGGAGCGGGAGCGGCGCGAGTGGGTGGTTGAGGCGCGATGGCGGTGTGGGGAGTGTGGGCGCCGGGGGCGAGTGTGCCGTGCGGGGGGGGAGCGGGAGCGCCGCCGTTTGCGGGACCGGGCCTCATCGCTCGAGTCGGGCCAGTCAGGAGGCGTCGGCGGGTCGTGGGGGGCCTCGCGTGGTGCCGCCTGGTACTGGGGGGGGGGGGGAGGTCCCCCGTCGTCCATGGATCCGCCACGTAGGGGTGTGGTGGCGGCAGCGGCTGGTGGTATGGGTCGAGTGACTGTCCTTGGCGTGGTTGGGCCCGGGGGGCCCCCTCGGCGTGGACGTGGCGGCCGGGGGGATACGGTTCCTTGTACGGGGGGGGTGGCTGGTACAGGGGGGCTGGCCCCTCGTGGTAGGTGGGGCATGCGGGTGGAGCGCTCGGTGGCTGCCATCCCATTCGCTGGTGCTGTTCGTGCACGGGGGGTTGTGGCCCGGTGGGGTAGGGTGGTGGGCAGTGGTAGTGGTGGGGGTGGTGTTGTTGGTGGTGGTGGTGGTGCTGCTGATGGTGGTGGTGTTGGTAGTGGTGAAGCGTTTTCGTGACCCTCCTGCAAAGCACCGCAATTTCTGCAAGAATCGAACATTTCGTGAGTCGGTTTAAGTTGCTTAAACTGTTCTAAGGCGTTAGCCACAGGCCTTTCGAATCTACATGATGCCTGTGAAAACACGGAAAAACAGTGAAATCTCACGTATATTTACAAAATGGGGCACAACAGCATAAATTTATTATAAAAACTGCTATTTTAATATAAAAATCGGCAATTCTAGCTATTGCTCTGTCGCTTTCGTAATCCCATTTTACGTCATAAATTGCGCTGTTCAGCGCACGTGCGAGCCACAGCGGGTAGCGGTAGGGAGACCCTGCCACTACCGCTTCACCCCCCTTCTTAAAGGTTTGTTTATCCTCCAAGAGGAAAAACAAACCCCAGAGGTAGCCTTTTCCTAGGTGTCCGGTGGGGAGCACCAATACTACCCTCAGGCAAAAACCTGCTTTGCCACTCTAGGAAAATAATAAGAAAAAGGCCTTGGGTGGCCTGCCCCGTTTGTTTCGAAAACCTGAAAAAGTTTTCAGTTTCCCGAAAACCTCCATGCTTTCAAAAACCAAACAACAGGACAGGCATGCACACAGCACTACAACTCAGCATTGAATCAACGTTGCGGTGTCAGTTCGTGCCTTACCCAGGCACCGTGCACTGTACTGTACAAGTGCGGGTGCGTGTGCCAGGGGCTGATCCGCCCCATATATACATGGGTTTTAAGACCCACATATATACCCGGTTGGTGGAGCCTGACAAGACTGGGCTCTCACCACGGCAGGTCTGACAAGACTGGACCTGCCCACAGGTGTTCCAACAAACGGAAATTTAAATTATTACCGTCTCCAACGACGGCTGCCACTGCCGGGCGTCTGCGTCCCACTGTCTTGGGCCGCTCCGCTGGTCGTGGCAGTCTTTTTCGGCGTCTGGAAGGCGACTTCCGCCTTCTTCTTCGCTTCGCCCGTAGCGGACTTCGTCTTGGACGTCTTCTCCAGGCGACGGACTCGCTCTTGCAGACTCTCCTGCTCCGACTTCAGGGTCCGGATCTCCGCTGCTGCACTCCTCGCCCACGCTGCCATCTCCACGGCCCAGGCCTTCAACTCCACCGTCTCGGTTGGTAGGATGGCGATCTCCGAACTTAACCGGCTGGGACTGGGGTTGCGTGGATGTCCGGTGAACGCTCCTCCACGTTGGGGTACTGGTCGGTACTCCGGCGCTTTCTGGGGCGCTGTTTGGCGCTCCCTTGACGCTTGACCACGGTCTGCGTGACCACGGCTTGGACCTTGTCTTCGGTGGTGCGCTGATTGGCGCTCCGGCGTTCTCCAGGACGCTGGTTGGCGATCCCACGCTGCTTGATGATGGTCCGGCTTGCGGAAGAGCTCTCTTTCGACGGCTGGTTGGCCGTCATGGTATTCCGGATCGCGGCTGGTACTGCCGCTCTTGGGACGGCTGACGCTGCTGCCGTGCTGGTTCCGACGGCCATAGGGTTGACGGCTGGAAGGGCCATACCTCGGTTGCTCGAACGCGGGACTGCGGCTCGAACTTGGCCTTGGACTGGGACTCCAGTCTGACGCGTCGCTCATGCTGTCCAGGTTGTAGCCGCCATTTTGCGGTCCCCACGTCCTGACGCCGCTGCTGTCGCTGCTGCTCATCCAGGACGTTGCGGAGGCACTTGCTGCCTCTTTCCTGGCGGCGTGCTGCGGCTGACGGCCACGTTGCGGTGCTGCTTGGCGCTGCGCCCAGCGCCTTCTGGTTCCAGCGCGTGTTAGCGCCGCTCCTCGGCGCTGCGATGCGCTGCGGCTTGCGGCTGTCCCTGTTCAGGGTTGTTAGAACAGTTTTGAAGCGTTTTCGTGACCCTCCTGCAAAGCACCGCAATTTCTGCAAGAATCGAACATTTCGTGAGTCGGTTTAAGTTGCTTAAACTGTTCTAAGGCGTTAGCCACAGGCCTTTCGAATCTACATGATGCCTGTGAAAACACGGAAAAACAGTGAAATCTCACGTATATTTACAAAATGGGGCACAACAGCAGAAATTTATTATAAAAACTGCTATTTTAATATAAAAATCGGCAATTCTAGCTATTGCTCTGTCGCTTTCGTAATCCCATTTTACGTCACAAATTGCGCTGTTCACCGCACGTGCGAGCCACAGCGGGTAGCGGTAGGGAGACCCTGCCGCTACCGCTTCAGTGGTGGGGTTGGTGTTGCGGGTATGGCCCTTGGACCCCTTGTGGGTTTTCCGGTCCCCCTTGTGGGGGTGGGGGGTTGGGCATCGTGTGCAGGGGCTGCACTATGTGGTGGGCAGGGGGGTCGGGTCGGGGGCCGGGCTTGACGGTGACAGTGGTCGAGGGGTCTCACGTCCCTGGGTCGGTTTGGCCGGCGGTGGTGGTGGTTCGTGGGGGATGGATGACGGGGCGCTTGGTGACGGGGATGCGGACGAGGGTTTGGACGGGGTCGTGTTGGGTGGCCGCCTCTGCGGTGGTGGTGGCTGCCGGTGGGAGGGGGGCGTGGGTTGTGGTGGGTCGGGGGTCCTGGCTTGGGTGAGGGTTTGGGTCAGGGCGGTGCCGGTTGGGTTTGTGTCGTTGCGTTTGTGGTGTTGTGTGTGCTCGCCTGGGCGCCGGCTTGGGTTCGGGGTCGGGTTTGGGGTTGGGGTCCGGTTCCAGGTTGAGGAGGACCTCTGTCCGGAGGTGTGAGGGTGCCAATGTCGGGTCGGGGGTCTTCCCGGTGCGTTGCCGGGGTGCCTGAGTCGCCTGTGTGGGGGTCGGGGGGTTGGTGCGTGCGGCCGCGGCTTTGACTTTTGCCGTGGCCTTGAGGATGAGGGCGGCGGGGAGGGGGGGGTCAGAGGATGAGGTGGAGGAGGTGGATGAGGCTGAGGATGAGGAGGAGGTGGTTGACGCGGGTTGGGCTGTGATGCGGGCGGGCTTGTGGGCGGCGGCTTCTGCTGCGGCCACGGCGGGGAGGATGGAGGGCATGTCCTCGGGCTGTAGGTTGGGGGCGGGCGGCTGGGGGGGCCCGGTCGTGACCTGGCGGCCCGGCGGGCCGATCTTGTCGGCAGCGGCGGGGGAGGGAGGCGCGGGGCTGTGGCCTTCTCCTTCTGGGCTTGGCTGGGCCGGGGTCCTGCAATGTGTGAGGTTGTGTGGGCTGGCGTCCGCGGGGGGGAACAGTTCGCGTGGGCTGCATTCAGGGGCCGGGGGGGGGGTGGGCCTGGGTCTTCTGGGGTGTGTGCGGGGGGCGTGGGCGGGCCACTGGGTGGGGTGGGCGTGCCGCGGGGCGCGGGGCTCCTCTCGGCGGGTGTGTGCGGGTTGTCGAGTGTGGGGGGTGGTGAGGGGTGTCCGGCGGGTGGGTGTGTGGCGGGCGTGTGCTGGTGTTCCGGCGGGTGGGGGAGGCCCGTGTCGCGGGGCCCGGGGATGCGCGCGATGGTGGGCGTGTGTGGGTCTCCGGGTGAGCAGCGAGAGGCGAGGGGCATGGGCGGGGATTGTGCGGTGGGGTGTGTTGTGTCGGTGTATGTGTCCGCTCGCCACAGCGCGCTTGCGTGGCCAGTTGTAGGCCGGGCGGTTTGGAGGAGAAGCTTGCCGTCTTCTGCTGGCGCGGCAAGGATTTGGCAGACGAGCTTGCGTATCTGGTGGACCTCTTGGTCAGTGGTGGGAAGGGGGTATGCTAGCTTTGGGCTAAGACCCACGCGGCTGAGGACCCTGTGGATGGCGTGGTACCCGCAGGTGAGGGATTGCTGCGGTCTGGGGGGGAGTTTGGCCGCGTGTCCGGGCCCGCCTCCACTTGTGTGTGGGCGGTGGGGATGGCCCGAATCCAGGGCACGGTCCCCGTGGGTGGCCAGCGGCGCTGGATCCAGTGGGTCAGGCAGAGAATGGCCAATCCCAGGTGGTAGCCCGCCTTCCCTGAGGTAATTTGGGCCAGGGCGCGGGCTGGGGGCTTGTCCCCTGGCTGGAGGACGCCCCTGAGGACCCTGTGCTGGGTGGTGGGGTCCCCTACTGCCCCTGGTGGGGTGGTCCCTGGGACAAGCATGGTGTCTGTCCCTTTGACGAGCCATTGCGGGCCGGGGGACGTAGCCGTAGCGGCTATCACGTAGTAGTGCCCGCGCTTGAGGACTGTAACCCAGACCTCCGGCGGGGGGTGGTCACTGTCTGTAGGTGGGGGGGGGAGGTCGTCGTCTGGGGTGCGGAGGCCGGCGGCGCGGAGGGCGTTGTCGCGGGTTGGTGCGGTGGCCTGTTCCCACTGCTCCGGGCGGTTCGGGTCCGCTGGGCGGTCCATCTTCGCTGGGGCCCGTCGTAGGCGTACGGTCCCTCGACGCGTGACGTTGATGTCGGTGTCGTGTGTCAGGGCCTGGCCCCACTCGATGGGGGGGATCCAGACGTGCTAGCCCTGGGTGTGTTTGCGGGCTCGCCAGAGTACGAGGTCTACGATGGTCTCGTGGAGGCCGTTGCCTGGGGTGGTCAGGTCCCGGAGGGCTTTGACGGTGAGCTTGGTCCAGTCCTCTTGTAGGCGGTACCAGCCCAGGGGGGTGGTCGGGGCCCTGCCTTGGAGGGTTGCTCGGAGGAGGTCGGGGTCGCGGATGGTGGCCGGTGTGAGGGGGGGGTGCCCCGGGTCCGGGGGGGGTCGGCTGGATGGGTTGCCGGGGTCTTGCGCGTCTACGTCGACGTATGGTTGGCCCAGGTTGGGCTCGGCCGGGCTGGGCGGTGCCGGGTGGCTTCTTGGGTGAGAGATGGGCTTCGGGGCGCTGTGGTGGTGTCTTGGAGGCCTGCGGATGGAGATGGGGGGCGCGTGCGGGGTGTGGAGTGGGTTAGTGGACGTCTGGGTCATGCACGGCATGGTAATGGATGAGACGCTGCATGTGTTCCCTGGCGGTGGGGTCGGTGAGTTGCTCCGCGTGTGTTAACAGGAGGTGTTTGCGGTGTACCATTTGGGCCGCTGCTCTGCGAAATGCCTCTAGCTGGAGGTGCGCTGCTGCCTCCCTGGGGCTTTCCGTGTGTTTGGTGAGGTGTCGGTGCAGGGCCTGTGTCACCGCCCCTCTCATGGTGGCTTCTTCCACCAGGGGATCCCGGAAGAGGTGGTCGGTGGCCTGCTGTGCGTGGCTGTGGGTTGGCCATCCTTTGTGTTGTCGTAGGGTTTCCGCCGGGGACCAGCCCACTAGGGTGTCCGTGCCTGTATGGAGGGGGCATTTCTTGAAGTGTTCCCAGTCCTCCGGGGTGGTGTGGTCGCACGGGCAACGGGTGTGTTCTTCGGGGACGTGGATGTGTTTGCGGGCGAGCCATCTGGTGACCCTGGTGAGGAATGGTAGTTGCTCCCTGAGGAGCTGGATGCGTCGTTTTTGGAGGTGGGCTGGGACGTTTGCTTGGCGCAGCGCTGAGTGGTAGAGGGGGACTTGCAGTCTGTCCTGGAGCTCCTGGATGTGCGCCCGGCTGTCTGCGTCGCCGAGCACGCGGGCGAGATGTTGGATGGGGTTGGGGTAGTGGTATGCTCTGTCGTGGGAGGAATAGGGGGCGTCCTCTGGTACCCAGTCCGGCGTCTGATGGGCCTTGGGTACGGGGGGTATGTGTTGGAGGTGTGTGGGGTTTCGGCCGAGGTCAGGGATCTGGAGGGCTGGTAGGTGCGTTGTGCGCTGGTGTACTGACTGGTTGTCGACCTTACCATTTCCGTATTGGTGTCTGTGGGACTCTTGTTTCACGATGTGGAATTGGACGTAGGGGGGAAGGCTGCGAAGGGCTTTCCAGAGCAACAGTGCCTGGGTGCCGAGGCTCGTCGTGGTGGCTTTGTGAAGTGGTTGCCTTGCTATGCGGAGGAGCAGGTGTGTGTCAACAGTGGCGTCTACCAGGAACCAGACCCGGACGATGTGCGGGAGGTGGGCGGGTGGGTGGGCCGCGATCTCGGCGATGGCGTCGGCAATGGCCCCTAGCTCCCCGTGGGAGGAGGCCCCATAGGTGGTGTGGCCCGTGTGGTGGTCCATGTGGTAGTGTCCCCCGGTGTGGGCTAGCTGCAGGGTGGCCCCCCCGGTGATGGGCGTGAGGGCGGATTCGCCTGAGGCGTCGGTGAAGAAGAGCCGGTCCGCCGGTGATGGTTGTGGGAGGCGGCATGGGTTCATGGGCAGGTAGGCGTATATGGCGAGGCCCGTGGCGAGGTGGGCTACTGGGGTTGTGGGCTGCAGGATGGGGGTGGCGTACACCCCTATTCCTTTGGAGATGATGTGTTTCGCTTGGGGGGACAGGGCTATGAGTCCCTGCTCCGGCTGTCCTTGTGTGAGGTAGGAGTAGATGTAGGGGAGGATGTAGGCTGTGTCTGGGCTTAGGTCGTGGCATGTGAGGGTTTGTGTTAGGTCCTCCGGTGTGTGGCAGGAGTGGTGGAGCGGATAGTAGGGGTGCTCGTGCTTGCCCGTTCTGCCTGGCTCGTACATGCTGTAACGGATGGCGACCCCTGTTGGGTCGGGGCGGGGCCATGTGGGTGTAGTGGTGAAGAGCCATTTGGGCGCGTGGTCGGGGCTCCACGCTACCGTGGGGTTAGTGTCGGTGCGGTGGAACCATGGGGCTACCCATGCGTAAAAAGACGCACAACCAGCAAAAATAAAGCGCAAAATCGATTTTTCCGACCTCAGAAACCCCCAGAAACATTTTACGCCGCTGTTTGGCGAGGTCGAAAAATTTAGGACACTCACAGAAAAAGCAGAACAACAGAGTCGCGACGGCGACGAAGTTGAGCGTTGCATGCCCCAAAACACCTAGCAAAGTGCGTGCCCTAGGCGCTAGGGACTTGCGCGCGCTCCAACAACAAAGAAGAAGATTAGAGGCGAGAGTAGGGCCAAAACGTTGCGTGCCGCAAATCACTTAGCAAAGTGCATGCAATAGGAGTAGGGGACTTGTGCGCGCCCCAACACCAACCAAAGAGTGAGTGGCATATGCCGCCATGCATGCATTAAAACACGCTTACTCTTGGGCGTCGCAAAAAACAAAGAGTCCAAGACAAAGGGAATAGGTAGCGTGGGAGTCCCAAGGTACAACGAGTAAGTACCTTGTACCGCCTTGCAAACATTAAGACACGCTTACTCTTGGGCGTCGCAAAAAACAAAGAGTCCACAAACCGTGCCTCCCGCCCCCTAACACGCCGTATAGGTAAAGACAACCGCATCACGAGCGGCGCGTAAACACCGAAGAAATGGATAACTAACACGCCACACCCTCCGAATTGCACGCTTCCTCTTCCTTTGTCCTTCTCCATGTACCTCCCCACCCACCTTTGAGCCCATTAAGACACGCTTACTCTTGGGCGTCGCAAAAAACAAAGAGTCCAAGACATGAAGAATAAGTAGCATAGCATGAATGCATTAAACGAACACGCCTACTCTTGGGCGTCGCAAAATACAAAGAGTCCGCAAACCAACGGTTAAGTAGCATATGCCGCCATGCAAGCATTAAGACACGCTTACTCTTGGGCGACGCAAAAAACAAAGAGCCCAAGACATGAAGAATAAGTGGCCTAGCATGAATGCATTAAACAAACACGCCTACTCTTGGGCGTCGCAAAATGCAAAGAGTCCGCAAACCAACGCGTATATAACATACACCACCATGCATGCATTAAGACACGCTTACTCTTGGGCGTCGCCAAAATCAAAGAGTCCAAAACGGGAAGAATAAATCAGACGCCATAGGGAACATGTGTAAAGAAAAATGTTTCCGCAAAAACGAAGAGTCCGCAACGGCGCGGCCACGGTATGACACACGCGAGCACGCACCCACACCCACACCGCACACACCACGCAACACACCGAGCACGCGCACCGGTGAACAGGGGCCGGGAGGCCCAGGACACCGCACACGCAACACCGCACACCGGACACCACACACACACCGCAACACACCGCGACACCGGAGACCACGAACCAAGTGTCCCAGGACACCACACGCACAACACAACACGCACCACACGAGCGCAAAAGGGCCAAACGGCACACGCGACACCACGCACAGGGCGTGCACACCGGTGAACAGGAGCCGGGAGGCCCAGGACACCGTACACACAACACCACACACAGAGCGTGCACACCGGTGAACACGAGCCAAAAGGCCAGGGACACCGCACACGCACCACCACACACAGAGCGTGCACACCGGTGAACGGGAGCCGGGAGGCCCCGGACGCCGTGCACGCACCACCACACACAAAGCGTGCACACCGGTGAACAGGAGCCGGGAGGCCCAGGACACCGCACACACACACAGAGCGTGCACACCGGTGAACAGGAGCCGGGAGGCCCAGGACACCGTACACGCAACACCACACGCAGGGCGTGCGCACCGGTGAACAGGAGCCGGGAGGCCCAGGACACCGTACACACAGCACCACACGCAGAGCGTGCACACCGGTGAACAGGAGCCGGGAGGCCCAGGACACCGTACACGCAACACCACACGCAGAGCGTGCACACCGGTGAACAGGAGCCGGGAGGCCCAGGACGCCGTACACACAACACCACACACAGAGCGTACACACCGGTGAACAGGAGCCGGGAGGCCCAGGACACCGTACGCACAACACCACACGCAGGGCGTGCGCATCGGTGAACAGGAGCCCGGGAGCCCAGGACACCGTACACGCAACACCACACACAGGGCGTGCACACCGGTGAACAGGAGCGGGGAGGCCCAGGACGCCGTACACGCGACACCACACGCAGAGCGTGCACACCGGTGAACAGGAGCCAGGAGGCTCAGGACGCCGTACACGCAACACCACACGCAGAGCGTGCGCACCGGTGAACAGGAGCCGGGAGGCCCAGGACGCCGTACACACAACACCACACGCAGGGCGTGCGCACCGGTGAACAGGAGCCGGGGAGCCCAGGACACCGTACACGCAACACCACACACAGGGCGTGCACACCGGCGAACAGGAGCCGGGAGGCCCAGGACGCCGTACACGCAACACCACACACAGAGCGTGCACACCGGTGAACAGGAGCCGGGAGGCCCAGGACGCCGTACACGCAACGCCACACGCAGAGCGTACGCACCGGTGAACAGGAGCCGGGAGGCCCAGGACACCGTACACACAACACCACGCACAGAGCGTGCACACCGGTGAACAGGAGCCGGGAGGCCCAGGACACCGTACACGCAACACCACACACAGAACGTGCACACCGGTGAACAGGAGCCGGGAGGCCCAGGACGCCGTACACGCGACACCACACACAGGGCGTGCACACCGGTGAACAGGAGCCGGGAGGCCCAGGACGCCGTACACGCGACACCAAACGCAGGGCGTGCACACCGGTGAACAGGAGCCGGGAGGCCCAGGACACCGTACACACGACACCACACGCAGGGCGTGCGCACCGGTGAACAGGAGCCGGGGAGCCCAGGACACCGTACACGCAACACCACACACAGGGCGTGCACACCGGTGAACAGGAGCCGGGAGGCCCAGGACGCCGTACACGCAACGCCACACGCAGAGCGTGCACACCGGTGAACAGGAGCCGGGAGGCCCAGGACGTCGTACACGCAACGCCACACGCAGAGCGTGCGCACCGGTGAACAGGAGCCGGGAGGCCCAGGACACCGTACACGCAACACCACGCACAGAGCGTGCACACCGGTGAACAGGAGCCGGGAGGCCCAGGACACCGTACACGCAACACCACACACAGAACGTGCACACCGGTGAACAGGAGCCGGGAGGCCCAGGACGCCGTACACGCGACACCACACGCAGGGCGTGCACACCGGTGAACAGGAGCCGGGAGGCCCAGGACGCCGTACACGCGACACCACACGCAGGGCGTGCACACCGGTGAACAGGAGCCGGGGGGCCCAGGACACCGTACACACGACACCAAACACGGAGCGTGCACACCGGTGAACAGGAGCCAAGCGGCGCGGTACACCACACGAGCAACCCGCCCCTAAAACGAACCCAGCCCACGCCGCCCTGCAGGAAAGAAACACCATGTCAGACCGCCAAGACCAACCGACCGGCCAAGGCCAACCCAGCGGGTACGAAGAGGGTGGGCAGGCAGGGCAGGCCGGCGAAGAGGGACAGAGGGACAAGGCGGGGAAAACGAGAGGAAGGGTCCGAACCCCCCCCCCCCCCAACGTGCACACACCCCACTGCCGCGCGCCGGGCCACAGCCGGGCACCAACAGGGCCCGCCATGGAGCCAAACGGGCCCGCCAGAGAGAGGGTGTGTCCCCGCGCCTGCGCAGCAGCACGCCCGGGCAAGGAGCGCGCGCCACACACAGGCCAAGCAGGGCACACACGCAGCACCGCACGCCAGCACGCACCACGGCACAAAAACACGACACCACCACGGCAAACACCCACAGCCGACGACGAACGAGCCGCCAAGAACAAGTCGAAGCCCCGCAGTCCCCACAGCGCGACAGCCGCCGTCCGGATGGACGTGTGTGCGCCCGGCAGTGAACCCAGCCCCTGCCGGCTACGAACCAGCCGCCGTCCGGATGGACGTGTGTGCGCCCGGCAGTGAACCCAGCCCCTGCCGGCTACGAAACAGCCGCCGTCCGGATGGACGTGTGTGCGCCCGGCGGTGAACCCACCCCCTGCCGGCTACGAAACAGCCGCCGTCCGGACGGACGTGTGTGCGCCCGGCAGTGAACCCAGCCCCTGCCGGCTACGAAACAGCCGCCGTCCAGAGGGACGTGTGTGCGCCCGGCAGTGAACCCAGCCCCTGCCGGCTACGGAGCAGCCGCCGTCCGGAGGGACGCGTGAGCACCCGGCGCCACCTGCCGGACGGGCTACCGGACCACCGGGCCCGCGCCACCCGGAGGGGTGAGTGCTCAGTTATCGCAAACCACACGCCGAATGGTACCACACCCAACACCACCCGCAAGGACACACCATCACCACCACCAAGCACGCCCACCCGCCACCACACACCCAGGGCCCGTCATCAGGGCCACCCGCCGACACCACAACCACCAAGCAGTCCAGCCACAACCACCACCACCACCCGCCACCGGCCGCGCACAACATCACCAACAACACCCTCCCCCCCGGCAGCACTCGCGACGCCGACGCCAAGCACACCACCATCCGCCCCGCACCACACCTGCCACACCCCCACACTTCACACCACCCACACCGGAAACCGCCAACACCACCGTCCCACCCTTACCACCTGCAGCACCGTCACCATCGACGTCGCCAGCGGCACCACCATCACGCCCGACTGCACCGCGCGAACGACACGCCCACAACCAGCACCCAACCCCAAACACCCACACCGACACCACCCACGCCGACCAGACCCCACAACACCCACGCAACGCACACACCGGCCACGCTCCACCAGACAACACAAACCACCACACGCACGGCAACAGCGCACCCGACGCCCGCAGACCCCCCGCAGCCCGCGCCACGTACACACCAACACGCACACCCGCACCCGGCCACGCCCACCAAGCGCCCGGCGCACCGACCACCACACGCACAGGCAACCGCCCAACGCCGGCACCGACTCCGCGGGCAGACAGGCAGACAAACCACCCCGTCGGCATCACCAACAGCACCATCGCCCAAGCCACCACCTGCAGCACCAACGCCACCATCGCCCGTTGCACCAACGACAAACCCCCCTCCGGCCCCCCACCACCCGTGCCCAACGCGTCACCTACGGCACACACCGGCCTCACCGTCACCCAGTGCATCGCCTACGTCACCCTCGCCATCGGCACCACCGATGACACCACCGCCCACAGCACCCCCGGCAACACCCTACGTAGGGACAGTACCAGCGGCGCCACCAGCCGGCACACCACCTGCAGCACCCACATCAACATCGCCACCACCCATGACATCACCCACAGCGCCCTCACCATCGACGTCGCCGGCAGCACCCTCACCGCCGGCACCACCAGTCGCGCCACCACCCACTGCACCACTTACAGCGACCACCGGAGCCGCAGGCCCCCCCAGCGCCCACCCCGTCACCTATGACACCAACAACGTCACCAACCCCGTCGCCGCCCGGCGCGTCACCCGAAGCACCCACGTCAACAACACAGACCCGTTTCGACGCCTACAGCACCCCCCCGTAGGCGTCACCAGCATCACCTCCACCCATTGCATCGCCCACGGTGCCCCAGCCCAACCCACTGCGCCTTCGGCGCACACATACCCGACACCCACACAAACCAACCACGCCCACACTGCCCACCACTCCATCAGCCCACGCCACGAACACACCCACACGCACGCCCACGCCCGGCCACGCCACCCGGACACTAACCAGGAGCCGCAGCCACCCACGCAAGCGCCACGCCACCACTGCCGCCAACCACCCGCCGTCAGCCCCCCCCGGACCGGCGCCCTGGGAACCGGGAGCCGACACCGGCACACACCCACACCCACGCACAGGACCCCAGCCAGCCCCCCCCAAAAAAATACAAAGCCAAACAAGCCAGCGAAAAGAGAGGAGTAAGGGACAGGCAGAGGAAGGGGCCACGGGGGGAACAGAGGGCAAACACGCAAGCCGACACACGCGCCCCCCCCCCCCCCCAGCCAGCCCGACCCCGCCTGTCCCGCACCCTCCCAGGAACCGCAAAGCCCAAGACCACCCCCCAGGCACCACCACAACAGACCACCATGAGGAGCCGCCGAGGACGACACACGACACACCGCCGCCAAACACACGGTCGACACCGACACAAGCCCCACCCCCACAACCCGCCGCACCCACCGCTGCGGCGCCCCAACACACAATGGTGCCCCCATGGATGCGGTACACCCCAAAAACCCCCTTCAGCCAGCCGACCAGAGGCCACCACGGGACGCACCAAGGGGACGCCGCGGAATACCCACCCACAGTGCGGGCCCGACACCCGCTACCCGCCGGCATCCTACCACGGGCCCACCCCACACCCGAGCAAATAGCCCCCCCCCCACCGTGGAAACGATACACCCCAACCACACACCGCCACTCACCACCCGCGGGCACCGCACCGGGGCCACAACACGCCCAAGCAGCCGCGACCCACCGACCCGCGGACCCCGCAAACACAATACCCCACACCACCGGGCCCACCCAACGGCGGGCCGACACCCCCAAGCACCACACGACCACACCCCCCTGGTTGCGACACTCCAGTCCCGCACACCCCGCCCCAAAGGACCCCAGGCCCTACGCCACACCGACCCCGCACAGGCCACGTACTGAAACACACCAGGAGAACGATCAAGAGACCACGCGGGGCTGCCCCACACCGCCAGAGGACAAACCACAGGCGACAGCCCATCCCACCAGACCTGGACACGGTGCCCCCCCCCCCCAAAGGGGAGGCCACCACACAGCACAACACCACCATACCGCACCGCACCCCCCTCCCCCACCCGGGGGCACGGGACACCACAGCCCACCAACACAGGAACGAAGCCACGCCCCGCCGACTCCGCACCCCAGCCCACCGGCACCACCCCTGGAAACCCCGCACACCTCGCGCCAGCTCAACACCCACCACCGGCCACAACCCGAACCGCACACAGGGGCAACACCACCGGCCAGGACAGCCAACAGCGTGCAGCCACACACCACAGCCACGCCAAACGGCGCACCTCCCCCGGCGCACAACCCCGCACCGTCCGCCGCACGTGCCCCGAACACCAGCATCACACGCCCACCGTGCCATGAAGCAGCACCCCAGCACGTGAACACGCAAGATGACCCCATGGCCCTGGACATCGACAGCCTGCTAGAACTGGAACTCCAACACACGGAGGACACGGAGCATCATATGGACCTCACCCCGCCGGAGCTCGAGCCCACAGCAAGCAGCCCCGCGGACCCCAACCCGCAAAATGCCCCCCCGCGCCCCCCCCCCCCGCGAGAGGGCGCCCTGGACGCACCTGTCCAACGCCCTGCGGCGCCACCACCCCACCCACGAAGCCAGCAACGGGCCCGCCGAGTACCGGGCGTCACTCGAGCGCGACCTGCCCGACGTCACGGGGCCGGGACTCCACGGGTACACCACCGCCCCCCCCCCCTCCAGGCACCCCCACACAAGAATGGGAGGACGAGTACGCCGTCGACGTCACCGACATGACGGCATACATGGAAAGCGTGGAGGACCCGGAGCAAGACACCATCCTCAGCCTCCTCGCCTACCACAGCTGGAGATGGGGCCACCAGGTCACCCTCCACCGACCGCAGGACAGGCCCCACCAGTGGTCCCCAGAGCAAACGGCGAAGTGGGACATCGTCCTCCAACTCACCCCCGAGGGCTTCTACACCGTCACGCACAGCGGATTACCCGACGCCGCACCCAATGCACAGGCGCTGCCGCTGGCCCAGCCCCAGGAGGACGACGCAGACGCACCCCCACCGGAGGAATGTAATTGGGACCCCCCCACAGCCACCACCGAACGCATGCCGCACCGGCTCACCAAACGTCACCTCCCCCACGACTACCATGCCACCAACGACTCACGGGGACGCCGCACACTGCCCCTGCAGTGGGCATCACCCGAAGGCACCTTCACGTGGGGGGAAATCCTCCCCGGCGCCGTGGCGCTCACGTACCTGTGGCTCCGGGACGCGGAGACGCACGCGCAACCCCCCGGCACACACCTCCTCCTCACCCTGGAGGGAGAGGCCGCCGTCGAAAACGTCCACACAGCGGAAGGAGAGGACTACGTGACGGCGAACGCAGACACCGCAGTATGGCTACACGCTCACGAGCACACCACACCCCCCACCGTAGTACCGGGGTCACACCCCTGGCACCTGGTCATCGTGCGACTGCCCACAGGAGCAGACACAGGAAGCGCCCAACAGGGATGGGCGGACAGGTGGGCACACGTGTGCGCCTCCCTGCACGAAGGGCTGCACAGACCCTCCCTCACCAGTCACACCCTCGAGCCGGCCCCCACCACGGCCGAATCCCACACCGGGGCGGCCCCCCCCACCGGAGTCTGGGCCTACACGCGCACCCTCCACCGCGAGGCAGCGGAAGCCCTCAAGACCGCCATCTCCAACCACCAGGGCCTCGTGCACACCCCCCACGATAACACACAAAAGGGCTACACCCTATGGTGGCACCACCCCTGAAAGTGCTGCCCTGGGTCGTTGAGGGTGCCGGAGGGCTCGGGGCCGGCAAGACCAGTGGGGCAGGCACGCGAGGAGTCTCCCTGGATGTTGTTATTGGGGGTAGAACCGGATACTCGAACACCAACGGAGGCGAGAGCAGCGACAACAGAAGCAAGGTCCATGCTGATTGTGGTCCGGCAGAAAATCCCAGTCTATGAAGAAAATTGATGCGAATTATTCTAAATACATCTGAGTGTCCAAAACTGTCTGAAAAGATTTAAATAATCCAATTATGTAAAAATGTTTGGCCGATCTGGCCCGCGAGCGCGCGTCAGCGGCAAATGGCAATTCCAGCTAAAATAGCGGAACGCGGCGGATTTACGGGAAATGGACCGCGGAATCAAATCCGGCATATCAGAAATATATAGGAAATATCCTGAGACTGAGCTGCGAGGCGGCAATTCCGCCGAAGCAAAGAAAATGACCAAAATGTAGCCAATCTGGGCAGAATGTCTGAAAATCTGAGCAGATGGGGCTAGCCGCACTTACACCCCCCCTCCAAAAACACACTGGGGCGTGTCGCTACGTCAACGAAGAACGTAGTGCGGGTAAGTCCCAGAAAAAAATAGAAATGTAGCCTCCATGGGGCGAAATCTGCTTGATCTGACCTGATTTGGGCTGAATTGGCACTGAATCAGGCTGGATGAACCTAAAATGAGACAGAATGAGAAGTGACGAACAGTCCTCCGTGCTGTAAAACATTAGGTCAAGGGCTAAAAAGCATGTAAACGTATCGAGAATCGACACCAAACCATGCATTGGTTGAGAATGAGGTAGATTATTGATGGATTGAGTGGGGGGATCAAGAATTGGAGTGACATCTCAGCGCTCTGGCACAGTTTCGCTGTCGCGGGCACGCTACGGTTTCCTCGCCGAACTCTACATCGTGTTAATCCCGCTTTTCTCGTTCTGAAAAGTGCAGCATGTGCGTCAGATTTGGCGCATCTGGAGGATGATCACAAGATTCAGCATTCATTTGGTGCAAAGATGAAGGAGATTAAACAGTCACAGAGCGGTAAAACAAATACAAATGTAGTCTACAGACCCCAAGTGCACCATTGAAGGTAGAGATGTTTTTCTGTGCACTTAGATCTAAACAGATCTTCGAGGAATGTGAGGAGATGACAGGTAAATCAACCTAAATTGTCCTAAAGTCAGCAAATTCCCTAAGATGTAGGTGAAATGAAGCGGAATGTCTGGAACTGAAACTACTAACACTTTCGTTTAGACTAGAGTTAATATATATTGTCGTTTATTCAGCTCAATTGTGCTTTCCGGCCCGTTGGTTCGCGAGCATCCAACAGATTCATTGAAAATGTGGATCATGTGATGATGCATCATGATAGGACATGATAGCCCTGGATCATTGGCATGTAACGCGCCGAAGGTTCGCTGAAGGCGCTTTACTGACAGTATATAACTGAGAGACACCGAACTTACAGTGGCGGTGGTGTCAATCGACTTGGACAAGGCCAATCTTTCGATGGAGTCCCACAAGACACTTGGATTCACCATTCTCGACAGTTTCAGGTCGGATTGAGCTCACATTGGCGTGTGCCAAAAATACAACGAAGCTTACGGACTTCAGAGGTTGCTGTAAGAAGTCCCTAGAGCTCCTATCTGAAGATTGTCTGAACAATTGACGTCTGGGTTTCGTACAACAGTGGCAGAATGATGGACAAACCTGAGAAATTCAAGGTAAATTTGAGGATCCTGGATCTGAATCTGGACTTTGGCGTTAGCATCACAGCAAATGAAGGTGAGATCTGAGTTCCTGGCGTCGCATCTGGTGCAGCCAGTACTACAGGGGGTGCCTGTAGGGGTGAATGTCACCGGCCGGTGTTTTGATTATGTACATTTGCTTCCATCTGCACGAGTAGCCAAATTCCAAAGATGCACAGACCAACAGAGACAAGATTACCCCGAATCTGCCTGAATTAAGCCTGAGTTTGGTTTTTTCTGAACACGGCAGCACACTCCGTCAGCGTATCTACGCCTTGTCTGCCGAACGGAGACCAAAGAAAAGTTGATTGACGTCAAATTATCAAACATTCGCAGTTCTCCACATCATGACATAAACATAAAGAATGAACAGTGGATTGAGCAGAATGTGGTAGGATGGCTTCCTCAATTCGGCCAAGCACGAATACATGTGACCACCAACCTGTCTGGCCTGGCCCTCGTACGGCTTGGGCGCTGCAAATCAGCGGCCGAACTCGAAGCTTGGTCCTCATTTGGCTCCTGGGCTGGCCTGACCGCAGGAGGGGGGATCGACGGATCAGCCCTTGAATGTGGCTGCTGAGGGCCGTAAAAGGCTGGATCTCGATTCACCACAGGTCGTTTTCCGTCGCTCTCCACTTGTCTGTCTGGTTTCGACAAACAATCTGTCAAGAGTACACCAATTTCGGGGTGCTTCTTCAGGAAGTCGATGAACCCCTTGGTGTATCCATGGACAAAAGATTGGGCTGGTTCCCAGTTGTTGTGACTGGAATCAAAGCCCCTCCACTCACACAGAAATTCCCATTCGCCCTTGGCGTCACGTCTTGCTTCAACAATCCTCTTGAGTTCGTACTTTCCCCCTTCGATGACCCGATCAGACAAGTGTTTCGCAGTCCAAAAAAGGGGTTTAACTCGATCCTTGGGGGAGGGGATCTCTCTCTTGAGGCGATCGCCCGAAACGTCAATTTCCCTGCTGACATCCACACGAATCCTCCACCTGTTCTCACCAAGACGCGCTGTAACAGCGAATGGCCCCTCCCACAAGGGAAGAAGCTTATCATCTCCGTCCAGGGTGGTTTCGGATTTTCGAAGCCAAACTCGATCATCGACTTCAAAATTGTGGGGGTTTTTTCGACCTTGATTCTGAACCCAAAGCCAGTCAGCCTGATGCTTCTCGATTAATTTCGACACAGATTTATCTGCTCGTTGGACTTCGTCCAAAAACAGCGAAGCATCTTTACAGGGGCGAGGATTATTCAACGGCATGTTCCACCAACACTTCTTTCGTCCAAAGACAATTTCATTTGGAGAAAGGCCATGATACAAAGGCGTGTTGTGGTAACGGCGAAGCAATGCAAAGAGAACTTCCATCCAATGGAAATCCTTTCCACTCGCGAGCTCCTTACGAAGCATATTAATAATTGAGCGGCCGGCTCTTTCGCCAGGCAGCGCTCGATGCGAGTGGATTTCACATCGGAGGTGGTGGATTCCAAGGCGAGCACACAATTCTCTCCACCATTCGGAGGTGTACTCTTTGCCTGAATCCGTGACCACCTCGGATGGGACGTCCCAGCCTCCCATCCAGGTCTGCGCGCACCACTTGGCGGCAGCCTTGCCAGTCATCGACTCAATGTTGCAAGGCAACACTTGAATGTAGCCGGAATGACGGCACTGAATGAGGAGCACACCATTGACTTTTGTATTAGTCCAATGGCACTCTTCGTCATCGAGTTCACCGAGATAGAAGAAATCACTGGTGACTCTGTTAAGGAGGCGCTCCGGAATAGGATGAGGCCTCAGATGGCCGTGCTTCTTCGCGCTGGGGGGCGTCGAGACAGCACATTGGGCACATCCGGCGGCTACTTTCATGCAGTGAGTATATAGCCGTGAGCCAAACAACCTATGTTTAATCATCGACCACAGTCGACGGCCATGTGCGTGGGGGGACTCCCATTTATGCCACCAGTTTAACACTCGGGGGGCTAGGGCGTCTGGCACACACAATTTACCCTCCATCCACAGCTTCCCCCCATCCAACGAGTACTCAGCGAAAATCCCATCCTTGTGAGCATCTTTGGATTTGAGATTTCCAAAGACCTCTTTAAACATGGGATCCTGCAGGTAATCGGACGTCCAGTCACGGATTATCAGGGAATCTTTAGGCAGGGGTGGAGTTTTGGCCGGATCTCGACGCTTAATGCCCTGGATCAACCGAAATCGACTTACTTGTCGGGTATAGTCAAACCGTTTCACACTCCCTGAGGAGGGATCGGTGACTTTTTCCACGACTTTCAGTGTTTTGGTACAGATCTCATGAGCATGCGCCGGATCTGAGATGGCCGTGATGTCGTGACACGGCAATGCGTGCTGTTTAACAGCGCACTGCATGCATGCACGTCGAATGAGTTTCTTTTCTTCCTGATCCCATTCGATGATGACATGGCGGTCCTGCTCCGTACCATGGATGTTGGTACTTTGCAGCCCCTCTGAGGCGGGGTAAGCCCATCGGCTCAGAGCATCCGCTACCGTGTTATGTTTACCAGGCAGATACGACACATGGAGGTCAAACAGACTGAGAAATTCGTGCCATCTGGCCCGTCGACCAGCTGGGCTCGCGACAGTATCAATGTGTTCGGTGGCCCAATACTCCAGAGATCGATGATCCGTCAGGACCTCGACTCGATTGGTGCCAAACCACGATTGGTACTTTTTTAAAGCACAGATGATGGCGTACGTTTCTTGCTCACGCGGCGACCATTGCATTTGGCGTGGGGCTAGCTTCCGAGACCAAAATGCAAGAGGGTAATGATCGCCGGTGGCTTCATCAACCTGTTCAAGGACAGCTCCGATCGCGTACCTAGAAGCGTCGGTTCTAATGTAGAAGGGTCGGTCAAATTGGGGCACATGCAACGTGGCGACTTCGCAGAGGGCCGCCTCCAAGTGATGGAAGGCCTCCTCGCACTCGTCAGTCCACTTGACACGAACCTTTGAACCTGCCTTGCCCGCATCTCTCCCTACCTTCAATGGTTCAGTGAGGGGGGCAGCAAATTTGGCAAAATTCGGCAAAAAAGTGTGGTAAAAGTTGCAACAACCCAGGAATCCTCTCAACTCCGTGATCGTCTCAGGGCGCTTCCACTTCTGAATAGCGACGAGCTTCCCTGGACTGGGTCGTCGGGTGCCATTCTCTAGGAGAGAACCACAAAATTCGACTGATTTTAAAAATAATTTTCCCTTCTTTGGCCCACAAATCAGCTGATTGGCGTCAAGAATGTCCAAAACTTGGTTCAGCTGCTTCTCATGTAGGGCCACCAGCTCGGCTTCGGTCAGTCCCTCCCCCTCCGTCGCGATGATCATGTCATCTATGTACACACTCACGAAGGCACGAAGCTCAGGATGGGTTGTGAACAGCACATCCTCCATCATTCTTTGAAAAAATGAAGGGGCGTTCTTCAGGCCCATGGGCATGACGGTCCACTGGACTGGGCCACATGGCGTGCACATACAGGTAAGAGGTCTGCTGTCCTTCCTCAACGGCATTTGGTGAAAGCCGTGACGGAGATCCAGCACAGAAAACAAACGACCTCTTGCCCTCTTGGCGATTTCCTCCTCAATGAGGGGCAGGGGGTGCGAATCCGCCTTGGTTTCGGCGTTGAGGTTGCGAAAATCAACAACCATTCGCCAACCATCAATGGTGTTCTGGTCTGCAGGCGGTGGCTTCGGGACTGTGAAGGGTGAACAGCACCATTCGCTGGTCATACAACCCTCAAGCCAACCAAATTCCCTGAGATTTCTCTCGATGATTTTTCTGAGTATCTCATGTTTGTGTCCATGATTTTCATAAGGGCGCTGTTTTTTTGCCTTGTACCCTTCACGAAGCTCGATGAAGGCTTCACCGAACTGTCCACGGACAGGGGGATCTTTGATCAACTTCCCTGAAAGGGTTGTGTCCTTCCGTTCCTCAAAAATCTTTTCTCTTGACTTGGAACACAATTCAGTGTCCACCTGATCGCCAGGAATTACTGTCGAAAAAACTTTGGCGACTTCTTCGGCTTTGGCAGGAAGAATCTTCTTACGGATGTCCCTAAACAGGTCCGTATCAACTGCCTCTTGAAGATAGGTGGGTCGTGTGTCGAAATCCCAGAGATTCTCTTCGTGATCCAGCTCCTCGAAAGGATCCATGAAAGCTTCCACAGGGGGTTTTTCATAAAAAACTGTGAATTTGCGGCGCAATTTCGAATTTTTCTTCGCCCGTGCACTGAAGATTCTTTTCGATGTCGATCGTATTGGGGAAGAGGGAGACGAGGCGGATCCATTGGACGTTGGATCACCTTGGGTATCTGACGGACAAAAATCAGAAAAAATAGATTCATCATCAGTACCACGCTCAACCTCAGATTCTGACCCAACACAAGAATCAGTACCAGAATCAGCAGAATTAGAGTCAGAAAGCTTTCCATCCACCAGGAATGCAAGCGAACTCCAGGACCGCTGTGGCAGGGGACCTGTGTCGTCCCTGGCATACAGCTTAATCTTCCTGGGAAGTTCGATGTAATCTACACAAATGTCTTGTAATTCCTGAAACCAAGGCTTGTCGTCCCACAAGGGCACAACTAAAATTGCCTGGGTTTTATCCTGTTTGATTTTGTGGATGACCTGCTGGATTAAGTGAAACGGAGGATTAATCCACAACTTCTTGTCCCATTTGTGGGTCCAAGCGTCGCGAAAGTGCTTGTCAAAGCGCTTGTTCTCACGGTTAGCAAAGGCATCATACTGTGGCCAAAAGGAATGATGTTCATGAAAGTATTCACAAATTGCATCGCGCCATTTGTCGACAACTCTGTAGGATGAAGAGTGCCAGCGCGCAGGGCGTCGTGGCTGGGAGTCCCTACGAAGACATTCTAACTCTTGAGAGTAATCGGCACTCCCATTCACCTCTGCAATGGTGACATCTTCACCAAATTTTGGTGTCACCTTTTGCTTCAAAAATTCTTCTGCACTTTTAAACCCTGCGTGCAAAAAACGAAATTCAGGACGCTCCAAGGGACCTGACTCCAGCAAAAAACAACGACGATGACCTACGGGCGCTACCCTGTTCTTGCGAAGCCAAGGATGGCCCAAATAAAGGTCATACTTTATGTCTGCACGATAGAAGTAGTCATCCTTAAGGACAACTTCTTCCACATTTTGCTCTTCCCAAAGGTCTTGAGCGACCAAATGAGTTGATATATAACAACCGCGTTGCCCACCTGCGAGAGAATGTCGAGAAACTCCCTCGAGGGTAACAGGATGAGGCGATTCAAACACGCAGTCGTCGGGTAAGAATGAATTGGATTGGATATTTACCTCTGATCCATTGTCACACAAACAAGTGGCGAGATGGAAATTTCCCTTGCAATCAGAGACCCACAGCTTTGTGACAAACTGACGGGCCCTGTGCTTGGACTGTACACCAACCTCGTCCACTACAACAGAAGGATCCGCTGCCGGATCCAGGGGAGAGGAGACAAGCGACCCTACATCAAGTAATGGTCGATCAGGAATTTGGGGATCATGCCTGAAATCGCCTGGGGAGGGGCGATTTTCGTGGCTCCCCTAGGCGTTCTGACCTCCAGCGGCTGCGTTAACATTGTGAACACAGCCTGATTCGTCGATCCACTCATCTTGGAACGGATCATCCGCTGGATTCAGGGCATTTTCGACATAATCTCGATCCGCATCGGACACCTGATCTGCACCTGAGACCTGATCCACACGATGATTTCCCTTTCCACGTCCACGGCCACGGCCGCCGGATGATGAGCCACCACCGTCGCCACGCCCTCTGCCCTTACCAGAGAAAGGGGTTCCCGAAGGATTTCCCTTACCTTTACCCTGTGATCCTGGAGCATTTCCTTTGTTTGTACCGGATTGAGGGGTTTGGCCTGGATTTCGATTTCCGCCTCCGGCGTTGACATTGGGACTTGTCTGGCCGTTAGGCTGCCCACCGGAACCGGATGGAGTCCGATTTCCTTTGCCTTGGGACCCGCCAGGGCCTCCAGTATTTTTGTTTCCACCGGAGGGGGTCGAATTACCCTTTCCCCCCTTTGCACCATGCACCTGTCTGTCATTCCTGTCTGAATTCTGCGAATTACTGACATTTTCACCAATCACCTTGTGATCGTAAGCAGACCATCGGTGATTACCAGTAGAATGCGTCTTAGCTCGGTTCGTTGAACCTAAAAGAAGGCAGATGCTACAACGATCCTGAACATTCCGGGTGTCATTCACCTTTTTGTTGCCCTTTTGGGCCCCATTTTGGGTGTTTTGCTGGGTATTCTTGTTTCCCCCAAGACCCTCATGGAAATTTTGATTGGCGGCGTCAGCGAGCCGCTCAACCTCTTCCCACAGTTCCTGCGGGGTGAACGAAAACACCCAGTTCCTGGCCTTCAGGCGATGGCCGTGGAAACTTACTCCCCTATTGAGGACTTGGACAAACAAGTCCCGATCCTCGTGTTCATTAAACTTGATTTTCCACGTGTTTTCAGTGAATTTCACCTTGGTAAACGACGTAGGGGAACACTTTTGAAGTGATTCCCCGACGGTGAACCTGTTGGCCGAGGCATCGAAGCCATCGACCTCCGCCCACCAGGTCTTGACCTTTTCTTCGGACTGTCTGTTCCGAAGGGTGGCGGCAGTTTCTGAGGGGATCTTGTCAAAAATCAGATTTTTCAGCTCGGCACTAGAAAATTTTTCGCCTGAATGTTCAGATTCTTCTACGAGATTCCAGAAGCGCTGTCTCTTGTCTTGCACTTCGTGCAAGATTAATCGCGAGAACGAAGGAAAATTCTTCAACATCTGGTGGTAATGGTCCTCTGGCAGTCGGGATCCACGTACCTCCAACTGTTCCCACACCTCATCAAAGGTAAGGGGGGAACTTGAATCCTCACGATCACTCCAGGTCCTGAGCCAAGTGTTGGCCGGCGCTCCCTCAAGGCAGTCCAAGAGGGCCATCAGGAACTGATCATCCTGGAGTTTTTGAGTCTTAACCCACAGTTTAAATTCCCGTTGGAACTGAGGCCAACGTCTGGGGTTCCCATTATACTTCGGCTGCTTGGCAACCTGACGAAGTCGCAATGAAGTAGGATTTAGGAGTGAATCCAGCCCAACACCGGCCGTAATGGCAGACACCTTGGCGGCATCATTAGCCACACCAGCTCCGGCGAGGGTCTGGGCGAGCAACATCTGGGCTATTGCATTGGAATCAACAGCAGGAAGGGTAGTACGGGAGGCAGTTCGTTTGGCATTCTGAGCCTCAGTCCTAGCCTTCGCCGACCTACTCTGAGATCGAGAGATTGTAACCCTTTCCTTTAGCTTAGTCCTGCTGATCCTGGCATCGGTGGTCTTAGAGTCCACCGAAGGAGCAATCGAAAAAATTTCTGTCCCCTCCTCCGACGGTTCTGTGGTTTGTTCCACCGATGATGCTCCCTCAGACCGCATGTGTGTCTTGAAAAGATCTTTAATTCCCAGCGTCTGAATGATGAGTTGCATTTGATCCTTGAGCAATTGGAGCTCAGTATCTCGCTGTAATCTGCAAGAGCAGTCGGCAGGACAGTACATACCGTGTCCTGAAGGGCCTGAGCAGGCTGTCGGACCGCTAATCTCAGTGGTTCGCAGCCAGGAGTCCACTTGGGGAGCTCCTTCAGTCCTAATTTCCAGGCTTGCCTGCCTGGCTGCCTCTAAAATTCCTTCCTCAACCGCGGCGGCTAGATCGTCGCGGATGGAAACAGAGGGATGAGGGGCGGAGGGCCCGGCAACAGGTGCCTTGGTTTTCTCCTTCGGGAAGGGGCTTGCCTCCCAGATCTGCAAGAAAATGGCAAAAGATTCATCTTCTTGAGAACACCACCACATCCTGGTATTAATTTCTTCTTGAAGGAGGAAAAAATATTCGAATAAAAAATCAGAGGCGATTCTTTCTTGTCCTATCAGCTTAGACGTGGCTAATAGACAAAGGGCCTCAAGCGCCTCAAGGTTACGGGTCACTTCGGAAGACAAATGGTTGTCCCATTGTGCCCATGAGGCTGGTCGATTATAGGTAGGTACCTCACCTGGACCACCCATCTCAATGTCGTCAATGTCGGCGTCGATGGTCTCAAAATGTGGACATTGGTAAGGAGTATTAGTACCTGCCAGGTCCGTAAGCTCCACCGGAGCGTTGCCATTAGCGTAGGCTGGGAGATTCCAGCTGCTTGATGGCCAATTTCGACTGGGATCTTGATTGTAATCTGGGCCTCCACAGCTGCTGATTTGTGCCCTTCTTGGGCAATTTGGGCTTGCGCAAGGCATTCCTCTCAAGGCCTCGTTCGCACAGCACCACGGCAGCGTAATCGTTACGTCTCCGGAGGTGGCGGGGTCTACGGGGCCGTACTGGGGAGCTAGCTGTGGTTGGGACACCAAGGGAACAACATTCAGGTAGCCTCTGCTACCATGAAAGTGCTGCCCTGGGTCGTTGAGGGTGCCGGAGGGCTCGGGGCCGGCAAGACCAGTGGGGCAGGCATGCGAGGAGTCTCCCTGGATGTTGTTATTGGGGGTAGAACCGGATACTCGAACACCAACGGAGGCGAGAGCAGCGACAACAGAAGCAATGTCCATGCTGATTGTGGTCCGGCAGAAAATCCCAGTCTATGAAGAAAATTGATGCGAATTATTCTAAATACATCTGAGTGTCCAAAACTGTCTGAAAAGATTTAAATAATCCAATTATGTAAAAATGTTTGGCCGATCTGGCCCGCGAGCGCGCGTCAGCGGCAAATGGCAATTCCAGCTAAAATAGCGGAACGCGGCGGATTTACGGGAAATGGACCGCGGAATCAAATCCGGCATATCAGAAATATATAGGAAATATCCTGAGACTGAGCTGCGAGGCGGCAATTCCGCCGAAGCAAAGAAAATGACCAAAATGTAGCCAATCTGGGCAGAATGTCTGAAAATCTGAGCAGATGGGGCTAGCCGCACTTACAACCCCGCACCAGAAAGGGGCCTGCAACCACCGGCAGACCAGCCTGGCATCGGCCCAGACCTCACGGCGATCGCCCGCGCCGTCGCCGCCATGGCCCAGCAAGTTGGGGCGCCACCCCAATGGGCACCGTCCATCATCAAGGAAACGGCGGCACGCCACAACCCAGCTTTCGCACACTTCCGGGGACGCCCCATTCATCCCACCCTACCGGACCTCGACCTCCCCGCCCACGATGCGTGGGCAGTCCACATCCTCGTGCCCCACGACACCGCCCCCAAAACAGGGGACGCGACCGCACGCATCACCAAACAGCTCCCCAATACCGCACTCCACTACGACATACCAACGCCCAACGTCATCGTCACCCACAACACGGGTCGCGACCACTACTACCTCCAGGCCACGCATGAGCGCTCCCCCATCACCGTATACACCTTCACCACCTACCCTGGCCTCCAGCCACCGCAACACCAACCGCGCCCGGCATGGAAGCACCCCCTACACGTCGCCCGACCCCACGCAAAAGGCCCACCCACCACGCGCCCCCTCCCGCCGACAGCACCGCCCTCCACACCGCCCGCAGTCGGGCCGCGGCACAACACCAAAGCCACCTGCTCCCACGCATTAACGCTGGACCCGGCACCATCACCGAGGCCACCCACAAAAGCACCTTGAACCTACTGGCTCGCAAGCTACGCCCCAAAATGGCACTGGAGGACACGCTCTGGATATACTATGGCGAAGGCCGCACGGCACGGGTGGCGGACCTCCGCAACATCATCCCCCGCCACATCCAGCGAGCGGTAGGGCCCTTCACCGTGTACGCGGTACCGCACCCCATAACAGCCCCATGCACCCACTGCAACCCTCGGTGCGCGCTACCATGCGCAGGCGCTCTGCAGCAACCCCTGCCCACCCCTACCTACAGGGGGGGCATATACCTCGGCACGGTGCCTGGGGACCCACACCCCTACCTCCTGCCCGCAGCGGACCGCCACCACGCCATACCACTACACCTTGTCGAGCACCTGGCGGTGGGACCATCCCCCTTCCAGAAGCGCCCCCCCCACACCCCATCCGACGGACGCCCGCCAGATGAGCCGACACACGCCACACCTGGACCAAAACGCGCCATCGCACTCCTCACCCTAAAGGCGGAAGCCGCCATCCCCCGAGACCTGGAGGGGGAAAACCACCTCATGGTGGAAGGGCTGACGGAACACGTCCTGATCGCAGCCATGTACGCCACGGCGTCCGCATCCCGCCTCTGGGAGGACCGCCCCTCCCCACCTCTAGCCCAAGCAGCGCAGGACGCCCCCGACACGGGCCCCACCGCCGAGGACATCCACCAAATCCTCAACATGCGAGCACCCCCGAAGACCCACCCTGCGGTCCGCCCCATCCAGCTCGTCAGCTGGGACGCCATGGACGCCCCCCCGACCACCACGGAGGTCCACATCCTCAAACACCGGGACACCTGGTGGACGGTGGAATGGGACGACCACGGCAAGGTCAGACGGGCAACGGCACACGCCCCCGACGGCGAAGTCCCGCCCCCACCACGCGGAGGAGACCGCTTGCGACTCGCCGCACGCATCCCCCACGCCCCAGAGGCAGCCTGGGAAGCGCTGCACTACGCCCTCTACTGGGCGCAGGGGGCGCCAGAAGGCCCCCCCCCGGAACGCACCCCAGCGTGGACACGCCACGCCACCCGCTACACGGCCCACATGCGCCGCCACGGGGCAGGCACCGGGCACCGGCTCCTCACCTGGCCCACGGACCCGCCCGACGCCCTGCAGGAGGCCGAGGAAGTGCTTGGCCTCATGACCAAGCAAGTGTTCCAGCTGACGGACCCCGTCCCCACGTCCAAGCCCGACGTCCCAGCCGCCCGCGAACACCCCGTGTTTGCACCGGGTCACGCACCCGTACAGAGGCCCCAGGGCGCACCTCCCCAACAGGGACAACCCGCTGCCCGGCGCCGCCAAGGTGCGCAGAAGCGCAAGGCCCCCACACAGGCCAAACCCGCGCCAAAGCCAAGGGCCAAGCCGAAGAGCTGGACCAAAGAGGAAGCCGCTGCCCTGTATCCCGAATACGCCATCAACACCCGGGTGCAGCTGCCCTTCGAGTACCCCACGGCCGCGGGCCCCTCCAAGTGGATATGGGCCGCAGGGGAGGTCAAGCACCGGTACCGCGTCACCGGGGACCACCAGGGGTTCAAGATCCACGTCAAGTGGGACCCGGCCACCCCCAACGACAAGAAGCTGGGGCGCACCATCGAACTCTGGCGAGACCAAGCCGGTCGTGAGATGGTCCCCATGCAGCTGTGCACCCCCGACACGGAGCACCTCACCGGCACCGAGTACACGGGCAAAGTCCACAATGCATGGGCCCTACCCCAGCCCCAGAAGCGGAACCGCAGGGCACCCGCAGCTCAGGGCGTCATCGACCTCCTCGACGCCTGACGGGGCCAGGGCCGGACACGGCCCGCCCCCCCAACTACCGGTCCCCAGAAACCGGCGCCCGCAGAAGCCCACGCCCGCATCAACATCCTCAACGAGCCCGCGGTCACCTACGACCCCACCAAGGCCGCCACACTGCAAGCCATGCCCGGGCCGCACCCCCAAGGCGCAGACCTCCTGGGGTTCCTGGAGCAAGCCCTCCGCAAAGCGGACCAACCCGAACCAGCACCGATCCTGGACCCAGAGGGGAACAAATATCACGCCCACTGGGAACGGGGGGTACCCCTCTACCACAAGACGTCGGTCACGGTACATGCCCACCCCGACCTCGGAGTGGATGGTCGCCTCGGGGCGTACGAGTGCGTGGGGCCCGGATGGCAGCTAAACGTGCTACTCACGCACGTCCCGTTCGGGGAGGAGACCAAGGACTTCCTGGACACCCTGAGCCTGGCGTACCGCCGACTCTCCCTCCTGGCACCCACCATCATCATAGGCGACCTAAACGCCGCCCCCACCGACGACGACCGCACCGGCCCACCCACAGCCACCGACACAGCTGTCCGGGACCCCATGCACCAACTGGGCCTCACGGACCTCACGGCAGGACTCACCGGCACACCCTCCCATTACCCCCACCAAGCCGGCACCCACCCATCCCGCATCGACACGTGCTACGGGGACCCAACCACGGTGCGCGTCCACGAAGCAGCCTACGGGGACCTCCCGCCCACAGGCACGGGCCACCGGCCCCTCTACATCGACCTCATCATCCCCAACCTACCCCCACCCGCGGCCACCCTGCCAGACGACACCCTCCCTCCCACACTGCAGTTCCCGGCCGAGGACGACCACGGCGCCTGGCACAGGTATAACAGGGCCCTACACGCCATCCTACGCCGCCCGGGTGCACCGACACTCACCACCGCCATGCGCCAGGCGGCACAAGCATGCGGCATGGAGCGTGACACCAACCACACGGGAGCACCACCAGACCTCACCCTCCAGCAACTCGTCCATGACATCTGGACCACGAAAGGGGAACTCGCCACCCTGCTACGCCCCAGCACACCGGAGGCACGAGACCGGGACGCCCACCTCCGTGCGCTCCTCACCACCCGCCGCCACCAACTCCAGGAATGGCACGCCCACCGCATAGCGGCAGCAGCCCAGGAACGCGAAAGATACGGCAGAAACGACACGCCGTACAAGTCCCTACGGTACGTCAGCCGCATCCTGGAGGACACGGGGCGCCGTACCATCCACGCGGTACGCACCCCCGAAGGAGGCCTCACCAATGACCCCGAGGCCGTCCTCCAGGCAGTCCTGGACAGCTTCCAGGCACAACACGGGGACGCCCTCCCCGAGCTCGACCCCCACACCAGAAACACCATCCGCGAGCATGTGCCCAGGGTCTTCAACCGGGAACAGCGGCGCGCCATCGAACACGACCCCTTCAGCATCTCAGAACTGCAACGCGCCCTAGACCGCCTGAAGAAGGGGGTCGTGCCCGGCGTCGACGGTTTGCCGGCCGAAGCGTACCAACGTCTCACCCTGCCCATCAAACGCCGCCTGGCAGCCCGCCTGTGGGACATCGTCACGGGCGCCACGCCCATCCCCCCTGAGTGGGCCAACCTGGTCCACCCCCTCTACAAAAAGGGGGACTGGGCGCAGCCGGGGAACTGGCGGCCCATAGTCTGCGCCACCAGCGAGGTCAAGCTGGTGTGGACGCTCATCCTAGGCCGCATCGCGCCAGCGGTCTTTGCCCACGTGCCCGCCAGCATGTGGGGGGCCATGGCCGGCAGGTCCCCCCACGAGGCCATCTTCCTCCAGGACACCGCACTGGACATGAACCCCTACGAGATGATCATCGCCTCCCTCGATGTCCAAGGCGCGTTCCCCCAGGCCCCACACCGGCTCCTCACGGAGGTATGGGATGCCATGGGCCTCCCATTCCTATCCTTCATGACCGGGTACATCCAGACCCGACTCTACGCCGTCATCACGGCCGCGGGCCTCACCCCCCTGGACCGGCACAGACAGCGGGGTCCCCCAGGGAGGCGCCGAAGGCCCCTTCCTCTACCTCCTCGTCACCCTGCCACTGGCATTCGAGCTAGCACGGGTATACCCGGGGTACGCCCCGTACCCGCTACGGTCCCCCCTCATCAACTTCGCAGATGACAACCTCCTCACTACGGCCACCCGCCACCGCGACCCTGAGAACGCAGGGCTACCAACGACCACCGAACAAGCGTCCGCCATTCTCCAACTCATCACAACCTACCTGGACGCCCACCAGCTCCTAGTGCACCCCCGCAAATCGGTCGGGCTGGCCGACGCCAAGACCCCCACCCCCCACATCCGGAAAGGCGAACCCCTACACCTGGAAGACACCACAGTCCACCTGGGAGTCACACAGGCCACGCAGCACCACCACATCACACTCCCAAGCAAGCTAGAAGAGCGCCTCGCCCGGCTAACCCAAATTGCCAGGGGGGACCTCCTGTCTACGCAGGGCCTGGCGTACTTCATGGAAGCAGTGCTCAACGCGGCCATCGGGTACCAAGCCCTGCACCTCCCGCGCCCCCAAGACGCACTACGCCACGCTCGACAGCAAGTGACGAAGGCATGGGCGCAACACGGAGGCTGGCCCACGTCTTTCCCCAAGGAGGCCATGATGGCCCACTGGCGCTACTACGGAGACAATACGGGCGCCCTGGTCGACATGGCCTATGCCAAACACGCAGCACACCTCCTACACAGGGTAACACACAACCACCAACCAGAAGTTCGCGAGGCGGCGGCCATACGCATAAAAGAAGCGCAAATGGCCCGCAACACCTGCCCCCGGTGGATACTGGCACAACACGGCGTCTCTACCCCCGTGGGCACTGGCATCTGGGCCCAGCTACAACTCCTCCTACCGCACCACACACACGCCATCCTGACAAACCACCACTGCGATCAACAGGGGCCACTCGTGGCCACACACACCGACATCCACCGACGCCCGGCAGGCGAGGTGGACACCCTGCGCCTCGTAGGGGCCACCATCACCATAGTGTATATCACCCCAACACAGATGCAGATCATGGCCCAATGCGACGCCCACCACGCCCCGTTCCTTTCCGACCCACAATGGCCAGCACGCCACGTCTTCCAAGCGTACCTCCGCGCATGTGCTACGAAGGCAGGGCGCGACATGCCGGGGCCCAAGGACATCGACACGGCGTACACAGCCTTCCAGCGCCAGCACCCCCGGCCCCGCCTGAGCGAGCACGAGACCCCCAACGACGGCGGCACGACGCAGGGGGAGCCCACCCCGTCAGCCGAAGGCTGGACACCACCCACCATCCTGCTACTAGCACCAAACGGCCACAAACATGTTACCCGCACCGTCCAGCGACACCATGCCCCCTGGTCCATCCCCAAACACAATGCACCGGAGACCGATGTACCACCAGTCAGACACAGTGACCAGGGCATACCACGCACGTGCTGGCACTGCGGCCCGGCAGCCCTCGACACTCAGTGGCCCCTGCTGCACCTCATCTCCACCCACTACCACACCCCCAACGCCGCCGCCACCGCCGACCAGCAGGCATGGCTCTCCCCCTGGTTTCACACGGTAACCCCAGACCACCCGGCGCACTTAGCCTGGACCCGAACACCCACGGCGACATGGACGTTCACCAACGAGCGGGCAGACCCGGACAGCGTAGCCATGGAGTACGACCGCTGCGAACCACACCGCGCAGGACCTCAGGAGGCACCCATGCGCCCCCTACAGCACAAATGCCCCACCCTCCGCGGCGACAAAGACGACAAGGAGTGGCGACAGACCATCACGTGCCAGAAGTTCCACCCCAATACGGGATACCTCTTCCACCTGATGTACGCGTATATCACCCAGGGACGCCCAGACAGGGGCCTCCTCCGCCTCACCCCACGAGCCGAGGCCATCATCACCCAGGGAATAGGCGTCTATGCAGCGCCACTACAGCAGCCCACGCAAATCACCGCCAGAACCACCCAGGGGAACCCCATCTACGTCTATCACCCCACAGCAATCGCCCGCCTACCCATACCCAGCGACACCGACATCATCTACTTCACTGACGCATCCAGCACCCAGCAACGCACCCCCACGGTCGGTTGCGCCTCCGTGCGCATCACCCGGCAAGCGGACGGCCTCCACGTGGAACACCACACCGGGACCACCATCTTTGGGGCGTCCTCCCACGGCGAACTGCGCACCATGGCAGACGCCGTCACCGCCACACCGCCACCCACGACGGTCCGGCCCCGCAACATCTCGGTAGTCGTGGACGCCACGGTCGACATCCACCTCACCAGGCGCCTTGCGGACCTGCCCCTCCACAAAGCACTCGAGTCCGGCCTCACCACACAAGCGTTGGGACTATGGATGGCCTTCAAGGGCATGCACCCCCAGGACGCCCTACACATCGTCAAGCAGGAGTCGCACCGCTACGCATACGGCAATGGACGCGCAGACACGCAGGCCAAACACCAGAACACCAACCACACCCCAGGGCTCGAACGCGTGCGACTGGACACCCCACACCACAGCCACCTGCAGCACCTGCCCCCGATACCCCTGGCCGCACAGCCCCCCCAATGGATGCCCGAGGACACGCCGTACACGGATTGAGACAAGCAGTACCACTATCCCACACCCATCCAGCAACTAGCCACCACACTGGGCCACCCAGCGAACACCGAACTCCTCCGACACCTCGAAAACTCCGTCCACACCCCCCTCTACTACTCCGCCCTGCGCCCGGATAGCCTCCCAGCACACCTACAAAAGCCCCGACTCCAACTCGCCCTCGAACAACTTCCCCTCCTCACCCGATACCACCGATGGTATACGCGCCGCTCGATCCACGTCCCCGCAGGACACACCAAATGCATCTGCAGCCACGCGGAAGAAGAAACATGGGACCACTTCAAGGCGTGCCCCCTGTACAGAGGACTGGACACCCTCACAGACTGGAACCCAACCCACACCATCGCACAGCACGCCAGATGGCTGGCGCAGTCCCCGGCGACCCAGCAACTCACCACCGTCCTCAAGCAGACGGAGGTGCTCGAGGCAGTCCGCAGGGGACTCGTCCCCACTGCCGTCTACACCTTACTATGCACCCACGCGGAGGACCCCCAGGCCACGGCGGCGCACATGCAGCGGACGGCCGTTGCCAAGACGGCGGAGCAGCTCACATACCGCACCCACAAATACCTGCAGCATGCGGCAACCCTGCCCCCAACAGACCAAGCCCACCTCCTCAAACTCCTGTTCTACCAACCATGAGAACCTACCCCGTGACATACCAACACCGAACCCCCACCACGTCTACACACCGTCCACCGAGCACAGCACTGGCACAGCACACACGGGCGCCACAGGTAGGTAGGTAGGTAGGTGCACTCGGTCGTGGAGAGGCGCCCCATGGTTCCCCCTGGCGTCGCCCCTGTGACGAACAGGAAGAGGCTTCGCGCGTGAAGAGGGGAGGCGGCTTACTTCCCGCTAGACCTGACTGTTGGCCCCCAACAAAGCGGCCCCGGGCTACGCCGGGAGGGCTGTTCGCCGCCAGCGTGACCTGCTTGTCTCGCCGGGAGGGTGTGCCCCCGTGCTTGCGCACGTCCCCTCCTTTGGGCGGAACCCTAGGGGTTCACCGGACTTCCTGGCGTATCCCGTTCCCAAGGCGTGCATGCACGTTCCTGGTACTAGGGTTCCGAGGCGCTTGGGTGTCGCACGCTCCGCCTCGAGTCCCAAAGCAGCGCAGGCCTTAGGATGCAGCCTTACCCCCGGGCTCCGGATCTCGTTTGGCCGGGTCACCTGCATGGCACGGGCTGCCTCAGTGCCCGGGCTGTGGGCACTGGGTTTCCTACTGTTGTGTGGTGTCTGTGTTTGGGTCCGGTTGGCGGTTGGGTGCGGGTTTTGTTAACCCCGTCTGTCCTGGCTGGGGTTTAGGGTGGGTGTTTTTGGGTTCGTTTTGTGGTGTTGTCCCCCTAGTGTCGGCTATTTGTGGTGTTCGTGGTTGGGCTTCGGTTTCGGTCTGCTTTTGGGACGTGTGTGGTTTCGTGGGCGTCCCGCTTGCCCCCCGCCGTTTCCGGTTCCGGCGCGCGGTGTGGGCGTGTGTGCCGGGCCCGGGTCTCGCCTGTGCCCAGTCCGTCTTGGCTGGGTTGTCGGGGTGTGTGTTTTTTTTTTTTTTTTCTTTCCTCTTTTTTTTTTTTTTTCGGGTTTTGTGGTCCCTGTCCCTCCATCCCTTTTCTTTCGGGCTGGGCTGGTGGCTCTCTTTTTTTTTTTTTTTTTTTTTTTTCTGTCCCTTTTCCCCGTGGTCCGCTGTTACGGCCTGGTGTTGCCGGTTTTGGGTGGGTGGTTCGCCTGTGCCTCTGCGGGGGTCCCCCTTTTTTTTTTTTTTTTTTTTTTTTTTTTTTCGTCTGGGGGGGGGGCCTGGCCGCCTGTGGTGGTGTTGGCGGGTGGTTGGGCGGCTGTGGGCTGTTTTCGTGCCTTTTCCCCTTCCCCCCTCCCCCCTTTTTTTTTTTTTTTTGGGGGGGCTTGCCTGTTCCTCCCTCTGCCTTCCCTGGGCTGGCGCACGCACTGGCCTGTATTCAGTGTTGTCTTCCGGGCTGCTGTTTTCAGTTGGGTTCTGTGTGGCCATGTTCCGGCCCCATGGGTCGGGTGGGCTCTGTACACTGTGGGCTCGGCGCCCCTTCTTGCTGGGTTAGGTCCTGGCTCTGCCGGCTGGGCGGCTGCGCCAGGCGGCTGCTTGTGGTTTTGGGTTAGGGGGCTGGGGTTGCTCGTGTCCTTACCCCTCCGCGGTGCCGGCTGTAATCTTCTGGGTGGTCCGTCACCGTTGTCGCCTGGCGCTCTGTGGTCCCGTGTGTGGCCTGTGGTGCCGGTGTGTGGCGTGGTGGCGCGGCGCCTTCCCGGGTGTGCGGTGGCTGGCTTCGGTTAGTCCCTCAGGTTAGGGTCAGTTGTGTCGTGTTGTGCCGCTCTGTGCCGCGTCGCGTCGCGTCGTGCTGTGGTGCGTTGCTCTGTGGCGCGCTGTGGTGTGGTGTGCCGTGGTCTCGCGTGGTGCCGCGGTGGGTCAGTGGAGGTCAGCCTGGCCTGTGTGGGTCGGTTAGGTCTTCGGGAAATTCTGCTGAATGATCACGGTGTCCTTGGGGCGTGCACACTGACTCTCACCCATGGACTCAATCTTCACCGGGCCTCGCACGACACGGGCGCCACAGGCACCGCACAGGCTCCCACCAGCATGCGCGCGCCACCAGCCCCCATCCCCCCACGCCGCCGTCCGTCCACAGGTACCACCAACCACCAGCCACCGCATGTCCCCTCTGCGTTCGCCAGCGGCTACCACAGACAGCCCTGCCCTGCAACCCAGACCACTGGGTCTGCCTGGGAGCCGCGCACCGCCTCACCCACTGCCCCCACTGCGGGGACCTCAACCCCCGCCACCGCGAACGGCCCGCGGCCCCAGCCGCACCCCCCCCCCCGCCAGCCACCCCAGCTTCTTCGGGTACCTCACCGACACTCTCCGGGACCAACTGGGAGGGTACTACGTGGCGGACGCGGCGGACCACGCATGGGCCATAGCCGTGGCCGCGGGCAACACACCCCTGCCCCCCCACAGCCCACCCCTACGCCACAGCGGAGGCGGCTTGAACGTGGCGGCCCGCCACATCCTCTTCGCCCTATACCTCCACCACCGAGACCTACACCTCCCAGACCCACAACTCCCGGCCCCCCAAGCAGCAGCCCTGACGCCGGAAGCGTGGGCCGACACGGCACCAGAGGAGATAGCAGCCTACCTCCGAACCACGTGCCGCCGGTTCGCAAACGCCCTCGGCCGACGGAAGGGAACACCCTACCCCCTCAGCGCACTCCTCTACCCGGCACACCACCCCCACCCCGCACAACAGACGCCCCCGGAGGGCTGGGCGTCTTTTCGGGACGCCCACCTGGCCGCCCCCGACGAGGCCACCGCCACGCGGATGGGCCTCACGGACCAGGAGGCCTACGTCAGAGGCCTCAAGACGAGCCTCCAAGAGGCACACCGCTGGCACGCCCGCTCCCCGTCGCCCCCACGGGGACAGAGTGGTTCACCCGCCCCCGACCCCCGCCAGGCCAAGAAGACCAAGACAGGTCAGGGGGCCCGCCAACGCGCCCGCCAGCAGGGCGCGACGCCCCGACCAAGGCCCGGGTCCAGCCACACCGCACCGCCCCACGCCCAGACCCCCGGGGCACACCAACAACACCACCACCACCAACGCCCACGACCACCACCGTACCGCAACACCCAAACCCTGCAGCCCAGTCAGCCACCACCGCCCACACACGTCCACACCATGCCAGGACCACCGTACGCGCAGAGCCAGGGGACATGGCACCACCAACACCACCACCGCGCCCCCGTCCCTCCCAATGCCTACCCCCTAATGCCCCCAAGCTACAGCGACCCCCACCAGCTACATCCCCACCACGCCCCAGCACAACCAGGCCCCGCGAACCACCCACCCCACATAGCGCACATCACCGCACCACACCATCACGTGTTCCACCACCACCAGCCCCTGCCACCACACCCACCAACGCCGGGGTACCACACACAACGGACACACCCTCCACACCACCACCACGCGGTCCAGCACCACCCGCCGCCCCCGCTACACGGGCCCACGACATACGAGCCACGGTACACCCCCATGGACCCGCGAGGAGCCGGGCACGCACACCAGCAACACCAGGACCTAGTAGGAGCGCCCCACCACCACCAATAGCCCCCCCACCCACACCCCATACCAGCGAGCACCATCCACCAGCAGCCACCCATCACATACGGACCACAGCCCCACCCGGGGGCTCATGCGGTCGCCTCCCACCCGCACCCCGGCACCGCAACCAGTCAAGAACCGCAAGGGCCACACGGCGCACACACGCAACACCCACACGACCCACAGGGACGCCCGGACCCCCAGCCGGCACAACACCCGCCCCCGCCCCCCCCACCCCACCACCACCAGCAGCCCCCCCACCCACACCCCATACCAGCGAGCACCATCCACCAGCAGCCACCCATTACATACGGACCACAGCCCCACCCGGACGCTCATGCGGCCGCCTCCCACCCACACCCCGGCACCACAACCAGTCAAGAACCGCAAGGGCCACACGGCGCACACACGCAACACCCACACGACCCACAGGGACGCCCAGATCCCCAGCCAGCACAACACCCACCCCCGCCCCCCCCCCCCACCAACAGCGCCACCCCCACACCACCCCCCCCCGCCCCCCCCCCCGAGACCAGGCCACGGACACAACACGCGGCAGCCAGCACCAGCCAATCGACGTCGATACCCCCGCCGACACACGCCACCGCGAATCCCCCCTCCCGCGACCGCCACAAGAGACCCCATCACCAGACCCCACGCGCGACAACGATGACCACCCCCCCCAACCCACACCACCCCCCCCATCACACCCCGCACCACCAGTCGCCGCACCGGCCGAACCCTACGCCCTGCACAACCCCGCAGCGGTACGGCAGCACCTCCGGGGGGTCGGGGAACAGGACGTCGTGCTGTACCTCCGCACCTCCGGCACCAGCACCCCCATCCGGGCGGCCACCCTGGTCCAGGCGGCCACCCTGGGGGAAGGCGTCAGAGACTTCCTCTTCGACGCCTTCCTCCACGTCGCCCGACACGAGCGCCCCCCACGCGCCACCCCAGACGGCGAGAGCCCGCCCCCCACGGGGAGCCGGATCTGGGTACCCCCCATCGACTGGGGGCGACACCTGGTCGGACACCCCTTGCCGGAGCGGGACAGCACCCAGGGCCGCACCCGCTACCGCGAGCCCAACATGGCCCACCCCCCACCCGACGCCACCCCCGACAGCACCAAAGAGTGGGAGCGGGAAACATGGGTGGCCCGGATGGCCTCCCTAAGCAACTTCCGGCACCACGTCCCGGGGGACATCCCCACCCCCGACGAGCAGCAGCCAGCCCCCTCCACGTACATGACCCTCATGTACAATCTGCACTACACCCTCTCCACCACCACCTACGACGCACCCACAGACCACTGGGTGGTACACGGCACCGACTCCCTCCTCCCCGCCGACTACACCCCCCCCACACACAACCCAGGCCCCGACACGTACGCCAGGGGGGACGACCCGGACGACCCCCACATCTGGGGCACGTGGGAACCCGAATCCCTGGACACGCTGCTCTCCATCCGCAGCGGCTACCAGGGCTTTAGTAGGGCGATGTATTGCCTCGCCAAGTGGACCCAACGGACCTGGGGGATCCCCACGGACCGATGGGTGTGGGTGGTCACGCTGCGCCCCCAGCAGATGGAAGCCCCCCCAAACCGCGGGGGACCCACCCCCCCACGCCCCACCACCCCACAACTATGCCCGTACATGGTGGCAGCCCGCCTCATGGCGCTGCTATGGCCGGGCCCCCACACCCCCACCCAAAACTACCCCCACCTCACAGAGGAGGACATGCCCGGCATCCAGCGATGCTTCTTCCGCACCCTCGACTACCTCCAGCAAACACACCCCCGCGTCCTGGAGCAGATATGGCCACCCCCCGGGTAACCCACGTGCCCGCACAGCCGAGACAACGCCGCCACGCCAGCACCAGCACGCACGGATCACCAGGGAAAACGCGCGCACACGCCCGATGCCCGAACCTACACCCTCGTTCTCGCTACTTACAGGACCCAGCATCATACGCCCGCCCCCGAGGCCCGGGACCGTCCGCCGTCTCCCGCGGCCCTCTCCTCCGCCTCCGACTCCACAACCTCCACCACCACGACCACCTCATCCACCACCACCACCACGTCCTCATCCAGCACTCCACCCCCCAGGCCGCGGGGGACACCTCCCAAACGGGCCTCCAAACCCGCCCCCACCGCGAGCAGCCCCTCCGCCGCCAAAGCCCACGCCCCGGCGAAGCCCACGCCCGCGACCCAGCCGAAGCCCAAGGCCGCCGCCAAACGGCGGCCCGCAGCCAAGCCCAAACCCAAGCCCAAACCCGGCGCCACGACGGCAGCTCGAGCCCGGCCCCCCGAGGATGTCCTCTACGACATCCGGCCCCAGCCGTCCCAGGCCCGAAGGCAGCAGCGCCCAGCGCGGCGCCCCCCCACCGTCACCGACGCCACCGCCACCACCTTCATGGCGGAGCGCGCCGCGGCCGAAGCGCGACGCGCCTCGTCTCACCACCTCCCAAAGCCCGCATCCCAGGCCCACGGACCTCTCCAGGGTCCACCAGCAGCGCCCCCGCCCCCCTGCCGGCCCCCGATGACAGCCCACATGCAACGCATGCCCCACTACCGCCGTCGCCGCGAATCCCCGCCCAACCCCGAGGCGGAGACCGTACGCGCACACCCGCGGGTCCACATCCGCGTGCACCCCCACTCCCCACGCACCCCCAGGGAACAGGACTACGAGGAATCCCCCAGGCCCGCCACCGCCGCCGGTCCCCACGACCCGTTCACACCCACCCACGCCCACTCCTCCGCCCAAGACCGCAGGCCCGCCCAGGAACAGTGGTGGCAGCGCTGGACCCACACGCAGCTCTGGGAGCTGCGGAAGTGGGCCCGGGGAGAGCCCTCCCTCGAGGGCCTGGTCCATCGGCCCCGCAAGGGGTCGGTGGAGAACTGCCGCCTCCGGCCGGCGGGGGGGTGGATGCCGCAGGCCGCATGGGAAGCCATGCTGGCCGATGCGCTCCACCCCCTGGGAGTCCACCCCCGCAACCTCCCCGCGCCCCAGGACCACCCGTACGTCCTCAGGCGCCTGCGGGAGACCCTCCAGGAAGCGCGGCGAGACGGCATCCGCCTGTGGGACATCACCCAAAGCCCAGCCCCGCACGCACACACCCCCTCACCACCCCACAAGCGTCGGCGCACCGACACCGGCGACACCCACAACACCCCAGGAGCCCTGCGCGCCACACAACACGACGCGCCTGACCCCCCGGCCAGCGGCGCCGCCATCTAACCCCGTTACCCAGCACACCACCACCACGGGGCGCCACGCCAGGCCCCGCCCAGAAGTCACCAAACGAACCGGACGCCGAAGGAAGCCAACGCACACGACAACGAGCACCACTACGCCCAAAGGCGCCGAACCCGGGCCCGATACTGTGGGCTCCTCTCCACCCTCAGCACGACACACACGTCACTGACGTCACTCCTCCGCCGTGCCCCCTCCCACGCCACCGCCCCGCCCCCCCCCCCCTCCCGCCGCACGTCCCCACGCCGCCCAGCACCCAGCCCCACACACTGCGCCACAGCATCGCCCTAGTCCGGCTTCTCCACCATCGTGCCACTTGGCACCTCACAGTAGACCGCCGTCCTGTGGTCCCGCTCCCCCCAGCACCGCTCCCGGGGCCGCACCCGACCCACGCCGTGTTCACCCCCACGTCGCGGGCCGCGGACATCCTCCCGCTCCTCGCCACCACCCCTCCCGGGCATCGCATACTGCTTGCCGCCAACCCCTCGGTCCTCAGTGTAGTCCCCATCGGGCACGCCGACGCCCTGCATGTGCGGCCGCTGCTGCCCAACCTGCACGCTGCGTACGCCCCCGGCACGCCCGTCGACCCCTCCGTGTGGGACTCCCAGTGAGGCCACCGGCCAACGGCCGGCCCGCACGCACCACCCCGCAAGCGCCTCGGGCGCACGACCCCGTGGACGCCGCTACCCACACGCCCGGCCCCGCGCAACCGCCTAACCGAGCCAGAACTCAAGCACAAATCAAACCCGAGCCACACCCCGAAACCGCTAACCCTTGACTCCTAACCAAACCCGCCGAGGGAACAACGTAACCACAGCCCACACCCACAGCCCACACAGCCGCCTAACCAGCCAGCTCCAGAAGCAAAGAGACACCTCACCAAACCCACCCTGACCCAAGCCTAACCGAGCCGAAGCCCCAACACAAATCAAACCCGAGCCACATCCCGAAACCGTCAACCCTAGACTCCAAACCAGGCCCGCTGAGGGAAATGCGTAGACACAGCCCACAGCCACAGCCCACACAGCCGCCTAACCAGCCAGCACCAGAAGCAAAGAGACACCTAACCAAACCCACCCTGACCCATACCCATGTACATCAGGACACGCGAGCCGCACCCCTGGGGCGCGACCGCCGCCACAGCACCGACGACACACGCCAGAGGACACAACGCTATAGCACCGCCGCACCAGCTGCCCATGCCTGTGCCTGCAGTGTACGCGCGCCTCTGTTTTCCTCTTTTTTGTTTTTTCTTTTTCTTTTTTCCCAAAAAAAAAAAAAAAACAGGTAAAAAAAAAAAACAACAAAAACAAAAACAAAAAACAAGTAAAAAAGAAAAAAAAAAGAAAATTAGGGGGGGAGGAAGAGGGACACAACCACCCATGGCACACGCGCACCGCACACAGCACGCACACCGGTGAACAGGAGCCCAGGGGCCCAGGACACCGCACATGCAACACAACACACCGAGCGAGCACACCGGTGAACAGGAGCCAGCTGGCCCAGGACACCGCAGACGCACCACAGCAAACCGCGCGGGCACACCGGTGAACAGGAGCCCAACGGCCCAGGACACTGCACACACGTAGGGCGGCCGAGGGACAGGAAAGAACCAATACCCCATGGGTCGGACGCACTGGGGCGACCCAGCCGACCCACCGGGCCAGTGGCAGGAGCGGTACTCCAAAGCCACTGGTCCGAGCCCGGCCAGGCTGCATCGGGGACCATGGCAAACGTCACCCGGAGCCATGGAAGCAACCGGTGACAGGCGAGCCGGTACACAGTCCAGGAGGGGGTCACCTGCCAAGCAGAGTGGCCCCGCAACTCAAGCCACAAGGGTGAGGCGGTCGTACCGTAGACAAGCGGGAGCAATACCCCTTGTGGTGAGAGATACTCCACACGGCTGGGCAGCCCCCCAGAGCTGCCGCCCAAAGGAGGGGGCATGTGGCCCTACCCATGGACACATGTGGGGACAGCCTCCCACCTGGGACACATGGACCGGGTGGCCGCGACAATGCCTTCCCAAGCACATGCGGGAGCGGCTCAAGAGGCACCTGACATAGGGCAGTGGGAGGGACAGGACATCCCCTTGGTAAGACCTTCTTCCTGTAATGTCAAAGGAGGCATCCCGAGCTCCCGAAGATACCTACCTACCCTACCTCTTCGGGGACGTGGATGTGTTTGCGGGCGAGCCATCTGGTGACCCTGGTGAGGAATGGTAGTTGCTCCCTGAGGAGCTGGATGCGTCGTTTTTGGAGGTGGGCTGGGACGTTTGCTTGGCGCAGCGCTGAGTGGTAGAGGGGGACTTGCAGTCTGTCCTGGAGCTCCTGGATGTGCGCCCGGCTGTCTGCGTCGCCGAGCACGCGGGCGAGATGTTGGATGGGGTTGGGGTAGTGGTATGCTCTGTCTTGGGAGGAATAGGGGGCGTCCTCTGGTACCCAGTCCGGGGTCTGATGGGCCTTGGGTACGGGGGGTATGTGTTGGAGGTGTGTGTGGTTTCGGCCGAGGTCAGGGATCTGGAGGGCTGGTAGGTGCGTTGTGCGTTGGTGTACTGACTGGTTGTCGACCTTACCATTTCCGTATTGGTGTCTGTGGGACTCTTGTTTCACGATGTGGAATTGGACGTAGGGGGGAAGGCTGCGAAGGGCTTTCCAGAGCAGCAGTGCCTGGGTGCCGAGGCTCGTCGTGGTGGCTTTGTGAAGTGGTTGCCTTGCTATGCGGAGGAGCAGGTGTGTGTCAACAGTGGCGTCTACCAGGAACCAGACCCGGACGATGTGCGGGAGGTGGGCGGGTGGGTGGGCCGCGATCTCGGGGATGGCGTCGGCCATGGCCCCTAGCTCCCCGTGGGAGGAGGCCCCATAGGTGGTGTGGCCCGTGTGGTGGTCCATGTGGTAGTGTCCCCCGGTGTGGGCTAGCTGCAGGGTGGCCCCCCCGGTGATGGGCGTGAGGGCGGATTCGCCTGAGGCGTCGGTGAAGAAGAGCCGGTCCGCCGGTGATGGTTGTGGGAGGCGGCATGGGTTCATGGGCAGGTAGGCGTATATGGCGAGGCCCGTGGCGAGGTGGGCTACTGGGGTTGTGGGCTGCAGGATGGGGGTGGCATACACCCCTATTCCTTTGGAGATGATGTGTTTCGCTTGGGGGGACAGGGCTATGAGTCCCTGCTCCGGCTGTCCTTGTGTGGCGTAGGAGTAGATGTAGGGGAGGATGTAGGCTGTGTCTGGGCTTAGGTCGTGGCATGTCAGGGTTTGTGTTTGGTCCTCCGGTGTGTGGCAGGAGTGGTGGAGCGGATAGTAGGGGTGCTCGTGCTTGCCCGTTCTGCCTGGCTCGTACATGCTGTAACGGATGGCGACCCCTGTCGGGTCGGGGCGGGGCCATGTGGGTGTAGTGGTGAAGAGCCATTTGGGCGCGTGGTCGGGGCTCCACGCTACCGTGGGGTTAGTGTCGATGCGGTGGAACCATGGGGCTACCCATGCGTAGGCCTGTGGTGGTAGGTGGGTTGTGGGGTGGGTGTGGTGGCGTGCTATGAGGTGTAGTACGGGCCATGGTGTGGTTGGTGCCTCGGGGTCACAGGCCCAACATGTGCGTGGCATGCTCTGGGAGTCATGGGGGACCCGAGGTAGGTCTTGGGCGGTCATGTGGTGTTTCGGTATGCGCCATTTTGCCCCGTGGTGGATGACGGTGGTCTGCGTGGGTTTGGCTTCATTCGGGGCCAGGAGTAGGGTTAGTGGTGGGACTGGGCCCGTCACCGGGGGGACGGGTTGGTGACTTTAGCCGGTGGGTGCGTAGGGCGGTGTCACTGGGATGGGTCGGGGGTGTTGCTTTTTGAACTCTCGGTAGACTGCTTGCATGTCTTTGCTTCCCGTCAGAGTGTGTCCCGCTGCTCGTGCCGTCTGCGTGAGGTACTGGTGGAAGAGGCGGTATTGAGGCCATTCAGGAACCTGTAGAAAGGGGGTGCGGTGTGCCCCGCTGTGGTGCAGGACCCGCATTTGGGGCAGGGTGACATATACTACGGTGATGGAGGCCCCGACAAGGTCTATGGTGTGGATGGTGCCCTTAGGGTGATGGTGGAGGTCCCCACAGAGGACCGCTAGAGGCCCTTCCTCTGGGCACGTGTGGTTGCTGAGTATGGCGTGGTGTGCGGATGGGATGAGAAGCTGCAGGTGGTTCCACAGGCGCGTGTTCATGTCGGTGGGCATGCCCGTCTGGTGGAGTACCCAGCCCGGGCATTTGTTGCGGGCCCGTTGTGCGGCTTGGAGGCGGATTGTGGTGACCTCGCGGACCTCCGGTGAGTGGTTGTGGGTCATGCGGTGAAGGAGGAGGGCGGTGTGTCTGGTGTAGGCCGCTTTCACCTCGTCCCCTATGGCGTCCCCATAGTGGGGCCATGCCGCTCGGATGGCGCGGGTGGGTATGGAGGTGCGCCAGCCCCCGTGTGCTGCCCATGACTTGGTCACGGCGCGTGTGGCCGGCTGGAGGGCGGTGGTGGGGTGCGTCAGGTGGAGTGCTTGGAAGCCTATCGAGGCGTTCAAGACCCCGGTGAGGTAGTACGCCAGGCTCTGGTGGGACAGGGAGAGGGCCTTGGTGGTCGGGGACAAATATCTGCAGAGATGGGCGAGGTGTGATTGCAACTTGGGAGGGAGGGTGGCGTCCTCAGGGTTGGCGGCCTGGATTACCCCCAGGTGGGTGGTGGTTGTCACGACTTGCATGGGGGGCCCTTGTGGCCCTAGGGTGGAGGGTGTGGCAGACCCCTTGATCATGGCCACTGACTTTGTCGGGTGGACGATGAGGTTGTTGTGGGAGAGGTAGGAGACGGTCACGTCCAGTAAGTCATTGGCCCGTTGGGTGACCGTTGGCCCGGGGTCCGGGGCATGGGGTTCGTGTGGGGTATGCGCGACCGTGAGGTTGGTGTCGTCCGCGAAGCCCACCAGGGAGGAGAGGAGGGGGTAGGGTGCGTAGGCCGGGTAATCCTGCTCGATTGCGAGGGCCAGGGGGAGCGTCACGAGAAGGTACAGGAAGGGGCCCTCTGCTCCTCCTTGGGGGACCCCGCTGCCTGGCTCCAGGAAGGGGGTGAGGCCTGCTCCAGTGCGGACCGTGTATTTGCGGGTGCGGATGTAGCCGGAGGCGAAGTTGTAGAAGGAGAGGCCCAGGCGTTTGCACACCGCTTCTAGAAGGAGCCAGGAGGGGTCTCGGAAGGCTCCTTTGACGTCGAGGGAGGCCATGATGAGGTCCACCGGGTCCATGTCGGCGATGGTGTCCTGGAGGAAGATGGCCTCGTGTGGGGACCGGCCTGGGATGGCCCCCCAGAGGCTGGCTGGTATGTGGGGGTCCAGGTGGGATCGGATGCGGCGTAGGAGGATGGTCCAGACGATTTTGACCTCCGTGACAGCACAGACTATTGGGCGCCAGTTTTCCGGGTTTGCCCAGTCCCCTTTTTTGTAGAGGGCGCGGACAACGTTTGCCCAGTCTGGTGGCAGGGGGGTCTGCCCCGTGACGATGTCCCAGAGGCGGTGGGCGAGGATGCGGAGGAGGTGGGCGGGGAGGTGGTAGTATGCCTCCGCAGGGAGGCCGTCGTAGCCTGGGGTTTTTTGTTGCCGGAGACTGTGCATGGCCTTCCGGACTTTGTGGATGGTGAAGGGGCGCTTTTCCAGTTGCCTCCTCTGGGCGTGGTTGAAGACCCGAGGGAGGCGGTCGATTTTGGCCTGGGTGTCTGGGTCCAGTGTGTCTTGGGTGGGCGTGTGTTGCCGGAGGAAGCTGTCTTGGGTGGCTTGGAGCACTGTGGCCGGGTCGTTGGTGAGGGAGCCGTCCTCCTGCCGGACCGTGGTGATGGTGCGGTGGCCGGTGTCGGTCATGGCGTCGTTGAGGTGGCGGATGGCCTTGTAGGGAAGTTCATGTTGCGCATACCGTTCGTGTTCCTGGGCGATGCGCTGTTGCCTGTGGATGTGCCACCGCTGCAGGTCTGCCCTGATGTGGGCTATCTGCGTCCTGCAGTGGTGTATCTGGCGGCGGGTTTGGGGGGTGTCGGTGTGGAGGAGGGTCGCCAGTTGTTGCTTCGCATGCCAGAGGTCATTGAGCATGTCCCCTAGAGCCGTGGGTGGTTGGTCGTCGTCTGTGTGGGGGTGTTGCTGGAAGCCGCAGGCGACGGCGGCCGTGCGCATGGCTGTGAGTAGGTCGGTGGGGTCTGGTTGGATGCGCCGGGCGCGCCCTATGGCCCTGTGATATTGGGACCAGGCATGCTTGTCATGCAGTGGGGGCATCTTCAGGGGGGTTGGTAGGCCTTGGTCCGCATCCTCTGGGGGGCTGGGGGGAAGGTTGGGAATGGTGAGGTGGATGTGAAGGGGGCTATGGCCTGTGGGTCCGAGCGGGAGGGGTCCATATCGGGCCTTCGCCCGGATGATGGTGGTGGGGTCGCCATAGCATACGTTGATGCGGGATGTGGCGGCATCTGTTTGGTGGGGGAAGTGGGATGGTAGGCCTTTGAGGTTGGCCGTCAGGTCCACGAGCCCCAGCATTTCGATGGTGTCGCGGACTGCATGGTCCTGGGGTGTGGCCTGTCCCCCTCGGTCCGCCGGGGTGGGGGCGGCGTTCATGTCGCCGATGATGATTGTGGGGGCGAGCATGGCCATCTGGCGGTATGCCTCGGCCAGGGCTTGGAGGAAGGGTTCCGTTGCGTCGCCGAAGGGGACGTGGGCGTTGATGACGTTGAGTTGCCATCCGTCCCTGACAACCTCATAGACACCTAGCCTCCCTGGGACGCTGAGGTGGTGGACGAGGTGGATGTGGATGCCGGTTCGGGCGTATAGGGGGGTCCCCTTGTGCCAGTAGCATTTGTACGCTTTCCGGTCCGGGGTATATATGGGGGTGGTTTCTGGGGGGTCGTCGCGTTGTAGGCCTTGTTCCTGGAAGGCGAGGAGGTGGGGAACCCACTCCGGCCCCTGTGCCATCGGGAGCTCCTGGAGGGCGGTTGTGGCGTCCTTGGAGTATCGACGGCCGGGTGGTTGATGTCGAGGAGGTTGACGGTGGCCTCGGTGGGGGCGGGCCAGGGCTGTGGAGGCTTGTGCCCTCGGCCCTTGCCCCGTCAGGGAGGGGGACTGGGGCTCGGGGACTTTTTGCCGGGTGGCGGGCGCTTGGGTAGGCGCGGCGGGGGGAGGCCTTGGCTCCACTCCGGGGGGAGCTCCCCAGTGTATTTGGTGCCTCTGTGGGCCTTGTTCTCTTCGGTGCGGAGTCGGATGGGGTGGGCGCTGGTGAGCTCCAGGGTGTAGCCTTCTGGCTTGTCCGGGGCGCTGCTGCCTTGGTCTAGCTCCTTTTGGCGGTGCCAGACCACCCGGATCTGTGGCCCCCCGTTGTCCCCCGGGTCGCGGAGGCGGTATTGGATCGTGCCCTCACACCAGATCCAGTCGCCTGTGTGGTCGTTGCGGAAGGGCTGCTGGACCTTCCCGCCCTTTTCGAATCCTGGGTACGCCTCGGGCGGGGGCGGTGCTGGTGGCGGGAGGGAGGATGATGAGGATGCCTGGTCCGGGTGGGGCGGTGGTAATGATGGGAGGGAGGATGACGAGGATGCTTGGTCTGGGTTCGGCGGGTGGGTCGGGTGGGGTGCGGGGGGTCGGGAGGTCGCTGTTTCTCCGGCTTGGTTGGGGGCGGGTGCGCCCCTTTTTCGTCTCGCTCGCTTGGGTGGGACTGGAGGTAGCGGGGCTGGGGGGGCGTGGGGTTTGAAGAAGGGGTGCGTTGCTTGCTGGCCCGGATCCCTCAGTGGGGGTTCTGCCGGCGTTTGCATGTTCGCTTTCGCGTGGCTGCGCATGAGGTCGGCGAGCTTGCGCACGGTTTCCGGGGGATCGGATGGCCACGGCAGTGCGGCCGGGCTGTTGTTGAAGCGGTGGTAAAGGTGGTAGTTCCTCATGGCCTTGGCCTGCATGACCCAGGCCTCCGTGGGTTCCGGTGTGTCTGGGCCGTTGGGGGAGCCTTGAGCCCAGTAGAGTGCTGTGTGGAGGGCTTCCCAGGGGGCGCCTTCGCGGCCTGTGAGGGTGGTGGCCTGGAGGAGTCGCTGCCGGCCCCGTGGGGGGTCTTCCGGGTCTATTTCCGGGGTATACGCCTGGGCCGCCATGAGGACCCCGTGTGCCCAGTCGAGGACCCACCATTGGGTGTCCGCTTTGAGGATGTGGATGGCGGATTGTAGGGGGGGCGTGTCCAGGGTGTCCCACGATGGGATGGCTAGTTCTATCCTGGAGGGGTGGAGGTGTGGGGTGGCCCTGCGGCTTAGGAGTTGATCGATGTGGAAGGAGGTGACGGGATCTTTGGCACCCTGCGGTGGTGGGGGCATCGCTGGGATGGTTGTGGGGTCCCCCAGGCGTTCGTGGGCGGCGAGGGTGTATAGGGCGGCGGTGATGATGTGGTGGGCTTGCCCCTCCAGGACGATGTGGCGCTCCGAGCCGAAGTCCTTTGGTAGGTGGGCTGCGGGGTGGACGGTGATGTGGGCTAGGGCGCGTTGGTGGGCCTTTTTTCCCCCGTCTGGCGCCTGTGTCCGTTTGTCCCCCGGGATGTGCTGGTGTTGGTGTTTTGGTGGGGGCAGTCGCAGGGCGAGGGATTCTACACCGTGGAGGGGGATGGCGTGTTCCCTGGACCTGTTGGGCAGGATGTATATGCCCGGGTCTCCCGGTACGGTTCCCAGGTACATGTTGCCCGTGATGGAGGCGGCCGGCAGCGGTTGGCGCAGGGGCGAGGTGCATGGGGTGGAGCAGAGCGGGTCATGGTGCTCACACCGGGGGTGGTCGATGCCGTACGGGGTAACCTGTATGGCGAAGGGTCCGACGGCGCGCTGGAGTTTGTCGGGTTGGATGTTGTGGAGGCGCGCCACCGCCCGTGTGTGGGAGCGCCCTTCGCTGATCCACACGGCGTCTGCCCGCGACGCAGCTGGGTTCAGTCAGTCTGTGGTGATGCCTGTGATTGTGCGGTTGTGGGTGGCATCTGACACTCTGGCGGGGGGGGCACTGATGCGGGGGATGGTGTGGTCGTCGTGGAGAGTGCGGGCCTTGCACCTCGCATCGTGTCGGTGCTGGGCCTCCTGGGCGGGGGTGTGCACACCTGTGTGTTTGGGCTTCTTGTTGGGGCGGTCTGCTGTGTGGAAGGGGGTGGGCCAGGAGGGGGCGTGGTGGAGCGTGGGGTGTGGGAGGTCCCCCCGTGTTGCCCATGTGTACAGAGTGGCCGCGGCGGCCCCTTCCGCCTGAATGGTGTATCGCTCGTCGTGTCGGCGACGGGTGACGAGGACGTTGGGGGCCGTCAGCTCATACATCTGTGTGGTGTGGGGGAGGTGGCGGGTGACGGTGATCTTGGCGGCGTCGTTCTTGCAGGTGGTGGTGTGGGGGATGATGTAGTGGGTCGCCCATTCGTCCTGGGGGGTGTGTTCCGTCGTGTCCAGCTTGAGTGGGGGGTGGAGCAGCTTCGGTGTTGGGGGCTTTTCTTGGGCCTTCGCGTGGGGCGCCACTTTGGTTTCGACCAGGTATTGTGGGCCCCAGGTTTCCGGGGCCCCTACCTGTGTGGCTGCCGCCGCTGCGGCTTGGAGGAGGGCGGTTGTGTAGGTGTCTAGAGGGGGGGCCCCTGGTTGGGGGGTGAGGGTGTCGTGGTCTTGGTATGCCCACCAAATGGTGTAGCCTCGTTGGGAGTTGCGGTGCGGGGTTTGGGTCTGGGCTTGCTGGATGGATAGGGCGGTCTTGATGTCCTCCGCTGCTTGTGGGTTTATGGGTATGGCGTACGCCCAAAATCCCGGGGTGTGTATGCCGTGTGGTGCTTGGCCTACTCCTCGTATCGGGTGTAGGGTGTGGTGGGTGCGAGTGAGCCCTAGGTGTTCTTGGAGGAGGCCCCCCCAGATGTCCTCCCACCGTTGCTGCCAGGTGTGTGTGTGGTCATTTGGGGGGGGGTAGGTGATGACGATGGCTTGCCATGGGGTGGGGCCTGGATGTACCCCCATTGGTGCCGACGATGCTTGCGGGGGTATGTGGACGGCGTGGGCGGGGGCTGCTGTTACGGGGTCTCCCTCTGTGGGTGTGATTGTGGCATTGCCTTGGACGGTGAGGAGGAGGTGGTGGCGGCCCGTCGGTAGTGCCCAGGTGGTGGTGGGCTCGGTGATCGAGTGGAGGCGGATGGCCTGGAGCCCCGGTGTGATTTCGTTGCATCGGAGTGTGCCGTTGTGGATCGCCCATTCCCGTGGCAGGTCTCGAAACCCGTTGCGGTCCGGGGTGGTGCGGTGTTGTGGGTGGAGCTCCATTGTGGTGATGGGGTGGGTGAGGGGCTCTGTGCGGGGTTTTTCTTGTGCCGTTGGGGGTGATGGTGCCTGGGGCATCTCTTTGTCCAGTTGATGTGGGGCTTTCGCCTCCTGGAGTTCTGCGCTGATGGTGGCGAAGGGATCTGGGAGGGTGGGGGAGGCGGGGGGGTGGGGTGCCGGATCGTTCCAGGTGATGTGGTATTCCTCCGGGTTCTCGGGGCTTTGCTGTATGGTGATTGCGGCGGTGGCGTCGTCTTCAGGTGTCCATCGGTGTGGATTGTGGACGAGGGGGTGGAGGGTGATGGTGTGGCGGTGTTTCCAGCTGTGGAACGCTAGGAGGGCGTGGAGGCCGTGTCTAGTGTCCCCGGGCGGGCGGGGGTAGGTTTCGGCTGCTGCTTCCAGGAAGGCGTCCGTGGTGCCTTTCCAGGTGTCTTCCCAGAGAAGGTCTTCCTCTGTGCCCCACTCGTTGTCGTTCCTTTTCTCCTGCTTCCACCCCTGGAGGGTCGCGTGGTCCTCAGGGAGGTCTCGTTGGATGGACTGGTAGTACTGCTCGGCGTCCATGGGGGCTAGGGTGCTGGCCAGTGTGGCCTAGATGTCCTTTGGGGGGGGGGGGCGGTGGGGGCGTGGCGGCGCGGTCGGGGTCGGGCTCCTCTCGCTGGTGTTGCGCGTTCTGGTCTGCGATGGACGCGGGGGATATGGAGCGTGGTGGCATGGGGTGGTCGGGCTCCTGTGGTTCCGTGGGTTGCTGGTGGGCTTGTGGGCGCGGGGCCGTGGCTGCCAGTAGGTGTCGGATGGCCGGGAGGACGTCGTAGTCGTCGTCCCAGCAGTGGGCTGCAGCGCACGTCCTGTCGGGGGAAGCGGGGGGGGGCGGTGTGTTGCGGAGCGGTGTACGATGAGGTGGGCGACGCGTGCGGGTGGTGGCGTGCTTGCTCTGCCGTTCCGTTCCCCGCGAGCCCTGACCCTTGGGGGGTGGTGGTGATGTTGGTGGTGAGGGTGGTGTGGGTCCCGGAGTGGACGATTGTGCCGCTGGCGATGCTGTTGGCGAGGGTGGTATGGGCGTTAGCGTAGATGAAGTTGGTGCTGGGCTAGTTGATGGTGGTTAGTTGGTGGGTCAGCTGTTGTCGCTGTCGTCGTCGCCGGTGGTGTTGGTGCCTCTGATGTCGTGGACACTGATGGCGAGGGTGATGATTAGTGAGCACGGCGAGGGTGATGTATGGGGCGTATGTGGTGTTGCCGGTGGTGTCGATGGTGAGGGTTTTTTTTCTGGCCGTTTGGGCGTATCGTTTGTGGGCCGGACGTGGCGGTGGTGGCGAGGGTGCTGTAGATGACGGGTGGTGTGGGCCACGTCGCCTCCGGTGGTGGAGGTGTGATAGGTGCCGTGGTGGTGAGGATGGTGTTGGCGACGGTGGGGTGCCGCGGGCTGGTGTATTGGTTGTTGGTGGTGGAGCTGTTCTGGGTTTGTGGGTAGTCCCCCTCCGGCGGTGGTGGTGATGGTGGTGTTGATGTTGGTTGAGGCCGTTGGCGATGCCAGGGGTTCCTGGCCTCGCGCGGGGTGGTGGTGGCGCTGGTGAGTGTAGGTGGTGCCATGGGCGGCGGTGCCATTGACGGCCCGGCCGGGTGTTCTGGCAGTGATGCTGACGGTGTGGGAGCGGTGGCGGCAGTGTTGTGGTCGTTACTTCATCGAGGTTTGTGTCTTTCCAGGTGTCGGTGACACTGATGGTGGGTCGGCGTAGGCGCTGCTGGTGGGCGTGGGTGCGGGTGTGGGAGGTCTTTGGCTTGTTTTGGGCGCTACGGGCTGGCTTTTCTGCTGGTGCTGTTCATCGTCTTCTGGCGGAGGGTGATGTCGCTGGTGGGGTGTCCGCTGGTGCTGCTGCAGGTTTTGGGTGTAGGCGTGGTTTAGGGTGCGGCGTTGGTGGGTGGCGCCGACGCTGGGTGGCGTGACTGGTGGGTGGCAGCGGTAGTGGGGGTTTTGGTTGTTGGTGAGGCTGCCGTCGTCGGTGTTTCGGTTGGTGCTGGTGATGGTGTCGCTGGTTGTGCCGATGGTGGGGGGTGGGAAGGGGGACCCGTATCCTGGTGGTTTGTGAGGGTGTCATGGCTATCGGTCGACGGTGCTGCTTTCGTTGGTGTTCTTGAGGGCGGTGCGGGTGTTGGCCGGGAGTGTTGTCGGCGCTGCTCCGGTCTTTAGTGCCTGCGGTTCGTGGTCGTAGGTGGTTAACCGGGCTTTGTCGCTGGTGAGGGTGGTGCAAGTGGTGTCGGTGATTATTCGGCTGTTGCCGTTTGTGCGGGCTGTGTGGTTGTTGCGTCAGCGGTCGGTGGCGTTGGTGACGGTGACGGTGGTGCGTTCGGGGTTGGTGCCGGTGGTGGCGCTCCAAAGGTGAGGGTGCCGGGGACGCTGGGTGGCTCCGCCTTGTTGGGTTTTCTCCTCGCTATTCCTGGCGGAGGGTGCCGCTGGTGTCGCTGGTGGTGAGGGTGGTGGATGTGGTGGTGTTGCTGCGGTTTTTTGTGCTCCTTGGGTGGTGGGGACCCCTGGTGGATGTTGACGATGCTCCGGGTGATGTCGATGCGGTGGGTGTGACGGTGTGTGCTGTTGCTGTTTCTACCCTTGGCTGGCGCTGGTGGCGTTTGTTCGCCAGCCGTGCTGGCGTCTTTGGTGATGCCGTCGGTGGGGGCGCCCTAGGTGTTACTCTGTGCCGGGGTCGTTGTGGTGGTGGTAGGGGTGTTGTAGGTGACGGTACCCCGGCACGTTGTTGGTGGGGTCGGTGGTGGTGTGGATATTGCTGTGGCTGTTGGCGGCGTTGGTGTTGCCGACGGTGGTGGTTGGCGTGTCTCGTGGTGGTTGTAATCAGCAGCAGGGGCAACTAGGACAGGGCTGCGGGAGCCCTACCGCGATCGCGCGTTGCGCATCGCGCATCGCGCATCGCGCAAATGACAGCGTGGAATCAGAACAGAGAAATAAAGAGAGAAGCTCTGTGTTACGTTATTTTGTGGTTGTTTATTTATTACCAATTCTGTGCTTGGCATTCTTTTGGTTGTCGTAGATATGTTGCATGGAGGGGTGCCAAAGTCCCCAAACTGCCCACGCTCGTGGCGCCGGCAGTGACCGCTCAGGCAAGCAAGGGACTCCGTGCTGAACAACGACAATGGAGATCAAAACTGCTTGGTGCTTATGAAGGTGCAAGGTTTGCGTGCGGGATTTGTAGATCAGTGCATGCACAGCGCAAAATACAAGGAGTGCAGAACAAGCAGGATCCAAGGAGTGCAGAACAAGCAAGTAAAAGCAGCAACCACGAAAGGGGAAGAAACGTCAAAGGTTTTGAGAGTTTGAAAAAGAGGTTACAAGAGTTTGAGAAAACAAGGAGAACGGGTTTTGGAGAAATCGCAAGAGTTTTGGGTTACCTCCGCCGAATGCCTTACAAAACTCTCAGCTAAGTACGAGAGCCCCCAAGCAGCGTAACGAAGGAGCGCTCAGAGCAACAGCGAAGGAGCGCAACGAAGGAGCACTCAGCGCAGCAGCGAAGCGGCGCAACGAAGGAGCGCTCAGCGCAGCAGCGAAGCAGCGCAACGAAAGAGCGCTCAGCGCAGCAGCGAAGGAGCGCAACGAAGGAGCGCTCAGCGCAGCAGCGAAGGAGCGCAACGAAGGAGCGCTCAGTGCAGCAGCGAAGGAGCGCAAAGAAGGAGCGTTCAGCGCAGGAGCAAAGGAGCGCTCAGCGCAGGAGCGAAGGAGCGCTCAGGGCAGAGCGAAGGAGCGTACAACGAAGGAGTGCTCAGCCAAGAGGCAGTTCTTTGCGGGCAGCCGAGGATGGAGCCACGACCAAGGTTGAGTGGAGAAGTGAATTTCGAAGGAACGAAGGAGCCTCATCCAGTATGGGAGGAGGAGAAGTGATTTCTGGGGTCCTAAGAGCTGCTGCCCGTTGGCGATCTGGAAGTCGGCAGTGACGAACGGCGACTAAGGCGATCCCAGTCGCCGAGTAAATTTTAAGTTTCGGATCTTATTATTTTATATTTGTTTCGGTGAAAGTGCGTGGTGGGTCACATTGTGGGTGGTTCATCGTGTATGGCACAAGGTCTGGCGGGGGCGGGTATTGTACGAGCTGGGTGGGTGTCTGTTGGGGTTGTGTGTCGCTGTTCGGCAGCTGAGAGCAGCTATCCACTGACGTTGCATGTGTCCATGTCAGGCAGTGTTGGTCAGCGTCGGGTGTAGTTTGGGTGTGGCATGCCTCTGCAAGTTCAGGCAGGACCCCTGTATAATTATCCTTGGGGGTAAGGCAAGGGCTAGGGACAGCCCGCAGGAGTGCCGCGCCTCCCCCTGTGCACAGGAGGGGCCACCATGCTTGGCATGGGCTGCGACTGTTGGGCAGCCGTGCAGCGTTGACGGATCCCACGCCCCCCAGTTATGCTCCCGTCAGGGAAGGGGGCCATTTTCTGTCAAGGAATATGTATGTGGGGTGGTCCTGTTGTACTGGGTCCCCCACCGCTGCAGCTCCCCCCCGGAGATATAGTATGGCAATACGTTATGTTGCCCCTGCTGCCCATATATTGGTATTTGCCTTTGTATCAGACCCTCATTGTCCTGTCAGGTCTTAGGAGGGGAGTGTAATGGGCAGCAGGGGCAACTAGGACAGGGCTGCGGGAGCCCTACCGCGATCGCGCGTTGCGCATCGCGCATCGCGCATCGCGCAAATGACAGCGTGGAATCAGAACAGAGAAATAAAGAGAGAAGCTCTGTGTTACGTTATTTTGTGGTTGTTTATTTATTATTAATTCTGTGCTTGGCATTCTTTTGGTTGTTGTAGATATGTTGCATGGAGGGGTGCCAAAGTCCCCAAACTGCCCACGCTCGTGGCGCCGGCAGTGACCGCTCAGGCAAGCAAGGGACTCCGTGCTGAACAACGACAATGGAGATCAAAACTGCTTGGTGCTTATGAAGGTGCAAGGTTTGCGTGCGGGATTTGTAGATCAGTGCATGCACAGCGCAAAATACAAGGAGTGCAGAACAAGCAAGGAAAAGCAGCAACCACTAAAGGGGAAGAAACGTCAAAGGTTTTGAGAGTTTGAAAAAGAGGTTACAAGAGTTTGAGAAAACAAGGAGAACGGGTTTTGGAGAAATCGCAAGAGTTTTGGGTTACCTCCGCCGAATGCCTTACAGTGGTCTGATGGCGTGGGTGTTGTTGGTGTTGGTGCTGGGCGCCGCCTGCGTTTGGGTGGTCGGCGGTTCCGGGCGTGCCACTTGTGGCTGGTGTTTGGTTGGCTTGTGGTCCTGGTGGTGCCGGTTGTCTGTGGTGTTGGGTTATTTCCTTCGGCTGTCCTTGGGTCTGTAGTGGCAGGTGTTGCATCGGTCATAGTCGAGGGTGTCGATGCTGCGGGTGCGTGGCGGTGTCGCCGTGCTGCCGCTGTTGGTGGTGCTCGTGATTGTTTTGTTGAGGGCGCCGCCAGGGGAGCTGTGAGTGTTGGCATTGTAGGGTGTTGTAGGTGATGCCCTGGTGGTGTTCTGACGGTGAAGGCGGGACGTCGCCACTCCTGGCGGAGGTTCCCATGGGCGTCGCTGGCCGGTGTGTTGGCCCTGGCCCCCTTGGTGTCGTTGTTGCCGATGGTGTCGTACCGGGTGGTGTCGCCGTGGTGGCTGTCGTTGACGCTCCGGGTTGCTGTTGGTGAGGTCGCACTGTCGGTGGTGCCGTCGGTGATGCCGGTGGTGAGGTCGTTGCGGGCGTTGCTACGCTTTACGGCGTCTCTGATGTTGTTGATGCTGCTGGTGGTTGGTGTGGGTCTGTGTGTGGGTTGTCAGTGGCCCGTGTTCGGGGGTGGGCGTTGGCTGGTTCCTGTGGCTCTGTCTCGGAGGGTGTGCAGTAGGTGGCGTGGGCTGCTGGTGATGCTGTTGGTGAGGGTGGTGCCGCCGGTGGTGTGGGTGCCGCTGGTGACTGCGTGGTGGATGGCGCCCTGTGGTTGGTTTGGTGGCCAGGATGTTGTTGTTGATGGTTCTGGGCGTGTGTCTTCGCCTCCTCTTGCCGGGGGTTGGTGGTTTGCTGCTTCACCGGTTGTGGTGGCTTTGATTTCCTCTGGTGGCGCAGGTTGCCGGTGTCGACGCTGATGGTGGGGTGATGCTAGCGTCGGTGTGTTTGATGCCGTTGGCTTGGGTGATGTAGGCGTTGTATCCGGTGGTGGCGTGCGTAGGTATCGTAGGCGACGGTGAGGACGGCGGTGCCGCCGGTGATGGTGATGGTGAGGGTGTTGTGTTGGCTTGATTGTTGGCGGTCTTGGTGTTTCCGATTGTGTGGATGCTGTTGGTGGTGGTTCTGGGTGCGGGTCGGTGGGTGGCGCGGTTGTAACGCCTTGGGTGTAACATGGTTGTTGGGTGGTTTCTTGTGTTGTTTCGATGTTGGCGAGGGTGTCCCAGGTGTCGTGCTGGGTGCTGGGGTTGCTGGTGTTGCCGACGGCGTCTCCGTTGGTTCCGGTCGCTTCTGCTGGTGAGGGTGTTGTGGCGTTCGGTTTGGGTGTTGGTGGCAGTGCATGTGTGGGTGTCGCTGTTACTTGTCCTGGGTTTGGGCGTGGTTGGTTGGGTTTTGCTGGGTGTGGGCGCTCGCCACTCCTGGCTGAGGGCTTGGTGGCGTTTGTTCGCCAGCTGTGCTGGCGTCCTTGGTGAAGCCGATGGTGGGGGTGCCCTAGGTGTTACTCGGTGCCGGGGTCGTGGTCGTGGTGGTAGGGGTGTTGTAGCTGACGGCACCTTGGCCCGTTGTTGGTGGGGTTGGTGGTGGTGTGGATAATGCCGTGGGTGTTGGCGGCGCTGGTGTTGCCGACGGTGAGGGTGTCATAGGTGATACTTGGTGGTTGGCGTGTCTCGTGGTGGTCTGATGGCGTGGGTGTTGTTGGTGTTGGTGCTGGGCGCGGCCTGCGTTTGGGTGGTTAACGGTTCCGGGCGTGCCACTCGTGGCTACTGGTTGGTCGGTTTGTGGTCCTGGTGGGGTGGTGCCGGTTGGTTCCGGTGTTGGGGAGGTTGGTGCTGCGGGTCGTTGGCGGTGGCGCTGTGTTGCCGCTGTCGGTGGTGCTGGTGACGGTGTTGGTAAGGGCGCCGCCGGCGGAGCTGTCGGTGATGTCGAAGGCGAGGGCCCTGTAGGTGATGCCCTGGTGGACGGTGGTGTTCTGACGGTGGGGGTTGGGCCTCGCCACTACTGGCGGAGGTTCCCATGGGCGTCGCTGGCCGGCGTGTTGGCCCCCTTGGTGTCGTTGATGTCGATGGTGTTGTACCGGGTGGTGTCGCCGTGGCGGCTGTTGTTGACGCACTGGGTTGTAGTTGCTGAGGTCGCACTGTTGGTGGCGGTGTCGGTGATGCCGGTGGTGAGGTCGTTGCGGGCGTTGTTATGGTTTACGGCGTCTCTGATGTTGCTGATGCTGCTGGTGGTTGGTGTGGGTCTGTGTGGGGGTGGTCAGTGGCCTGTGTTCGGGGGTGGGCGCTGGCTGGTTTCTGTGGCTCTGTCTGGGAGGGTGTGCAGTAGGTGGTGTGGGCTGCTGGTGATGCTGTTGGTGAGGGTGGTGCATGCGATGCCCCGGGTGGTGTCGTGGGTGAGGGTGGTGTTGGTGGCGCCGGTGGTGTGGGTGCTGCTGGTGACTGCGTGGTGGATGGCGCCCTGTGGTTGCTTTGGTGGCGAGGGTGTTGTTGTTGATGGTTGTGGGCGTGTGCCCTCGCCTACCTGGGCCGGGGCTTGGTGGTTTGTTGGTCCACCGGTTGTGGTGGCTTTGGCTTCCTCTGGTGGCGGAGGTTGCCGGTGGCGACGCTGATGGTGGGGTGATGCTGGCGATGGTGTGTTTGATGCCGTTGGCTTGGGTGATGTAGGTGCTGTAACCGGTGTTGGTGTGCGTAGGTTTCGTAGGCAATAGTGCCGGCGGTGATGGTGTTGGCGAGGGTGTTGTGCTGGCTTGATTGTTGGCTGTGTTGGTGTTTCCGATGGTGTGGATGCTGGTGGCGGTGGTTCTGGGTGCGGGTCGGTGGGGGGGCGAGGGTGCGGTCGTTGGTCAGTGTTGGATGGCTTCTTGTGTTGGTTTGTTGTTGGTGAGGGTGTCTTAGGTGTTGTGCTAGGTGCTGGGGTCGCTGGTGTTGCCGACGGTGTCTCCGTTGGTTCCGGGTGTTTCCGTTGGTGAGGGTGTTGTGGCGTCCGGTTTGGGTGCTGATGGCGGTGCTTGTGTGGGTGTCGTAGTGCCTGGTCCTGGGTTTGGGCGTGGTTGGTTGCGTGTTGCTGGGTGTGGGCGCTTGCCACTCCTGGCTGAGGGCTTGGTGGGTCCACCTTTGTGTCCTCGCGGTGTTTATGGCAGGCGTGCAGCTCCCCTGGTGGGAGTTGCTGGGTTCTTGTTCTTTGGGTTTTCGTGTGTTGCGTGCGTTTGTGGTGTTGGCGGTGCTTGCGCTTTGGTGTGTGGTGTGGGTTTGTGGGGGTCGTGTCGGTGGCGGTTGTGGTGGTGTGTGTTGTGTGCATGCGCGGGCGTGTGTGCGGTGTGTTGGTGGTGCGTTTCGGTGCCTGTCCTCGCCTTCCCTGCTGGTTTTGGCGGCTCTGTGTGGGTGTGGGGGCTGTGTGTCAAGGCCCCTCTCCCGTCTCGGCTGTGTGGTTCCCCGCCCCCCCTGGCTGGTGTCTGTTGGTGGTGTGTCCCCCCGCCGCCCCCTTTGCGTGCCCTCCCCCCTCTGTCTCTTTTCCGCGTCGCTTGGGGCGGTGTTCCCCTGGTGCCGTGCCCGGGCCTTCCCGGCTGTGGTGGGTGGGGGGGGGTCCTTGTCGTCGGCTCGGGTCCCTTCCCCTGGTGTTTCCCCTTGGGGGGGGCCGATGCTTGCACTCCCCGTCAGGCTGTAACTCTGTTGTACGGGCCGTCCATTTGTACCCGCTCGGTACAAATGGACCTGCTCCGTAGCCAGGTACTCCAGCCGTTCCCCACACCGGGGTCGGGTACACTGTGGGTCGCAGGGGAGTCCTTGCGGGATAGGCGTGTCTCTTGCCTGCCCCTTTGGACGGTGTGCCCACCCTGCAGCCCCTCGCTGGGCCCGAACCGTAGTACGTGCCGTGGGGAGTGCTCTTGGTCAGGCCCATTCGTCACCCCACCAGGCCGGTGCCACCGCGGGCCGCTGACCAACGGTCCCGCGCGTATCCCACCTTATTGCGTGTGCTCACGTGGGGCCGATACGGTCACCGGGGGGGGCCCCAAACCCCTGAGGTTGGGTCCCTCGCCTGCGTCTCCCTTTGGGCCCTTTTCGTCCCGCCCCCCTTTTCTCTGTGTGGTTTGCGGTGGTGGGTTTCCCGTCTCTCCCGGTCGGGGTGGTGGTGGTGGGGGGCGTTTTTCGCTTTTCCTGGCCGTGTTGCTTGTGTGCGTGCCCCCACCGCCCCTGGTTGTGGTTCGCCGCCGATGTGTGGGTTTGTGGCGCGGTGCGTGCGCGCGTGGTGTCTGTGTTGGTGTGTGTGTCGTGCGTTCGTGGTGGCGTGGGTGTTGGTGTGCCTTCCGTGTGTGTTGGTGTGTGTGTGTGCGTGTGTGGGTGTGTGGCTGGGGCCGACTGGGGCCTGCTGCTGGTGTGGGTGTGGGTGTGGTTGGTGCGTGCCGTGGTTGGTCCCTCGCCACTCCTGGCGGAGGTTATTGAGTGCGATTTCCCGCCACTCCTGGCTGGGTTTCGCTGTCGGCGGTGGTCGGTGCTCCTCGCCACACCTGGCTGAGGGCCCCGGTCTGTGGTGTGTGGTGTGCGGCTGTGGTGTGTTGGTGGGGTTATGGCTGGTGTGTGGTGTGGTTGGTCCCTCGCCACTCCTGGCGGAGGTTCTCGTGTGCTACTCCCCGCCACTCCTGGCAGGGTTTGGCTGCCGGTGGTGGTGCGCGTCCCTCGCCAGTCCTGGCTGAGGGTCCCGGGTGCGGTTCCCCGCCACTCCTGGCTGGGTTTCGCTGTCGGCGGTGGTTGGTGCTCCTCTCCTCTCCTGGCTGAGGGCCTCGGTTGCGGTTCCCCGCCACTTCTGGCTGGGGTCCGCTGGCGGCAGTTGTGTTTGGTGTGTGGTGTGTGGTGTGTGGTGTGTGGTGTGCGGCGGTGGTGTGTTTGTGGGGTTGTGGCAGGTGTGTGGTGTGGTTGGTTTCTCGCCACTCCTGGCGGAGGTCCCTGTGTGCTACTCCCCGCCACTCCTGGCTGGGTTTCGCTGCCGGTGGTGGTGGGTGTTCCTCGCCACTCCTGGCTGAGGGTCCCGGGTGCGGCTCCCCGCCACTCCTGGCTGGGTTTCGCTGTCGGCGGTGGTGGGTGCTCCTCGCCACTCCTGGCTGAGGGCCACGGGTGCGGTTCCCCGCCACTCCTGGCCGGGGTCCGCTTGCGGCGGTGGTGTGTGGTGTCTGGTGTGTGGTGTGTGGTGCGTGGTGTGCGGCGGTGGTGTGTTGGTGGGTTTGTGGCTGGTGTGTGGTGTGGTTGGTCCCTCGCCACTCCTGGCGGAGGTTCCTGTGTGCTACTCCCCGCCACTCCTGGCTGGGTTTCGCTGCCGGTGGTGGTGGGCGTTCCTCGCCACTCCTGGCTGAGGGTCCCGGGCGCGGTTCCCCGCCACTCCTGGCTGGGTTTTGCTGTCGGCGGTGGTGTGTGGTGTGTGGTGTGTGGTGTGTGGTGTGTGGTGTGCGACGGTGGTGTGTTGGTGGGGTTGTGGCTGGGGTGTGGTGTGGTTGGTCCCTCGCCACTCCTGGCGGAGGTTCCTGTGTGCTACTCCCCGGCACTCCTGGCTGGGTTTCGCTGCTGGTGGTGGTGGGCGTTCCTCGCCAGTCCTGGCTGAGGGTCCCGGGTGCGGTCCCCCGCCAGTCCTGGCCGGCGTCCGCCAGCGGTGGTGATGTGCGGCTCCCTGCCACTCCTGGCAGGGGCCTGCCGGTTGTGGTGGTGTGTTTCGCGGGTGGGGGTGTCCCTTGTTGTGTGTGTTTGTGGTGTGTGTGGCTGTGCGCGGTGGCCGTGCTGTGTTTTGTGTTGCGTGTTTGTGGTGTCTGCGTTGTTGGTGGTGTGGTGTGGTGGTGCGGTGGGTGTATCTTCCGCGTGTGCTGGTGTGCGTGGTTGCGTGTGTGTGGTGTGCCGGTGGTCTGCGGTTTGGTGTCCCCGCCCCTTGCCCCTCCTGGCCGTGGGCCGTGGGCGTGGTTCCCCGCCACTCCTGGCTGGGGTCCACTGGTTGTGGTGGTGGGGGCCCTGGGTGCCCTTCTCCTTGGTCTTGGTGTGTGTGTGTGTGCTGTGTGGCCCTTCGTGTTGGTGTGGGTGGCGTGGGGGGTCGTGCGCGGTGTGGCTGCCGTGCGTGTGCGTGTGTGTGCTTGCGGTGTGTGGTTGGTGGGGTGTGTCATACCTTTGTTGGTTCACCATGTCGGTCGGCATGGTCGTGTTCAAAAAGCAGAAGAAGAGGTCCTGTAGACGTGTAGCAGAAATGCGTGGTATGCGTGACGCGTATTACGTACCTCTCTATTTGTCCCAACCGTGTTTTCTTCCCCTGTAGAGAGAGAGCGTGTGCAGGTCTTTGGGGGGTTGGTTGGTTGTTTTTGCGTGTTGTGCCTTGTGTCTCCCCCCCCTTTTTTTTTTCCGTAGCGTCTACGATGACATACCTCTTTGCCTTGCGTTTCCCCTATAGAGAGGGCGTGGAAGGCGCCTTTGTGGTTTTTTTTCCTCCGTAACATACTTGTCATACCTTGTGTAGCTTCTTGTTGTCATCCCCTATAGAGAAAGCGTGTGCTTGTTTGTGGGTGGGGCGGGGGTGGGGTTTCATACCATGTGTCTCCTTTGTCTTGTCTCCTTCTTCTTGTATCTTGCGGCCTTGTGTACGTTTGTGTTTTCGTGCGCGGTCCGTCCCTTTGGCGCCCTCCCTCGCATTCTTAGGATACTTGCTCGCCATACCATTGTTTCCCCGTGGTTCGTGGCCATCCCCTATAGTGAGAGCGTGTGCGTGTTTGCGGGCGGGGCGGGTTGGGGTTTCATACCATGTTTCTCCTTGCTCTTGTCTCCGTCTTCTTGTACCTTGCGGTCTTGTTTATGTGTGTGCGTGTGTGCTTGGTCCGTCCCTTTGGCGCCCTCCTTCGCATTCTTAACATACTTGCTCGCCATACCATTGTTTCCCCGTGGTTCGTGGGCATCGCCTATAGCGAGGGCGTGTGCACGTTGCGTGGGTGGGGCCGTGGGGTTTCATACCATGTTTCTCTTTGACCATGTCTTCGGTTTCACTTTGCGGCCTTGTGTTGCCGTGTTGTCGGCACGTTTGGGTATGCGTGCGTGGTGCGCTTCCTTGGCGCCCTCCTTCGTGTTTTTAACATACTTGTTCGCCTTTTCATTGTTTCCCCATGGTCCGTGGCCGTCCCATACCTTTTGCGCTTTTGTTGTTTTTTTTTTCGTGTATCTCGCGGTGCTTGGAGCCTATACAGGAATATGGGGGATATATGGTTGTGGTTTGTGTTTGTGGGCATGCCTTATGACGTGCGTGGTGGTTCGTCGTTCTTTTTTTCGTGCGGCGTTGTCCCGTGGGCGCACTCCTTCGCAACATACTTGGTTTTCTCATCTACGCATGTGTAGCGGTGGATATGATATGTAGGATGCATGGGGCCGTAACATACTTGTTTGTCATACCTTTATTTTCCCGTGGTCCGTGGTCGTGTTTTCTTTGTTTGTGGTTTGGTCTTTCTCCTTTTGTTGTGTTTCCTTCTTTTTTTTTTTTGACGCGCACAAGCCGCCTAGCTCCTATGGCACGCACGTTGCTAGGTGGTTTGGAGGACGCAATGTTCAATTTCTTCGTCGTCGCGGCTCGCTTGTTCTCGGTGTTCGCCTCTATTCACCTTCTTTGTTGTTGGAGCGCGCACAAGTCCCTAGCGCCTAGGACACGCACTTTGCTAGGTTTTTTGGGGCAAGCAACGCTCATCTTCGTCGCCGTCGCGACTCTGTTGTTGTTCTTTTTCTGTGAGTGTCCTAAATTTTGCGACCTCGCCAAACAGCGGCGTAAAATTTTTGTGGGGGTTTCTGAGGTCGGAAAAATCGATTTTGCGCTTTATTTTTTCTGGTTGTGCGTCTTTGTCTTGTTTTTTTTTTCTTCCGCTGCGATCGCGCGACGCCCCCAGCTGCATTTCAGCGTGGCAGACGAAGGAGTAGACCATGAGCACGACCAGACGAGTGAGTTGACCTTCGAGGGCGCACCAAGCGCCTCTGGCCTCCACGCATCACCCTCTCCTACAACCACCACACTCCCAACTCCAGACCCAGCCGCTACAACATCCACACCCATAACCACACCGCCCATGGCTGAGGGCACAGGCTTTACTGGTATGCCTACCTACCCTGCCTATGGTGTGGACCCATCTACCACTGCCTTTCTAGAGGCAACTACCGGCAGTGAGCCAGTGGCCTCCAGTTCTGCGCCGCGCTGGTACGCGGCAGATTATCACCATCCTCTACCCGCTACGGGAGCCTATGTGGATGTTCCTGGGTATGCAACCCTGAGTGGGCTGAGGAGAGGCCCTGAGTCATGCGGGAGCAGGAGTAGAGGATCGGGGAGATCCTCCAAAAGGTCCCTGACGCGGTCGGAGATCAACGAGGTGCTCCGAGGAGCCACCTCTAAAATTGTTGGTGATCTCACTCAAGAGATTCGGGCTAAACTGGATCCCCTGATTCCACCCCAAGCGTCACCCACCATCGTGGGAGTTTCACCCCACCGAGTACAGGCCAACCACCTGGTGGCAGGGTTGACAAACACCCTGGAGAGCCTGAGGACCCGACCGATGCCAACTCCTGCCGTGATACCGAGAAGCCCTTTCATACCAAGAACGGCCAAGCCTCCCTACAGCCACGTGGGGAATTCCACGAGAGCCGAGCTGGACCGGCTGGGGCTGACAGCCCTAAGGGCAATATTTGACTTGGAGCCCTATGGCTCTAGTGACCTAGGCGGAGACCCCTCTGACTTAGCCCACGCAAACTGCACCCTGTTTTTCACCTCAAGGGCGGCATTTGTGTGCAAAAAAGAGACACGCAGTTTTCGCGTGTTTCCACCTGAAAACTGAGAATTAAAAAAAGGAGGAATCTCAAATATATTTTTTTAGGCTATCAGCGGAATGCCAGTAGTCAGAGGTATGAAAAAAACGTTTTTTTTGGAATGTTGAGTGCGCGAGGCCTCGCGCACTCAATTATGCAGAATGTGTATTTCCCAATGGTCCTGAATAAACAGTATTCCATGCCAAATGAGGCTCTGATGTCTTCATGGGTGCCTCATGGTGTACCATTCGGGTCATGTCAGCAGCAAGAGTGGTCAATCAATGGACGTATTGTGCACGCCATGCACTACGTAAGGTGTAATAGATCTAAAAAGGCGGGTTGCCCTCAGTCCTTGCTAAACAGACAGTTTTCAGTGAGTTTACCTACAAATGAGGTGCCCAGCCCCCCATCCTTTGGGGCTGTACAACAGTTTGTCAGAAGCACTAGGTCACAGAACGTATGAAGCAAGTGCTCTAGAGGAGGATAGTCTAATTGCTGCTCTTCAGCTCACTGTTTTCACAGGATTCCAAAAGAAAGGAATCTCAAAAAGCCTTTTGGAGGCTATCGGCAGAATGCAAGTAGTCAGGGGTATTCAAAAAACCCATGCTTCTAGCATGTTGAGATCGCGAGCCCTCGCGCACTGAGTGTTCCGTTGTGCAAGTTTTTAACCCATATTGAATCTTGCTGTTTTGCTTTTGCTCCATCCTTGCTTCATGCCACTTCCGATGTCAAAAGGTGATCTCAAAAAAGCCTGAACATGTCACTCCGGCTGGCTGAGTGCGCGAGGCCTCCAGCACTCAGCCTCCCATAATAAGTATATTTTCATGTGGACATGTACAGGATGTGTGCGCAGCGCCCATCTTTAATAGTTTTCCAGACGATCCAAAAATTGGTATTCTTCAAATTAGCTAACAAAACTTTTTTTCGGGGAAAATGACCGGTGAACCCTCTGATTTTGGACTAAAGAATGGTTCTTTCACCCCCCTAAAAACAGCAAAAAATGGGCAAAACTGATGAAAAATGCATTTTTTGGGACGGTTTGAAAAACAGTATTTTCAAGATGGCAAAAAAAACTATTTTTTTCGGTGACAAAATCTAGGTGCTTAGGTGAAAAAAAGGGGGTGCAGTTTGCGTGGGCTAAGTCTGACAATGAGCCGCCGTCCATGACTTCTGCTTCGCCCTCGGAGGACGATGACGCTGAGGACCCCGAGAACCCGAGTAGGCGGAAGAAGAAGAAGAAGAAGAGGAAGACCAGGCGCCCTGAGGGACGCAGGTCTCAGGAGGCTAAGGCCATTGCCACCTCCAAGATCGTGGTGAACTTCCCTGAGTTCACAGGCAAGGATCTCAGCGAGTTCGCTGAGAATTTTGGCCGGTTCCTCCGAATGACCAGCCAAACCCATACTAGTGGGCGAGTCAAGTGTGATCTGCTCCTGCAGTGCTGCAAGACCAAGTACCTGGAGAAGCAGGTTAAGCAGATCGTGACTAAGTCCGCCACCTTTACCGACGTGTTGGTTGCCTTGGAGAGGCAGTACCCTACCTACGAAACCGACCTCTCCATCAGGGCCGAGATCCAGAACCTGGCCGTGCTGCCCAACAACCCCAAACCTGCCAGGGTCCCTGAGCTACTGGCTGACCTGGATCACTGGGCTGGACGATTGATGCCTGGTTCCTACAGCAGCGATGACCTGCTTTTCTGGTTGGTGGCTGAGCTCCCTCTGGAGCTGTGGGACGAGTGCCGGTCAACGGCAGAGCGCAAGGCCAGAGCCCTCAACTACGAGGATCTGTCTGTGCTACTCTTGGAGCTGGCGCTGGAGAAAGAAAGCGACCAGCACCTGAACGCCTACCGTCCTGGAGGAGGAGGCTCTGGAAGCCATGGCAAAGGGTACCAAGGACCCAGACCTGGACAGGGGACGACCCCCAAGCATGCCCGTATCATGGACAATGTCAAGGAGCTCTTCCGGTGTGACACCAGAGACGAGCATGGCCACCTGCAGCACGCTCCTGACTGCGAGCAGCGAGACTGCTTCGTAGTCCAAGGGAAGAAGCAGGAGACCAACACCGGCGCCAGGGCTAAGATGCCGAATCCCTACAGGTGTACTATCACCTGTGCCTTCTGTGGGAAGAGGAAGCACTACGAGGATGAGTGCTACCACAAGCAGCGCCTGTCGGCGAAGCTGAAGGGCGAGGATCCTGGCAAAGGCTCTGGCAAGGGCGGTGGCAAGGGCAACGGCAACGACTCCGGCAAGGGCAAGTCGAAAGGACGTGGAAAAGGACAAGACAAGAGGCAAGGTAGACGAGGAGGAGGCGCTAACCGCCAGCCAGACAAGGACAACAAGAACCCGGACAAGTGTTACACAAGAAAGGAGGCAACCCCAACCCTAATCCAGGGGGGAACTCCGAGCCCTCTGGAGGGCAGTCTGGTCCTACCACACACTCGCGAACTCAGGCCCAGCGAGAACAAGGGGCCAAGCGTGAGCATGAAGGTGGTGATGACGGCAATGCTAAGAAGAGAAGCCGTTTCATGAGGATGGCCCGCAAATTGCGGAACAAGGGGTTTGAGGTGACCTGTCCCGCGGAGTTCTCACGGGGACGCTCTGGTGGGGCCCTGGACCTGGTGTTCTGGGTACGTATCCGACTAGGGGGACGTGAATACCTGGGGGTATTGGATACTGGAGCCACCATATCTATAGTGGCCAAAACATTTTTACCTTGAGGGAGCCTGAAGAACATTATGACCACCGCGGCTATACGAATGTGGGATGGACATGTGGTGCACAGCTGCGGGGACTGTGAAGTGGAGGTACCCATGGGCCCCCGAATTTTTCGCCCATCGGTTCTATGTGATGGACACTGAGGCCTTCGACTTTGTATTGGGGACTGACTTCTTCGTGCAGCACTCCCAGATACAATCCCTGACGCTGCAAGCGCCCTACCTCCTCTACGTGGACCACGGCAGTGGCAGAGAGTCCGTGCCACTGGAGCAGTCGGAGCACACCTCGAGCTACCTGAGGGTATCGAAGGAGGAGCCCTCGAACATGATGGCGGCCTCCAAAACTGAGGACTATCAACTATTGGGGGATATACTAGACCAAGGTCTGAGAGAGGACCCTTTTTCATGGAGTTAAGAGTCGAGGTGCATCGTACAAATATAACGAGCTGACCTACTTTTTCTTGGCGGCGTGTGTACTACATAATTGTTAGATTCAGTTTGATTTTACAAAATGGTTGCTAGCCTACAGCTGAGCGGCCATGCAAATGTGCATAGTAGATCAACAAGGGTGTTAGGAATTTAGGATTGTCAAACAAGGCAAACGATTGGAGCATTGAACTGTGGTTTGCATCATTGCTTCTCACACCCTTGAGGAGGTTCGCTAAGGCGCAATGTGACAATTTGGCCTGAACAAAGAACATTTTTGTTACTACCGAACTCCCCGTTTGAGGTGTTTGTGGCTTTCCGCGTTGAATTGCTTTTCACAACCAAATCATGCCATTCACAAAGATAAATGGGAGGTCAAAGAGGGAGACAACAATAATGGATATGCTTGCCAGCCACAAGATGGTGAAACACAAGGCAAAAGGAAAAGATCTCAACAACGTCAAGGTTTCGTTTTTCCTCGCACCAAAAAGCACCAAAAAGGCGGCAGGCAGGCAACACGAAAGCGAAAGGGAAGCGACAGTTAGGCGACAGGCAGCCGAGAGGAAAGCGACAGGCAAGCCACAACAATGCAACAGGAGAGCGACGGGGTAACACATTGGGTGACAGGGAGGCAACAGGGAGGCGACAGGGAGGCGACAGGGAGGCGACAGGAAGGCGACAGGCAAGCAACAGGCAAGCGACAGGCAAGCGACAGGAGAGCGACAGGTTACCACGTTGGGCGACAGGGAGGCGACAGGGAGGCGACAGGGAGGCGAAAGGGAGGCGACAGGGAGGCGACAGGGAGGCGACAGGCAAGCAACAGGCAAGCGACAGGCAAGCGACAGGAGAGCGACAGGTTACCACGTTGGGCGATAGGGAGGCGACGGGGAGGCGACAGGGAGGCGACAGGGAGGCGACAGGAAGACGACGGGCAAGCGACAGGCAAGCGACAGGAGAGCGACAGGTTACCACGTTGGGCAACAGGGAGGCGACAGGGAGGCGACAGGGAGGCGAAAGGGAGGCAACGAGGGGGGTGACAGGGAGGCGACAGGCAAGCGACAGGCAAGCGACAGGCAAGCGACACAAAAGCAACAGGTTACCACGTTGGGCGATAGGGAGGCGACGGGGAGGCGACAGGGAGGCGACAGGAAGACGACGGGCAAGCGACAGGAGGGCGACAGGGAGGCAACAGGAAGTACGGATAGGAGAGCAACAGGAAGGAGCGACAGGAGGGCGACACGAGAGCGACAGGAAGGCGGCAGGCAAAAAGTTGCATGGCAACAGGAAACGACAGGAAGCGACAGGAAGCGACAGGATAGCGACAAGAGGGCGACAGGAAAACGACAAGGAAGCGACAGGGGAGCGACAGGGGAGCGACAGGGGGCCAAAAGGGCCAAAAAAGCGACAGGGAGACGACAGGGAGGCGGCAGGATGGCGACAGGGGAGCGAGGCGGCCCGAATCTATTGGGGGAAGTCCTAGACCAAGGTCTGAAGGAGTTGCATTACTCCAGAGAAGACCTGAGTGTGGAGTTGTTCGCCAGCGACAAGCAACATGTCTTGGACTTTTACTGCAGCAAGGGGAAAAACTGCAGCTACAAATTTTACTGGCCCTCTTTCGGGATGGCCTACGGGAACCCCAGGTGCAGTGAACTGGGGAAGGTCTTGACCAAGGTGGCCCTGGAAAGTTCCCGTATGGTCCTCTGTTCCCCCGATTGGGGAGCCCATGGGGGCAACGAGACCTGGCGAACCCTCCTTGACAGGCTGACTATCAGCTCTATTCGGTTACCTGATGAGGCCATATACGTGCCTCTGGGGCGTAAGAGGCCCATCGGGAAACCCGGTTGGGGGAGTATGCTCAGCGTGGTGGACGGAGGTCTTACCTCCATCCCCTGGGAGGACCCGGACTCGACTCTGGTCCAGGCAATACAACGAGAAAGCGATGGACTTACCCTGGGCGACCTGAAAGATCGACCATGACCTCAAGATGCTGTTGAGACTATACCCGGGGGAGATGAATACGTCGTGACTAACACCAATGCTTCCAAATCTCCATGCCGTGTACCTGTTCCCGATGGAGTCTCTGAGTGTGGACTATCCGAGCTTCCCAGCTCTATCCACTCAGATGACGAAACTGAGCATGACGCCTTCTTTGTGCAGACATGTGTGGAGGAAGTGGAGAACGCCGAGTACGTCGCCCCACTGAAACCCCTACTCTCCGTGAGGGGGGAAGACCCCGTGGACGAGCAGCTGGATCCCCGATCGAGGCTAAGAGAGTACGTGGACTCCAAGAGGAGGTTGGTGGCGAAAAAGCTATGCTACGCTAAGCCTACCCGCAGCTCACAGCCGCTGAAGCAAGGACGTATGGGAGATCTATCCCGATTGAAGGAGGACCTCGAACAGAAGATCGCCACCTGGCAAAGGGAGGTAGATTTTAAGCTCATGAAGAGGGTGTGGGGTGCCCATGGGAGGAACCCAGAGGAGGACGACCTCTCGGAGGAACGTGTATGTGAACCCCCTCGAGCGTGCCTATGGTGCCATCGTCCACGGGAGATGGTTGAACGAGACCTACTTTATGCCTACCAAGGGTTGAAGGATACTATCAACGGCGAAGAGTTGGTGGAGGATCACCTCCCGACGTCTATTACTCAGGGGGCAAGCAACTTACACTCTGACGAGGACATGGAGGACAAGATCAAGCCATTGGACCCGCGGGTGCAGAACCTTATAAGGACCTATCTGGAGGTGTTCAGAGAACTACCACCCCCAGCCTCATGTGACAAGCTGGTACAGATGGACCTCAAGCTGAAACCCGAGTTCGTGGGTCACAAGATCTGGTGGAGACCCTATCCGGCTCCTAAAGAGCAGGCCGACGAGATTGAGCGACAGATACAAGAATGTATTGACGCTGGCCCAGTCCTGGAGTACAAGGACGGGGACTGCCCCCAACAGTGCAGCCCGTGTTTCCTGGTGGCTAAACCTGGGTCTACAGCCAAACGGCTGGTAGTGAACTACGGAGAGCTGAACGGGAAAACGCTGAACCACTCAGGGTCCATTCCTAATATGGAGTCTACCCTGGAGAAGATAGCCTCCTGTCGCTACAAGACCAAGATGGACAAGAGAAGTGGATTTTGGCAGGTGGACCTGACACCCAACGCCCAGGAACTACTCGCCTTCATCACCCCTCAGGGGAGGGTGTTCAAGTGGAAGGTCATGCCCTTTGGCGTGCCCAACGCACCTGCTCTTTTTCAAGTGCTGATGAACAAGATCCTGTCCATCCTACGACGAAGACCTAAGGTGCAAGAACTCATATCCCGTGGGGCCCAGATGGAAGCACACATCGGCGATGTATGCCTTGGGACCAATACCCAGGAGGATCACCCAATCCTCTTCGGTGAATTGTTTGCGGTCTGCCAAGAGAACCACACACGACTCAAGCTTGAGAAGTGTGAGTTCATGCAGGAGACCATGCAGTACCTGGGGTTTGACGTTGGCTATGGGTGGTGGACCCCAGTGGCCTCTAAGGCCAAACCCTTGATGGACGCTAAGGTATGACACCAAGACCCCAAGAAAGGACTTCATGATGTACGCAGTTTCATTGGGGCGTGCAACTTCTACCGCCGCCATATCAAAAACGTCACCTACACCAGCGCGATTCTGACGGACCTGATCAAGAAGAGTACCACTTGGCGCTGGGGCCCACAAGAGCAACAAGCGTTTGATGGGCTCAAAGACAAGGTGGCCAACACTAAGTGCTTGGGCGTGCCTAGAACACAAGGGGAGATTATCCTGGTGACTGACGCCAGCAATGGGGGTGGTGGTGGAACGTTGTTCCAATGGCAAGCACTAGAGAAGGAGGAGTTCGACTCGGCTATTTCTGAATGGGGGACTGAAGGTCTCAACCGAGATGGAAGTCTCAAGCACAGCTACCCTGACGACAAGTGGGTCCTAGTACCCCTGGGCCACTGGAACTAGAAATGGAACCAGGCCAGGGGGAAGTACTCCACCTATGAGCAGGAATTGCTCGCGGGTATGCTGGTGCTATCCTCTGAGGCACGACTGTTGGGGAGTAACCCTGTGGTCTGGCTGTGCGACCAAGAACCGGTCCGCACTTTCCAGAAGGGTCCCCCACCTGAGATGGCCAAGCTACGGCGCTGGTGGACCTACCTCAGCCAACTACGGCTGACGGTACACCATATCCAGGGAGTGAAGAACGAGTGTGCACACTACATCAGCCGCAACAACTTCGACGCCCTGATTGGTGCCCGGTCTGAAGCGCTGGCTAAGGAGGCGTTCTGCCGTATGGACGTGCACTTGGACCTCAACATGACTATGATACGCCGAATGGACGGACTCCAACAAGCGGAGTACCTGAAGGAGTTTGAGGATATCTACAAGCGCCTGGAGAAACGCCTGGAACCCCTCCTGGTCAACCAAGAACAGTGGAAGAGGGACAAGAGCTACCTCTGGCACGAGGACCGCACCGTGGTCCCCAGTGACAGAGTCCCAGCGCTGCTGAAGTGGACCCATGAGTCCAGCGGTCATGTGGGTGCTGACTGTACCCTGGGGCTATTCAAGCAGTGGTTCCACACTACGTGGACTGATGACCAACTGTGGAAGACCCTCAAGCCTATCGTGGACAAGTGCCCGTGTAGGTCCTGCAAACCGGGGGATATCAGGGACAGGGGTCTCTACTTGACCCTGCCCATCCCTCACTGTGCTAACAGTGTTCTCTACGTAGACTACACGGAGATGTGGAAGTTCAGGGGTTATGACTTCGCCCTCGTGGTAACCTGTGGGTTGACCAGGTTTACCAGGGTGTTCCCATGTACCAAGCACATTACCGGGGAGGAGACTATCAAGATACTCCCGGAGGAGTCGTTTTGTGTCTATGGGGCGCCCAAAGAGATCAACTCCGATGAGGACGTACGAGTACGCTCAGATACCGGCTGGTACAAGAGGGTCCTGAGGTCCCAAACTGTCCAGGTGTCTACGGGGATCCCTTACTCTCACACGAGCAACCTCCTATGTGAGCGACAGATTCGTGTCCTCAAGGAGAATGTAAGGATATGGTGCAAAACCGAACGCACCAGAGACTGGGTGAGACTACTCCCCGTCATATCCTTGATGATGAACTCCCAAGAGTGTTCGGCGACTGGCTACTCGCCCCATGAACTATTCCTAGGGCGCCCGGCATGGTTCCTACATGCTCCCTATCCAGAAGCCACCCATTCTTCTGTGGGTGGGTGGGTCCAAGAGAAACAAGTGAAGGTAGACAAGGCCAAGGCTATGCTCCAGAGGGTGAGGGAGCGTCAGTGGAAAATGAAGAACAAGCACGGAGTACCTGCCACTTACCAAGAAGGGTAATGAGTTAGGGCATTTCAGGGTAAATCTCAGTTTTTGGGGATGTACAGATTTTAATAATCTGGAAATGCAATTGTAGACTAGCTACATGGCCAGTCATGTGTGCAGCACATCATGCGCGCACTGAAGTTGCGTAAAGGAAATCATTAAGCGATTTCAGCAATGGGCGAAGGTTCGCCAGAAAAGTTCTGAATTAGTTAATTTTATTAGCTAAGACTTTTCACATCGCACTGTTTTCACAGGTGATGATCAGAAGTATTTTCTGAGCCCTACTCAGGGCTGTCAAGACTGACAGAGATCACTGGAGATCTGAGTTCATTGCCTACCAGATATCTGTGTCTTGTCGTGCCGTTCTGTATTTTGTACGTGACCGCCGAAATACTCAAGGTTGTGCCAGATTTTGACTGTTACAAGTTTTGGCGTGATCAGAAGTATTTTACAATAAAATAAGGCCTTGGACACTCTGAAAGAAAACTATCAGGGTCTTATTACATGTAATAAGTCAGGGCATTTGGGCCTGTCAGAAGCTTTCTGGAGGATCTATACTAGCCCTCTCCAAGCTTCAAGATCCTAGAACGCTAGGATATTTGCTCAGATCTGGCTTATATTCCAAGCCTATAGCTTGCTGCTAGACTCTACTGCTCTTAGGTACACTACAGAGAGCAGAGATCTAGGATACATTAGTAGCCATACATGAATCATCACATTCCATATGTTTATAATGTGATTTAATCATGTTTTATGCTATTTTAGAAGGTTCTAATGTATTAGAAGCTATTTTGAAGCTATTTCCAAGCTTCAGATGGCCTGTCGCGACTGTCGCCGTTTTTTGCCGCCGACAGCAATTTACGTAATGTTGACAAGGCCTGTGATAAGATAGACTACTCAGAAAGATGATAAAATGTAGGTTTTATTGCCTTTTTAATGAGAATTTATTGTTATAACAATTTTCTTGTTATTTAGGCATGTAAACCCGTATTACTGGACCAGCCAGTTGGTCCAGCTCAATGTTCGTTCACGACTTCGTCTTCTTGCTGTTGCCTACTTTGTGCTTGCCAAGGGAATCAATTGGAATGGAGAAATTCATTTAAAACAATTTGATTTTGAAGTGCAAGACAAGGACAAAAAGGGTTTATTGTGCACCCTAAGTAAGTTGGAAATACAAGTACAAGCACAATACAGTCCAGTAATCTGAAGTTTGAGCAGGTTGATGACAACGAGGACAACGAGCAGCAGCTGGGCCAGCGTACGCTGTTCAAGTAAAGTGAGTTCCTTGCTTGAATTTGACACAACATTGAAGAAACGTTATGAACTTGAAGGTATACTTCTTCCTATGTTCCAAAACATGGAGAAAACTTGGAGTTCGTAGTTTAACGCGCTTCCAGTGACCTTTACGCAAATACGACGACGCCAGAGGCTTCAGAAGAGTTCGAAAAGGCGTCCAGTGGGTTTATTTCATTGAGTTTGGTGAAGATTTTGAAGGATTTTAAGTTAACAAGAAGTTTCAAATATGTGGTGAACTTCTACAACACAAGGCGACTTCCCAGCGCTTCTGCGACGACGACGACAACTTCTACGACGACGACGTGCTGCAGGAGCGCTGCGAGCGAGCTTCCAGAGGCTCTCTTGAGGCTCTTTGAGGCCTAGAGCCATTCATTGTGTTGCTTTTGTATGCTACATGTTGCATACTTCTTGTGGTGCATTTTCAAGGCTTATCTTCTCCTTGCTTACGGTCCTTCAAGAGACCCTATGTCAAGGGAAGGGACTAAAGGGACGGTCCGTGACTATGAATCCCAACCCCAGTCACTGTTGACCCTCTTGGGAGTCCAAAAGCTTTGAATTCTTTCACATTTCTTTCAACTCATTGATGTACCAAAAGGCCAAAAATGCTGAAAATGGCCTACATCATTTCACCTGTATCTTCGCGCGAGTGCGTCAAATCGCGTCAACTAAAGCGCTATCGTAAACTAGAGAGCGTTGGATTTAAAATACGCTTTTCACTTTGTTTTAACTCCTCAAGGGCTATTTTCTGTGATTTTTTCAAGATGACCCATGAATCACTTTTTGCCCAACCCTCTAAAACACTCAAAAATGACATTTGATGTTTTACGCATATCTGCGCGCCACTGCACTGAAAAAATCTGAACCAAGCATTTTTCGAAAGTAGACAGTGGTACGCTTCTTTACCACACTTCACTTTCCTGAAATCAGTTTTTCTACTATTTTTCTCATCTCCAACAAAGTCGCCCATAAACCACACCCCAAATACCCTTCAAAGGGGCCTTTTGTGCTTCGGTCATATCTCTCAGAGAAAAAAAGTTTGAGGTTCGACATTATTTTTCTTAACAACACTGAAGTATGCGCTTTCTAACCCTGAGTCGTTTTTTTTTTCAGAAAAAAAGAATAGCGATGGTAAAATTGCAGCAACTTACCACACAAACGTCTTGCCGAAAAATCATGAAAAATGGTTTTGGGCGTTTAATTGTTTCTCTTAGACCATAGTGAGTTCGGACCCAGATATTTTGGGAACACTGGAGCATGGAGTTTTAAAAACATGTTTACTTTGAATTTCTGTGGTCAAGAATGGATTTTTCGCATGGTGGGCAACTTAGTGCATGAAAGCATGTTTTTAAATTTTGTGTTCATGATGCTACAAGGAAAAGGCCTTTCTCAGAGCCTGTGGTTAGTTAAAAAGTCATCAAAGCTGTTTTAGAAAGGTATTGGTGTCTAGTTTGCAGATATCCAATCAGTGGACCTTTTTGAAAATGAGATGGTAGTGAAAAAGCTCGATTTCCTCGATGGTTTTTCAGCATGTGTGTCATGTGAGATTCATGTATCTTCTCCCAACTTCCTTTTCTCTGATCCTATGATGAATTTGGGCAACATCAAATACGTTCCGAAAACCTGACAACATGCCCTACACAGTGCAGATATTCTTTTTCTGACATCTCAGCAACATGGTACAGAAAGGTGGTACAGCAGTTGGGCATTTTCAACAAAAAACAGGGTTTTTGAGTCACTGTTTTTGCTAAACCATTCGCGATTTCTGTGGTCTTCTAACCTTGAATCATTGTATGATACTGCAGTTTGTGATTGTTTGCTTCAGTTTTGATTCAGTCTAACTAGGCTTAGCCTAGGTAGAAAGGTAGATATCTCAGAACTACTTTGACACACAGTGAATAGTGAAACATTTTGTTGTCTTTTTCGGCCACAAAACAAACTTTGGCCACAACCATTAACAGACCGTTTGCATCCGCCACATTCACCGTCTAAGCCTTTCGCTTCGACTCCCCAGGCTGAGTGGCTCAGTTTGGCTGGCCCATTGTCATGGGGACAAAGAAGGCGTGGGGCTTGATGCCACGAGGGAGTAGGGAGGCGATTGATGGGTGTGAGCGGAAGGCGGAAAGAAGACTCAATGCAGGAGCACCCAAGTGAAACATTAAAAGAACGCACTCGACCAAACCATTGGCATTGACCTCTCTCGGGGTCCTTGTGACCATCCTCCGATGAGAGAGCTTGGTGGTGGCAACTGGTCGCAGCAGAAGCTTGCAAAACTTACTTACTCTTACTTACTTACTCTAGCTAGCTAGCTAGCTAACTAACTAGTGTGGGAGATGCATTGAGTTTATGGTATTACCCTAATGCTAACGGTTGCGTATGCAACTTAATGTCTTCGGTCCTCCCGCTGTAGGGCAGGGTGGTGAGGAGAAGTGCCGCAAGGTGCTGGTACTGTAATAGAGGTAACCATTCCAGTAGGTGCAGGCCAGAATGTTAGCGTGCAATGCCATTTAACTGATTTTCATCTCTTTACTGAACTACCTGACACAGTTCAATGTAGTTCTGAGCACGGTCCGTGCCCTCTCATGGGTTGCCGAGACTGTGCATAGACTGCATGACCTCTGGTCACGGTCCGCCACTCATGCGTGTGCTGAGACCCTTTCCGGAAGCCTGAATCTGTCAAGCTATTTCATTTGAGCACAATTGCATTTGACCTAGGAAGTGATTTGTCCTCATTTCACTCTACCATGCATCTCATCCTTCACTGCATGGCCGTCAAGGCAAGCGTTTGACTAGTGACGTATTCTATTCTCCATTCGGATTGCATTTCATTCATTTCGGTCAGAGAGGTCACTCATTCATTGCATTTCACTTTGCAAATCTTACATTTCATACTTATTGCATTAGTTCCTTATTCCAATGGCTTGCCCATAACGGTCAACATGCAATATGGTCCGTAATTGATCTGCCCTTCGTAATTCTATGAGCACCTTTTGCTCAATAGACCCCGAGTTTTGGATCGCAGCGACGGACAATCAATGCGTATCCGCTCAATATTTGTTGATTCACTGCAAGTTGTGAGGAACGAATCTCTTTTCCAACCCTCGCGATCATTGACCTAGGTCATTTGGTCTAAAGAGCTAGTTTATCCTCAAATTTGCTACCGAACCACTTCGGGTACATTCCGCTTCGTTAACTTTCGCTAGATTGCGTGGTACAGCCTCAATTACTGGGTTTGAGAGTGCTCAATTGAGTGTCCACAGTCTACAGTTTCACATTCCCTATTTCCCCAACCAGACAATCAGCATGACAGACTTACTTGGATTTCTCTACACATTCCCTCCCTCATCACACTACACATAAAACACACACACAAACACATACCATGAGTCATTTGATTATTCCATTTATTTCTTTGGATATCACACTCTGAGCAATTGCTGTGGTACCACATCATCAAATTTTTGCCTACAAGCCAATTTCTAAGTCATCTCCTAGGTGTAGATAGTCAGTATCCGCTTACAGGAGCCGGCATTGGTCTCACCCCGCCACGTCTTTGTTGTGTAACACAAGTGAACAGGTTTAAGCTTGGTCACCTAGCCTGTGACTTGGCTAATGCATTCCGCGATGTGTTAGTGAAGAGCCCTACGCCGGTAGCCACCGAGACCAGCGGTGCACTACGGTAGGCTCATCGAAATAGATTATCGAAAGGTATCAAAAGCCTACAGTAATGGGCTTCTACCCTCGCGCGGGTACATAAGTACTTTCCCTGCAGTGGGATAGACCCCTTCTCTTGCGGTAGAGATAGATGACGGAGTTAAGCTCCAAGAGGATAGCCTGAATCCTGCAATTCAGTTGAGCGGAATTCACTCGTCATGTAGGAAGACAGGCCCCCGCCCGGATGGCTTTGTACAACCATCTGCGGGGCAAGGGGCTCGCCGTAATTGGTATTCCGGTAAGGTACAGAACACACTTTAACTACGATAGCATTTTTCGGAGATTTACTACTTCAACTTGTCTGAGACAACTTGACCATGATACATTTCGCGTATGAGGCAGTGGCGACCCTCCAGTCGTATAGGATATCCGTTGGCTCACACTAGAGCTGAACGGCGTTCCATGAAAGATCCGACCTTTCAACTTTTTTTCACGTATCACTTACCTACTTCGTTTCCAACCAACCCCAGGGGACCAACCCACCCCTACCCGTGAGCCCAACCCCTACACGCACACATACAATTCATTGGTTTTGTCATCTTTAGCAACTTGTCACAACCCATACATCTTCTTTCTCTGAATTCACATGATGAACACACTTCTACATTTTCAACCTTTCTTGCGAATTATTTGCTTTGATGATTTGAGTCATTTGGGACATTTCTACCAAAATCAGTATTCCCGCTAGCTTCATATCTCATGAAATTCCTGTTGGCTATGTCCTATTGAGGAACATGGTTCATATGCTCTGCATCTGTGGCCCAGAGCATTTTTCCGTGATGGAATATTGATTCTTTTGTACATGATTGCTAAGCATGTTAGGTAGCTGATGTTTCAGCTTTTCTTTTAGAGATAGCCAGAAAGGATTAGTAAAAGGTTGGTAATGACGGACTATATCTTTCAACGTTTTCTTTGGTTGAAGTATTAGTATAAATCCCCATACCCCCTGACGGATCAATCCCCATGGCCGGGATAAGAAAGAGCAGATCCGGGTCAAATGATGTCTACTCATGGTGACTGCCACCCCCCCAACACACTATGAGTCCATACCTACCCGCTAAACTAATCAACAGTTAGTCATTACTGATGCTGCCTCGCTTTCTCTGTCCATGTAATGCAGGCCAAGAAACCCATTGCATCCAATAGGCACCAATGCATCCATTGCATTAGGTAGCGACATGTAACGCGTCCGTTGAGTAAGGTGGTATATCCTCTCTTTGGATGACGAAGACAAGACTCTCAATAGACAGCTTGGGCAGAGCTTCAATTTCCAGTTTCACTCCACATGTTGCATTTCATTCTCAATTGTGATTGATTTTCCGTATAGCTCATTGTAATTTATACATCTACATCCAGGTGTATTACCCTCACCCTCATTGTTTGCCTGAAGATTTAGGTTATCATTGTTCATACTTTGTATGCTAGCATTTTGCTTAGTGTTTCTCATGTTTCATTTTGAGCCCTACCATACTCAAGACTTAGGAACTTTACCCTCTTAGGTGGAGATACATCTTTACCTCTAGGAAGGGGGTAGTAAGACACTACGGTAACGATCAGAACATTCAATATGAGCGTGCCTTATGCCCATACCCCTCCTTATCTTAGATTATCAGCTTGTCATGAACATTCTTAGCGAATGTGCATGAAGCTTAGGAAGGGGGTGTAATAAGTCAGGGCATTTGGGCCTCTCAGAAGCTTTCTGGAGGATCTATACTAGACCTCTCCAAGCTTCAAGATCCTAGAACACTAGGATATTTGCTCAGATTTGGCTGATATTCCAAGCCTATAGCTTGCTGCTAGACTCTGCTGCTCTTGGGTACACTACAGAGAGCAGAGATCTAGGATACATTAGTAGCCATACATGAATAATCACGTTCCATATGTTTATAATGTGATTTAATCATGTTTTATGCTATTTTAGAAGGTTCTAATGTATTAGCAGCTATTTCGAAGCTATTTCGAAGCTTCAGATGGCCCGTCTTTTGCCGCCGACAGCAATTTACGTAATGTTGACAAGGCCTGTGATAAGATAGACTACTCAGAAAGTTGATAAAATGTAGTTTTTATTGCCTTTTTAATGAGAATTTATTGTTATAACAATTTTCTTGTTATTTAGGCATGTGAACCTGTATTACTGGACCAGCCAGTTGGTCCAGCTCAATGTTCGTTCACGACTTCGTCTTCTTGCTGTCGCCTACTTTGTGCTTGCCAAGGGAATCAATTGGAATGGAGAAATTCATCTAAAACAATTTGATTTTGAAGTGCAAGACAAGGACAAAAAGGGTTTATTGTGCACCCTAAGTAAGTTGGAAATACAAGTACAAGCACAATACAGACTGGGTGCTGGTGCAGCACAGATGACTACCCGCCTGGCCACGCTCTACCAGCGATGACCCATACTTCTGGCCCTACAAGATTCTACCTGTGGATGGACACCGTGTAACAGTGCGGTGTTCTCCCCGTCTAGGGGGGACCCTGGTGTGCGCTGCTCAACACCTGAAGCGCTACTATGATTCTGAAGACCTCTGTGGGGAGGAGTGGGAGCTGAACGACGAGGAAATCGCCGCCCTAGACCTACAAGGGGCTGGCAGCCGTATGGAAGTTGAACGGGACCTCCCCGACATGAACTCCGAGGAGATGGCTAAGGAGGGCTTCTGCCTGGTAAAGTCTGTCCTACGCCACCGCTATCGCCAGGGTTGGCGCTTCCTCACCCTCTGGGAAGGGTTTGGAGTCGAAGAGGCCACCTGGGAGCCCTTCTCAGCGTTTGTTCTACCTGAGGGACGCCTAAACTCAGTTCTGGTAGACTACTTGTCCCAGAACAACCTTGGTGAGTTGCTGAGGCTCGCTGAGACGCTTGCCTCCAAGACTAAAGCTAGGGACTGAACCTTACCTTTACCCGCCTAAGCGTATGTGTGAGTGTGCTACTCCTAAGGTCCTGAGAGCGAGCTGCAGAAATGGTGTCCTAATTATACCCAAGTCTGCACGCTTGCTAAACCTGGAGGATGTCTTACCGGTGCCACGGGGTACGCCCCGGGTCTCTCCTCCCCTAAGCGCCCAATTTCTGTGCTGGCGCAAAACCTTGGGGGAATACCCAGCATACTAATCCAGTATTGTTTTCCCTACCTATCTGCCTACTACAGGGGAGGGGTGGCCAAAATCTATGAAGGCTTGAAAACGCCTATTGGCTACGATGGCCAAAATCTAGCCTAACCACTGCAACTGCCCACCAACCCCGCTAAACTTGCAGGAAAAGGGTGGGACAGTGACACACGCACTATAGGTCCTACACACCCTACAGTGGCACCATCCTGGTGGGCGAGCACTTCAGCAACTGGCTCAAGCCCCCACTCAGGACTACCACTCCTACACGCACGCTCTACTGGGTGGCGTTGAAAGAGGAGTCACGAGCCCTAGCGGCTCACCTGTGAGATTGCAAGAAAACACAGAGCTACTAAGCGACTGTGGCCTAACAGGGACGCCACAACGCGTTTCCCTGCTAGGGCTTGGAAAGAAAGAGTGCTTTTTTGCGTGCACAGCGCATATGTTGATGGAGTCGGACTCCCTGCTCTACCACAGGCAGAGGCGGAGGTATTTGTTTGTGTGATCAGCGCCCTTGTTTAGCAGGGCATAAAAAAAATCAATCGCTGCTACACCAATCACCCTGACCTTCCTACCTGTAAAGCAAAGGCAAATGACTGAGGTTTGCGGCTGAGGAACCAAGGCTACCTCCACGTATTATACGCTTCTCAGGTAGCCCTATAATACACTGTCCTCAAACCTCAGTACAAGCAAGCAAGCTTAAGGAACTCCACCCGTTCTCTTATAGAACGTGGGGTGGAGCCCCTGGGTAACCTAAACAAGGGTTGTACCGACCGCACCACACGTGGCCTACCCTTTAATGCGTGTGTGAATGCACGAGCATGCACGAGTTTTTCAACCTGACAACTTTGATCAATCTTTCCTTCTAATCTTACCCACAATCATGAACTCCACTAGGGGGTGGCCCCACCTGGGCTTACCTACCTTACCTACCGCTGGAGAGTGAAGCAAGGTCAGGGAAAAAAACGAAGCACAGGCGAGACACGACGCTATGCATAAGTGTGTACGTTCTAATCAGTGCAACAAAAAGGGTGGTTGTGCTGTAAGGGCAGTTGTCACAGTTGCCCCGCATTGCACCGCAAGAAAGGACCGTTAGCCCCCCGTGACACCCACTCCCTGGCCAAAGGCCATCTGTTTTTCCCCTAATCTCACCTCTAATCACCTGCAATCTTTCTAATCTAGCCCTCTCTCTTTTGTTAGCGCTGCTACAAGGCACATTCACGGAGACACGAGACGAGCAATGTGCATGCTGCATACGAGACGAGCACACCTTCGGTTTATACCTGATTCATTGAAATCTTTTCTTTGATTTTTGAATTCTTGGAATGTTGATTCTTTCTGTCAGTGTGGGTGAGATCTTTATGTTTACTTATTAATGTATGTCTCGTCATTTTTGTCATTATGCGTAACATACGTTTATAATCTTATTAATTCTTTTTTTTCCGGCGCTTCGCTAAGACCCGCTCCTGCGCGCCGCCTTTTTCTGCGTGGGAATATCTTGATTTAAAAAATCAAGAGATGACTACAAATTTTATAAAAATGCGCATCTGATGCACAATTGGATTCTGTTCAAGTATGTGCTTTCAGAAAAAATTCTAGGCCGTCATTTGACGGATTTAGGTGTTGTCGCTTCGCGTTTGCGTGGATTCGTCCCTCATCATTCCATTCCTCTGTTGTACAGATATCCTCGCAAAGTCTCGCTGAGTAGGCCGCTGTTCGGGCCGAAAAGCAGCAGCAGGAGACTGAATCAGAACCAAGACCCCTCCAAGGGGCCATTCTAATTGTATCGTCAAACCCTCGCCCCAGTACCAGGACAGGTGTCTCCATCAGGTTCCATGAGACTTAGACTGAGCGTCCTATGAGCGTCTGGCGTTGGGTTGTGTTACGCTGCAGCTTGGAGGGAGGGATGCATATCCATATGGTCTTTGCATGCCCGATGCTAACCCCACCAAGCCACAAGAACCCCTGCAGTGCCGAGAGCGCTGAGTTTTCTGTTGAAAATTGTCATGAACATTGCAGCAAGAGTCGCTGGCCATGGTAAAGCGCTCTTTTCTAGTGTTAGGGAAGCTATAGGTATTTTAAAGTAGGTGTGGAAACCAAGGAAAGGCCAAAGAAAAATCCCTTTTTCCTAAAAATGCGACAGTGGTGGCCACCACAGCACAAGGGGGGAGTAAGAAAAAGTGCTTTTTCAATGCTTTAGGGTATACCTTAGTTGTATTAGAGGTGCTCTAAGCACTCTTGCATTTTTATCTTAGTATTGGCCTGACCAAAATGGGTGATAACACATTTTGACCTATGGAACCAAACACTAAATCAGGATGTTGTGTGGACCCCTTAATCCCCAAGCTATATGCACTAAAACATCCTTTCATGGGTGACTGAGGCACTGATATACTGAAGGCAGAGCCTATGAATTTATCTATGTTTTCTCATGAATTCTTAGCTATCCTAGTGGTATGCACCCTAGGCGGCTGGGGAACCTCTTTTTGAGAGGTCCTGGGTTCAATACCCAGTCAGCCTAGCTAAGTAGGAAGATCCCATGTGACATGGCAGTGACCTCAGCGCCACAAGCCATGCCACCGCAGCACCTATGGGACCCAAAAACAAAGAGTGCACATCTCAAGATGGCACTAGGGAAGAGTGTGAGCCAATGGGGCAGTTTTTGAATCAGTTTTTCTCAAACATGTAAAATATTTCATCCTGAGTTGCAATGTATGTTAATTGCTGTGGTCTATTGTGGATAGTTGTCTTTATCTAACTCTTTGTGACTGCAGCCCTTCATGCTTTGATTCTGTTTATCTTCTACTTGCTTATCTCTGGCTTGGTTTATCCTGGATCGGTTGTATTTCAACAATAAAACATTTTCCTCATCAAAAACAAGCAGCAGGAACCCTACACCAGCAGCAAGCAGCAGGAGAGGCACAACAAAAACACAGTGCTGAAAACACTTTAAAGCCTTCTACAAGTACACACAAGAGCTGTAGCGGACCCAATCCGAAAACCAGCGACGAATATTCAAAAACAGCGATTGTGAGACTGATTCTAAAATTTTCTCATCCGGTATACACGCAGATTAGGATAAAAGTGTTACGAGTGCGTGCGCCGCCAAAATCTGCCCCAAAGACGTCGGAGCTCTGAGAATGGCAAACAAGCGTGTGTTTTTAAGAAAACAAACACGTTTGCCCATCCGATTGGAGCAGTGCTGTGATGTCTGCCATGCAAAACAAGTGTGCGGGGGTTTACCTCCCTCCCTCCCGCCCCCTAAGCTTGGCTCAGTGACACTGCATTCTTGTCTCGTTTTTTCATCGACTGGTACCTGCCATCCCAATCGATGATTTGGTCCACCAGCGCTTTCTGTGGGTATGCAAGTCCTTTTACATGCTGCATCAAATAATTTCACTATCACTTCAACACTTGTTCTGCTATGGTGCAAAATTCTCCTTTGGTACGGAGGAGTTTACGGAGGGGGTGGGGACTACCAGAAGGGGTACTAGAAGTGTTACGGGTAGAAAATTATGGGGGCGAGGGTACAGGGAGGTGTATGCAGGGGGTGTTTATCCATGCACACTAGAAAGCGGTTAATAGTGTGTAGACGCCGTGTGCCACATATAGAGGCCGTTTGCCACATGTGGACACCGTCTACTAATTGTAGACACTATTTGCGTTATGTAGCATCTCTCGAGTGAGCAAAGAAGGTGTATTTGTGTTGGTCTGCACCGATCGAAGCGGGCGGGGAGGGTGGAGAGGTGCATATGTTGAGCAAGCTAAGAACCGGCATGATACCGGGGAGGGGGGATGCGGGAGGGTGTACGAGGCTTGTACAGAACCGACCCAGTAGGTGGCGATTAGGGAGGAGGGGGAGAATGTGGCGCTGAAAGCACTCTTAACAGGCGCCATAGGTTTTGTTAAGCCGAGTTCACCTAATTCTTAGGTGCACTGCTCGGCTACAACTCCGAAATATCTTCGGCAGATCATTGAGTTAGGACCCAATATCAAGACATATCCCGAACCGCAAAAGGGCCTAGCCATATCGCTTTACAGAGTGCCGGCTGTGACATTCCCAGGTACCACCCGTAGTGCCCTGGCACTCAGCTGACATATGAGCTCTGCAACATCTTGATGTATTTCCACAACCATGAGGATCCCCAAAAAAAATCAACCCAGGTTAGCATCAAAAACTACATGGTGAAAGCTACAAAGACAACATTAAAATTATCAAACAGTACATTCTCTTTTGCCCAAGAAAATAGAAAACCATTTTACTCCAATGTGGAACACATGAGGGCTATACCTGCGCAGCCTAGGGCAAAATTTTCTTTTTCAAACTGTACAAACAATGAAACTTGCAACAAGAAGCCAAATGCACCATTCGAATTGCGATTTGAACCTCTCGGTGTAAGGCGTACGACACTACGATGAAGACGACATGTGGTGCTTCACGTCGGAAGTGGATTGCACATGTCCTCGGCGGCAGCCATTTTTGTCCGAGTGCTCGCTTTTGCGGCATACCACATTTCGCAAAGTGCCTCGTGCCCCGTGCCAAACCGCATATACATTTTGGGAGTGACTACGGAAGAGAACATTGGAAATGTATCAGATATTTGGTGTGGTTAAGGGCTTCGCTGACAACGAGAGATTGGAACTATTTTCATAAATTGTTCGATAAACGTGATTATCAGCAATGATCGGTAGTATCATTGAAAATTATCAACATAAGCAGGTTTTTTGAAAACTCATTCAAACAAAATAATCAGACCAACCCTAATTGGCTCCAAAACAAATCTTTCAATTTCTATGGTGGCTTGCCATGCACCTAAACTCCTAATGGTGGACGTAAAAGTGGTAGAAACCGATGAAAATGAGGGAACCCCAAGGGAACCCTTCCTAGGGTTTTTTGGTATGAAAGGGAGCAACCAAGCTGGCTTCTTGGCATACGACGGTGGACAAATGTAGCCCACGGAGTGAAAGCAAGTGGTTTGTTGGTAGAAAGGGTGCGTTTGCTGGTGCATATCTTTTTTGGTACATTTGGTGAGTTGGAGGATCATTTGGCATCTAATGGGGCCTTTTTGAAGGCTTTCAGAATGTAACAACGTCTATTCATTGTTTTTGTTTGATGGTATTGGTTTATCGAAGAAAACAATTTACAACACTCAAAAAATTTTAGGGGACGGGCTAGCCAAGTGGCAAATCTGCATCCATTTACCACATCCCATGTTGCCACCACATAGTTTTGTTTTAGACTTTGCATGGGTCAAGCAAGGTAAACAGTCAACTTTAAGCAAAAGCCTTTTACCACATTCCAGGCCTGCCACTAGATGGCTTCGTTTTAGACTTTTTATGGGTCAAGCAACGTAAACAGCCAATTTCAACTAAACGAGGACGGTAACATATAAGCTCCAGAAGCATGACACATTTGTTGCCTTCTCTGGCGCAAGTTGTCTCTCTTGCATTCTCCCATGCCGCGGATTATGCATTATCTAGTTTTGCGTATTGGGTTGAGCCTCAATGACAACCATCCCGCCATCGTGGCACAAGTGTTGCCAATCAAAACTCGTATCAAAAACAGATTTCATTTCAGTGAAGGCACAAGAATATAGATTGTGGACCCAAAACTCTTGAATCTTGTATTTGCATTTCGGAACTTAGGCCGATGGCAATGTAGGAATTCACGTTTTTGGTTATTGTTAGTCATCATCAGCTACTAGGGGTTGTGGTCTACACCGTTTTAACCTATTTGATATTTCGTTCCCGGTACATAGACAACTGCTTCTAAACTTCATTGATTAAAGGAAAACATGTCCACTGAAATCTATCTAAATTTTGATAGTGCATTGAAACTAACATGTACGTCACTTTTGTGCATTGTGAGATGCAAAAGCTCTTCGGCCGCGTATATGGCTTGAAAAGGGCGGTCTTGGGGTCCAATAGCTAGGTTAGAAGCGCACAAGCCGTATCTTTGCGTGCGTCCAGTGGCTTGCTTGCTCAACATTTTTTTAGGTTCGGTGCCTGGACATCCCTGTGCATCAGTCTTTTCTGGGTACTCAACAAATTGAACCCGGGTGACCGGCCTCGCCGCATGTCTACTTTCTTTTCCAGGAAAGAGGGCCTCTACACTGCTCATGCGCGGTATGCAGCTTGGACGGAAAGGGGGTTCTACGATCCCAAACTGCACACCGTTCCTCGGTTCTCGTGGGGTTCCTGACCTTCCGATTTTGTCGATTTCGAGTTTCGTTTTGACAGGATCCTAGGACAATGTTCTCGATTTCGAGTTTCTTTGTTGACAGGACTTTAGGAAAACGTTCTGGACTCCTCGTGTGTTTCTTGAGGCCCAACACGACTCGTTTACAGGCTGTTTTTGCGTTGGTTGCTACCAGGTTAGGTTTGCATGCACTCACTAGATCGATAAAGCGCGGATGGTGGGAGTGGCAACACCCTAGGTTGTGCTTCGTTGTGCTACTGTCGCCTGTTTTCTTGCCGGGAAATACGAAGTTATATAGGAATGACAGAAGTCGGGTCGGGGCATAGACAAATGTAGTTGTGTTCTTGCCTATTTAATGACTGCCTGCACACAAGGGCCCTGCTTTGGTACATCTTGTGTCCTGTATTTGCTGATTCATATAATCTGTTGAAAAATTGACAGTCTGGCAATGGAAGGTGCCCGCCCACCCACCATGCGGTGTGCAGGAAGGGAGGGGCAGGCTCTGGCCTCTGACATGCGGTAAGGGGACATTCACATGCCTGTTCCGGTGTCACGCTGAACTGAGGCCGATGATGAGATTGGCAAAACCCTAGGTTCTTGTTCGTTGTGCTACTGTCGCCTCTTTTCTTGCCGGGGAATAAGGAGTTATATAGGAATGACAAAACAAACCGGGGAAAAAATTATGGCACTGTTTTGATTTGGGACAAAAGTTTCCATTACAGCCGTTTGCTTCTTTTATTATGTAGCCATCTGCCCTTTTGTAGTTTTGCGGCTGTACATTTATCACCCCCCCCCCCTATAATGTGCCCTTCGGTTGTATTGTCAAACTTTTAGCGCAATCTGTTGCTTCATTTTCCGGCAGCTCAACCCTAGATTAACTCCCTACAGCAAGCCCCCCCCCCCCTCCTTTGCTACATCCATCCACACATATTTGCGTTATAGTTTCAGTCTTAAAACAACCAAATTCCTCCGGGCAATGTGCACCAAAAAGAGCATATAATGATGGTGAGCCGAAGCAAACAAGTGAGATCAGATTGTACAACTGCTCTGACCGGTTCCATAATGATTTAGCAGAAGTCTGGTAGGAGGTCTGAACAAAAAGTACCCCAAAAATACCCAAAAATGAACCAAAAAACCCTCCGAGATGTACAAAAAAAACCTACTTTACACCCCCCCCCCATTCCCTGTTCTAAAAATGCACTGACCCCCCCCCCCCCGAGGTTTCTGGTACATTTTGAGGTTATTTGGTACATTTCACTTGTGGGGGGGTTGTGGTGCTACATTTTACGCCAAAACGGAAGTTGTGAAGTACAAAGTGGGGTTTTTTTTTGTATTCACCACACCATCCCAAATGCCAAGTCACCACTCAAAGGCTCTCACCCCGCTGAGCTTTACACCAGACTTTGACAATTTGCGGTGCCCCAATTTAAATACCCACATCCAGTTGGGTACGGAGAGCATGACCGATTGACCTATGCATTTGATAGTTGGCGCAGTTGAAACTGTGGACAAGGAACAGACATTTTGCTGCAATTTTGTCATGCACTAGGCATAGCCTTTGGGAGCAAAAAAACCGTGAATACAGTAGCAATGCATTGCTTGTCTTGTTTGTGTCGGAATTCTTCCCGATGCGCGCTACAAGTGTGCTGCAGAGCGGGCCACAAGGGAAGAGGTGTCATACAACACGGACTGACCCATGGCGGAGTGACGTCATCCCCCTCCCCCCCATGTCTAGCGGACAATTACGTTCCCAAAAGCTGTGTTCCGAACAAGAGTGTTTGTTAGTCACATGGTTTGGTGCGCGTGACAATATTGTGAAACGGCAATAACACATCCCTAGGCACAAACTACCTGGCCCCCAAATAGCACTTTTGAGAAAAGCCCTTGTCATATTCCCGCTTGTTATAGAAAAATGAAAAATGCTTCGAGGACTTGGGGCCCTTCTTGTTCTTGGCATATGCAGAAGTGGTGGTATTGTTTGTACAGCACCTAGTACCTCCCGGCCACGTGCAAATAAAGAATTAGTCATGCTAGGCAAAAGAGGTCATGTAGTTGAAAAGTACCATTCCATTATAGCCTACTCTGCAAATTTGCCTACCATTGATGTAGGATGCATCACAACAGCTCACCGTTTCCCCAAACCTTGAGCCTTAAACCTCGGTTCTGAAGCCCGGTACCTAATTAAGTATGTAGTGAATTAGGTCCTCAAAAAGTACGTTCAGAACAGAAGTGTTCATTGGACCCTACGGTGTACAAAAAAAAACCGCCAAGCAAAAATGAGACATGGTTACAGGCCCATTGGGGCCGACCTTTCGTCTTGTTCCGCCCTCAATATAATGTCTCTATGATCTTCATCAAGCTTGAACCAAGCAGCTCCTAAAACTGCCACCACAACACCACTAGTAAGAAACAGTCACTGCCATGTCTTTCTTGGAGGGCTTGATCCAGGCCAAGCCCCCCTTAAAACCCTTTTGTTGATGCTAAGACTAACTTAAGTATTTTTATCTCTCTTTTGAACCCTAAAGTACACTTTCTCAAAGTAACTAGGGTTGTAACCCTAGCCCCCCCATGAAGTTCACCCCTGCCACTCAACTGAGCGGAGGTACCTTGCTTCATGGAGGATATACCGAAAAAAAATAGGCATTTCATGCTTTAGGCCTTGGAGGTTAAGCCTAGTGGTCTCCCACCCCAAGACCCCTATACTCAATTGTTTCTACCACTTATTGTGGTTCTACTTTTTAACTGTTTCTGAATTCAGTTGCTTGACCAAGTCATTTTCTGTGTTGGCCTGACATCTATGCCCCACATTCCTAACCAGCACCATTTCACCCAAAAGAGTGCACATGAAGTGCCTGAGGCTATCTTGGAGGCCACAGTCAGACCAGCTTTCATATAAAATCTTTTGTATTATCCATTTGTGATTGAATCTTTGTGTTTATACCTGCATTGTCTATCTGCAGCCCTTCTGTGATACACTGGATTTCAAAACTATTCATTCATTCGATCCACATCCTGTTCTTGCTCTACTTGCTGCTTTGGTTTGGGTTTTCAACTTCAAAACCTGCAGGATTTCATCAAAATATCTAGGGCATTAATCAAGGACATCTTTCCGGTAGCAGAGGCAGTCCCTTGTGACCTTTGGAAGCAACCCTGAGAAGAAGTGCAGCACACAAAGCTCAACAACAAGTTCATCATGTCCACGCCAAGCGTCAGGACCTGGCCCATAAGAACTGTCCAAGTACAAATGGGCAGCATGGCCCACCCTAGGAGTGAACCACCTTACCGAGCTCCACATCTCAGTGTCGCATCTGTGTCCCAAGGAGATCCAGATCGCAGAACGGCGGAAGAAAATACAGTCCTTACCACCGAGGCCTTAGCGGCCCACGGTGGAGACAGCCTTCATCATCTCCACAGGCGCGTAGCAGTCTCAGTCTCCCGATCCGCCTGTCCAGCATCACCCTCAACAGCGATTGGGGGCCCTGAGGAATACGAGGAACTGAGGAAGAAAATGGATGAATACATCCTCCATGAGGAGTACTACAAATCCATTCGTGGAGAAGATGGGGAGGAGCCATTGGCAGTACACGGATCCAGACCACGTACAGACCTAGGGTCCTACACGCACTCTGGCCCGCCGTCCGACAGAGCCGAGACAGCGTTCCTGCCAAGACGACCGAGACCCGAGTATCCAAGAGCATGTTGTTCAACCCCAAGGGCTCCCAAAGTGGGCCCGACTCGAGTTGAGGAACAACATCATCCAAGGCCAACCTACGGTGCCCCGGATCATACAACCGAACTGCTGGCCAAACTTCTGTCTGGATCAGAAGATCCAGATGTGACGGCCCTATCGGAGGCCATTAAGGCGAATCTGGGTATTGCCGAACCCTTACCCAAGCCAGAGTTGTCCTCCCCCCCTCCCAGACTGCGTACCCTGGCCGAAGATCTTAAGAGATCAAGGGTCTCAAGGCTGTTGCCTAAGGTCACCTGCCCCAGCCCCTTTCACCCCCGTGCCAGGACAGTGCCCATGGCTGAACTACAGGACGTGCCTGTGACAGAGACTGAGAAAAGAGGGCTGTCAGCCGTGGCACCTCTTGCCGGCGTATCACCTTCTGGCCTAACTCCGGGGGGTGGGAAGACGGGCAGACCTATTGCCCAGGCGAACATCCAGCTGGAACTGCCGGAGTTCGACCCCAAAAATCTGCCCAAATGGGCAGAAGAATTTGCTGAGTTTCTTTTGCTGACTGGCCCATCCCATGTGGATGTGGCCACCAAATGCTCACTGCTGAAACGCTCATGCAAAAAGAAATTTTTGCAAAAACAGGTGAAACAGATTGTGAAAACCTGTTCCACCTGGGCAGAGGTATTCCAGAGGTTGGAGAAAACGTTGCCAGCCTATGAGACTGACCTCAGTGTGCGGACACAGATAGAGGAGCTACCTATGCTCCCTGAGTTTCCATTCGCTGCGCAAATCTCTGAATACGTCTGCGACTTGGAGTATCTGTTTTCGCGGATGAATGTGGGCTCCTATGGAGCCACTGAACCACACCTGTGGCTCATGAGTAAGATCCCCCAACGTACGTGGGATGATTGCCGCTCTACCTCTGAGAGGCGGAGTCGGACCCACTCGTACGATGAACTGGTGGACCTCCTGATTGAGCTAGCTCTTGAGAGAGAGAATGACTCCCACATGGAGAAATTCCTCAAGAAGCACTTGGGTCGAGGTGGTACCCCTACCCCCGAACGTGGCGAAGGGAAAGGGCCTAAAAATCCCACTAACACCAACCAGGGAGGTGGTAAGGGGAGGGGTAACCTACGTGCCATGAATGAGCTTAAACCTGATGCAGGTACACCCCCTCTGTTCTACTGCAAACCTGTCAATGACAAGGGGGGGCCTTGTCATGCCTCTGACTGCGATCACCGCAGTAGCTGTATGCTGCAGATGAAACGACAGCAGCATACCAAGGATGGGAAACCTGTGACCCATCAGGATCATTTCAGGTGTACCATCACCTGTGGGTATTGTGGCAAACGTCGTCACTACGAAGACGAATGTCACATAAAGAAACGTGAGAGTGATAAACTCAAGCGTCAGGAGGCCGAACGCCAGAAGACCCAAACACCCACCAAAAACCCCCAGAATGGCAATAAAGGTGGTAAAGGAGGTGGCAAGGGGGGTGGCAAAAATGGACCCCCTAACCCTCAGAGGCGCTCATCAGCGCCCGTTGCTACACCCTTTCCTGCTGCTACACCCCCTCCTGCCGCAGGTGATCCCAAGAAGCGCCCCCAGGGGGATAACGCTACCCCTGAGGGGAATAACTCCAAGAAGAGGCGCTTGGCCTGGATGGCCAGGTCCCACATAGCTGCAGGGGTGGATGTCAAGTTCCCTGATGAGGAGTAGGGGGGCGGCTCCGAAGAGGAGGACTTGGTTTTCTGGATCCTCCTGAAAATCGGGGATCAACTTTTTCGAGCGGTGCTTGACACCGGTGCAACACTTTCCATGGTGGCCCGGCGCCAGGTAAAGACTTTCAAGAAAACTAAGACCGTGGCCATAAGAGTAGGGGATGGGCGTACCATCCATTCCTTGGGGGGGGTCGATGTGACTATATGCCTGGGCGACGAAACCGTGACCCAACACTGCAGAGTGCTGGACACCGACGCCTTTGACATCGTCATTGGTACAGACTTCCTACGAAGAAACCCCCAGGTAAAAATTCTGTCTCTCCAGCGCCCCTATTCTTAGCACTGCGACTTTGGCAGTGGGCTGTTCTCCGTACCTTTGGAGCTGTCAGGACGAAAAGAGTCTGGGCTGCGCTACGCATCCAAGACTAACTATCGTACTGAAAACTGCCAATTGGCCCGTCAAGTTCTTGAAAATGGACTGGCGGCCCTTCAGGTAAACCTGGATGAGATCCAGGTGGAATTGTTTGCGAGCCAACAACAGCACATCATGCAGTTGTACTGCTCGAAACAATTGAACAATGCTTTCCGTTTCTTCTGGAAAGCAATGGGCCTAGCGTATGCTAACCCTCCCTTCTCCCTGCTCGCGAAGGTTCTAACCAAAGTCGCTTATGAGGGAGGAAGGGTTGTCATGTGCACCCCTGACTGGGGCTGCTCTGGTGAACATGCTTACTGGCGCCGTATGCTAGATCGAATGACCGTGGGAAGAGTGCAACTCCCGGACGGCCCCATCTATGTGCCTGAGGACTCAGACACAGCTATGCAGGCCCCTGAGTGGGCCAGTTTCCTGTCCATCGTCGATGAATCTCTCAATCCTGTACCCCTGTGTGACCTAGACCAGGTGCTACTGAAAGAGGTCATGGCCGAAAATCGTGGCTTGACCCTTTCTGATCTCAAAAATCGATCTCCTGAGCACCTATCTGCCACACTTACTGGGTGTGAGTCTCCCGATATTTATCTGGAACCTGCAGCTGTAAAGGAGGATGCTGACAACCAGCTGTCTGAGATCGCCAGCACTATCCCTCCTGTTGATCCCAGCTGTGTTGACCTAAAACACAGTGCCTTCCTCGCCCAGCTGTTGCTAGAGGAGGTAGATCTAGAGTCAACCCCTGAACCCGCTTCCCCCGTTGGGAAGCCAGTGCTACACATGCAGCCTATGCACACAGGTGAACCCGTGGCCCGGAGTGCTGATGCTCTGGCGCGGCCTGCTGCTAATAACATGCCATTGTCTGAGCATGATACTCAGGAACTCCGGCGGCTGTTGTACCTGAAGGCCGAAGGTATTGAGCGCGGAGAGCGGCTGCAATACCTCAGACAGACCTGGAAATCCTCCATCTGGTCTGAGGAGGACGATGATTCCTATACGCTGCCTGATCCTGAGATACCGCTAGTGTATTCTCTGCACTATGGGCAGCAATGTCCACTGAGTGGGACGATGGTTCTGTGCCTGCCAAAACTGCTGATCGGCAGAAAAAGAAAGAACATGGAAAGCGCAACCTTCATGCCGAGGAGGATTTCCTTCAGAAACTCGAGAGTCTTAACCTTGACCCCCGCCTGAAGAAACTGCTGATAACCTATGAGGAGGTGTTCGGCGCCTTGCCGCCTCCCCTCTCTTGTAAAAAACTGGTCCAGATGGACCTGAAACTGAAACCTGAATTTGAAAAGACGCGAGTGAGGCGTCGTCCCTATCCCGCTCCACAGGAACAGGTTGAAGAAATCGAGCGCCAGATCCAGGAATGTATTGATGCTGGCCTCGTTGAAGAATATAAGCAGGGGGACTACCCCCATCACTGCAGTCCCTGTTTCCTGGTTGCCAAACCAGGGTCGACTGCCCTACGACTGGTTGTAGACTATGGTGAGGTCAACAAGAAAACCCAGAACCACTCAGGGAGTATTCCTAACATGGAAAATACCCTGGAGCGTATTGCCAAATGCAGGTACAAGACCAAAATGGACAAACACTCTGGTTTCTGGCAGGTGGACCCAGCCGCCGCAGCTCAGGAGCTGCTGGCTTTTATAACCCCTAAGGGCCCTGTCTTTAAGTGGAAGGTTATGCCTTTCGGGGTGGCTAATGCCCCAGCGCTCTTCCAGGAGCTAATGAACAAAGTTTTGTACATACTGAGGCGCAGGCCTCTAGTACAGGAGTTGATTTCTCGGGGTGCAGAAATGGAGGCTCACATCGACGACGTGAGTTTGGGTACTAATACCAAAGAGGACCATGTCCTTCTCCTCCGTGAATTTTTCATTGTCTGTCAAGGAAACCAACTCCGAATCAAACTCAAAAAATGTGAGTTTATGAGAGAGGAGATGGAATATTTGGGTTTTGACGTGGGGTATGGTTGGTGGAAACCAGCCGCGTCTAAGATGCAACCCCTACAGGACATGCAGATTCGCGATGACCCTAAGAAGGGTCTACACGACGTGAGGAGTTTTGTGGGCGCCTGTATGAAAGTGCTGCCCTGGGTCGTTGATGGTGCCGGAGGGCTCGGGGCCGGCAAGACCAGTGGGGCAGGCACGCGAGGAGTCGACCTGAACGCTGCTATTGGGGGTAGAACCGGAGACTCGAACACCAACGGAGGCGAGAGCAGCAACAACAGAAGCAAGATCCATGTTGAGTGTTATCCGGCAGAAAATCCCAGTCTATGAAGAAAATTGATGCGGATTATTCTAAATACATCTGAGTGTCCAAAACTGTCTGAAAAGATTTATATAAATCCAATTATGAAAAATGTTTGGCCGATCTGGCCCGCGAGCGCGCGTCAGCGGCGAATGGCGATTCCAGGTAAATGATCGGAACGCGGCGGATTTACGGAGAATGGACCGCGGAATCAGATCCGGCACATCAGAAATATATAGGTCTGATCCTGAGACTGAGCTGCGAGGCGGCGATTCCGCCGAAGCAAAGAAAATGACCAAAATGTAGCCAATCTGGACAGAATGTCTGAAAGTCTGAGCAGATGGGGCTAGCCGCACTTACACTCCCCCTCCAAAAACACACTGGGGTGTGTCGCTACGTCAACGAAGAACGTAGTGCGGGTAAGTCCCAGAAAAAAATAGAAATGTAGCCTCCATGGGGCGAAATCTGCTTGATCTGACCTGATTTGGGCTGAATTGGCACTGAATCAGGCTGGATGAACCTGAAATGAGACAGAATGAGGAGTGACGAACAGTCTTCCGTGCAGTAAAACATTAGGTTAAGGGCTAAAAAGCATGTAAACGTATCGAGAATCGATACCAAACCATGCATTGGTTGAGAATGAGGTAGATTATTGGTAGATTGAGTGGGGGGATCAAAAAATGGAGTGACATCTCAGCGCTCTGGCACAGTTTCGCTGTCGCGGGCACGCTACAGTGTCCTCGCCGAACTCTACATCGTGTTATTCCCGCTTTTCTCGTTCTGAAAAGTGCAGCATGTGCTTCAGATTAGGCGCATCTGGTGGATGATCACAAGATTCAGCAAGATTGAGAGTCAATTTAAGCAGAGATGAAGGAGATTAAACACTCACAGAGAGGGAAAACAATTACAACTGTAGTCTACAGGCCCTAAGTGAACCTAAAAACATCAGCGTTAACGAAGTTAGGCAAAACCGTAAACAGATCTTCGAGGAATCAGAGAAGATGACAAGGCAATCAACCTAAATTGTCCTAAAATGAGGCAAATTCATGAGATGGAGGTGAAATGAAGCGGAATGTCTAAAACTGAAACTACTAACACTTTCGTTTAGACTAGAGTTAATATATATTGTCGTTTATTCAGCTCAATTGTGCTTTCCGGCACGTTGGTTCGCGAGCATCTAACAGATTCTATGAAAATGTGGATCATGTGATGATGCATCATGATGGGATATGCTGGCCCTGGATCCTTGGCATGTAACGCGCCGAAGGTTCGCTGAAGGCGCTTTACTGACAGTATATAACTGAGAGACACCGAAGAGTCCTTTATTTACAGTGGCGGCGGTGTCAATCGACTTGGACAAGGCCAATCTTTCGAATGAGTCCCACAAGACACTTGGATTCACCATTTTCGACAGTTTCAGGTCGGATTGAGCTCACATTGGCGTGTGCCAAAAATACAACGAAGCTTACGGACTTCAGAGGTTGCTGTTAGAAGTCCCTAGAGCTCCTATCTGAAGGTTGTCTGAAAAATTGACGTCTGGGTTTCGTGCAACAGTGGCAGAATGATGGACAAACCTGAGGATTTCAAGGTAAATTCAAGGAATCTGGATCTGAATCTGGACTTTGGCTTCAGCATCACGGCAAATGAAGGTAAGATCTGAGTTCCTGGCGTCGCAACTGGTGCAGCCAGTACTACAGGGGGTGCCTGTAGGGGTGAATGTCGCCGGCCGGCGTTGACACTATGTACATTTGCTTCCATCTGCACGAGTAGCCAAATTCCAAAAATGCACAGACCAACAGAGACAAGATTACCCCGAATCTGCCTGAATTAAGCCTGAGTTTGGTTTTTTCTGAACACGGCAGCACACTCCGTGGCTTTCGGCAGCGCATCTACGCCTTGTCTGCCGAACGGAGACCAAAGAAAAGTTGATTGACGTCAAATTATCAAACATTTGCAGTTCTCCACATCAGTTCGAAATCAGGAAGAATGAACAGTGGATTGGGCAGAATGTGGTTGGGGCGAGGCTGAAGTCGGCCACGCACGAATACATGTGACCACCAACCTGTCTGGTCGGGCCCTCGTACGGCTTGGGCGCTGCAAATCAGCGGCCGAACTTGAAGCTTGGTCTTCATTTGGCTCCTGGGCTGGACTGACCACAGGAGGGGGGATCGACGGATCAGCCCTGGAATGTGGCTGCTGAGGGCCGTAAAAGGCTGGATCTCGATTCACCACAGGTCTTTTTCCGTCGCTCTCCACTTGTCTGTCTGGTTTCGACAAACAATCTGTCAGGAGTACGCCAATTTCGGGGTGCTTCTTGAGGAAGTCGATGAACCCCTTGGTGTACCCATGGACAAAAGATTGGGCTGGTTCCCAGTTGTTGTGACTAGAATCAAAGCCCCTCCACTCACATAGAAATTCCCATTCGCCCTTGGCGTCACGTCTTGCTTCTAAAATCCTCTTGAGTTCGTACTTTCCCCCTTCGATGACCCGATCAGACAAAATTTTCGAAGTCCAAAAAAGGGGTTTAACCCGATCCTTGGGGGAGGGGATCTCTCTCTTGAGGCGATCGCCCGAAACGTCAATTTCCCTGCTGACATCCACACGAATCCTCCACCTGTTCTCACCAAGACGCGCTGTAACAGCGAATGGCCCCTCCCACAGGGGAAGAAGCTTATCATCTCCGTCCAGGGTGGTTTCGGATTTTCGAAGCCAAACTCGATCATCGACTTCAAAATTGTGGGGGTTTTTTCGGCCTTGATTCTGGACCCAAAGCCAGTCAGCTTGATGCTTTTCGATTAATTTCGAGACAGTTTTATCTGCTCGTTGGACTTCGTCCAAAAACAACGAAGCATCTTTACAAGGGCGAGGATTATTCAACGGCATGTTCCACCAACACTTCTTTCGTCCAAAGACAATTTCATTTGGAGAAAGGCCATGATACAAAGGCGTGTTGTGGTAACGGCGAAGCATGGCGAACAGAATCTCAAGCCAATGGAAATCCTTTTCACTCGCGAGCTCCTTACGAAGCATATTTATAAGTGAGCGGCCGGCTCTTTCGCCAGGCAGCGCTCGATGCGAGTGGATTTCACATCGGAGGTGGTGGATTCCAAGGCGAGCACATAATTCTCTCCACCATTCGGAGGTGTACTCTTTGCCTGAATCCGTCACCACCTCGGATGGGACGTCCCAACCTCCCATCCAGGTCTGCGCGCACCATTTGGCGGCAGCCTTGCCAGTCATCGACTCAATGTTGCAAGGCAACACTTGAATGTAGCCGGAATGACGGCACTGAATGAGGAGCACACCATTGACTTTTTTATTAGTCCAATGGCACTCTTCGTCATCGAGTTCACCGAGATAGAAGAAATCACTGGTGACTCTGTTAAAGAGGCGCTCCGGAATAGGATGAGGCCTCAGATGGCCGTGCTTCTTCGCGCTGGGGGGCGTCGAGACAGCACATTGGGCACATCCGGCGGCTACTTTCATGCAATGAGTATATAGCCGTGAGCCAAACAACCTATGTTTAATCATCGACCACAGTCGACGGCCATGTGCGTGGGGGGACTCCCATTTATGCCACCAGTTTAACACTCGGGGGGCCAGGGCGTCTGGTACGCACAATTTACCCTCCATCCACAGCTTCCCCCCATCCAACGAATATTCAGAAAAAATCCCATCCTTGTGAGCATCTTTGGATTTGAGATTTCCAAAGACCTCTTTAAACATGGGATCCTGCAGATAATCGGACGTCCAGTCACGGATGATAAGGGAATCTTTCGGCAGGGGTGGAGTTTTGGCCGGATCTCGACGCTTAATGCCCTGGATCAACCGAAATCGACTTACTCGTCGGGTATAGTCAAACCGTTTCACACTCCCTGAGGAGGGATCGGTGACTTTTTCCACGACTTTCAGTGTTTTGGTGCAGATCTCATGAGCATGCGCCGGATCTGAGATGGCCGTGATGTCATGGCACGGTAATGCGTGCTGTTTAACAGCGCATTGCATGCATGCACGTCGAATGAGCTTTTTTTCTTCCTGATCCCATTCGATGATGACATGGCGGTCCTGCTCCGTACCATGGATGTTGGTACTTTGCAGCCCCTCTGAGGCGGGGTAAGCCCATCGGCTCAGAGCATCCGCTACCGTGTTGTGTTTTCCAGGCAAATATGATACATGGAGGTCAAACAGACTGAGAAATTCGTGCCATCTGGCCCGTCGACCAGCTGGGCTCGCGACAGTATCAATGTGTTCGGTGGCCCAATACTCCAGAGATCGATGATCCGTCAGGACCTCGACTCGATTGGTGCCAACCCACGATTGGTACTTTTTTAAAGCACAGATTATGGCGTAGGTTACTTGCTCACGCGGCGACCATTGCATTTGGCGTGGAGCTAGCTTCCGCGACCAAAATGCAAGAGGGTAATGATCACCTGTGGCTTCATCAACCTGTTCAAGGACAGCTCCGATCGCGTACCTAGAAGCGTCGGTTCTAATGTAGAAGGGTCGGTCGAATTGGGGCACATGCAACGTGGCGACTTCACAGAGGGCCGCCTTCAAGTGATGGAAGGCCTCCTCGCACTCGTCAGTCCACTTGACACGAACCTTTGAACCTGCCTTGCCTGCATCTCTCCCTACCTTCAATAATTCAGTGAGGGGGGCAGCAAATTTGGCATAATTCGGCACACAAGTGTGGTAAAAATTGCAACAACCCAGGAATCCTCTCAACTCCGTGATCGTCTCAGGGCGCTTCCACTTCTGAATAGCGACGAGCTTCCCTGGACTGGGTCGTCGGGTGCCATTCTCTAGGAGAGAACCACAAAATTCGACTGATTTTAAAAATAATTTTCCCTTCTTCGGCCCACAAATCAGCTGATTAGCATCAAGAATGTCCAAAACTTGGTTCAGCTGCTTTTCATGTAGGGCCACCAGCTCGGCTTCGGTCAGTCCCTCCCCCTCCGTCGCGATGATTATGTCATCTATGTACACACTCACAAAGGCACGAAGCTCAGGATGGGCTGTAAAAAGCACATCCTCCATCATTCTTTGAAAAAACGAAGGGGCGTTCTTCAGGCCCATGGGCATGATTGTCCACTGGACTGGGCCACATGGCGTGCACATACAAGTGAGAGGTCGGCTGTCCTTCCTCAACGGCATTTGGTGAAAGCCGTGACGGAGATCCAGCACAGAAAACAAACGACCTCTTGCCCTCTTGGCGATTTCCTCCTCAATGAGGGGCAGGGGGTGCGAATCCGCCTTGGTTTCGGCGTTGAGATTGCGAAAATCAACAACCATTCGCCAACCATCAATAGTGTTCTGGTCTGCAGGCGGCGGCTTCGGGACTGTGAAGGGTGCACAGCACCATTCGCTGGTCATACAACCCTCAAGCCAACCAAATTCCCTGAGATTTCTCTCGATGATTTTTCTGAGGATCTCATGTTTATGTCCATGGTTCTCATAAGGACGCTGTTTCTTCGCCTTGTAACCTTCACGAAGCTCGATGAAGGCTTCACCGAACTGCCCACGGACAGGGGGGTCTTTGATCAACTTCCCCGAAAGGGTTGTGTCCTTCCGTTCCTCAAAAATCTTTTCTCTTGCCTTGGAACACAATTCAGTGTCCACCTGATCGCCAGGAATTACTGTCGAAAAAACTTTGGCGACTTCTTCGGCCTTGGCAGGAAGAATCTTCTTACGGATGTCCCTAAAGAGGTCCGTATCAACTGCCTCTTGAAGATAGGTGGGTCGAGTGTCGACATTCCAGAGATTATCTTCGTGATCCAGCTCCTCGAAAGGATCTATGAAAGCTTCCACAGGGGGTATTTCATAAAAAACTCTGAATTTGCGGCGCGATTTAAGATTTTTCTTCGCCCGTGCACTGAAGATTCTTTTCGATGTCGATCGTATTGGGGAAGAGGGAGACGAGGCGGATCCATTTGACGTTGGATCACCTTGGGTATCTGACGGACAAAAATCAGAAAAAATAGATTCATCATCAGTACCACGCTCAACCTCAGATTCAGACCCAACACAGGAATCTGTACTAGAATCAGCAGAATTAGAGTCAGAAAGCTTTCCATCCACCAGGAATGCAAGCGAACTCCAGGACCGCTGTGGCAGGGGACCTGTGTCGTCCCTGGCATACAGCTTAATCTTTCTGGGAAGTTCGATGTAATCTACACAAATGTCTTGTAATTCCTGAAACCAAGGCTTGTCGTCCCACAAGGGCACAACTAAAATTGCCTGGGTTTTATCTTGCTTGATTTTGTGGATGACCTGCTGGATTAAGTGAAACGGAGGATTAATCCACAACTTCTTGTCCCATTTATGGGTCCAAGCGTCGCTAAAGTGCTTGTCAAAGCGCTTGTTCTTACGGTTAGCAAAGGCATCATACTGTGGCCAAAAGGAATGGTGTTCATGAAAATATTCACAAATTGCATCGCGCCATTTGTCGACAACTCTGTAGGATGAAGAGTGCCAGCGCGAAGGGCGTCGTGGCTGGGAGTCCCTACGAAGACATTCTAACTCTCGGGAGTAATCGGCACTCCCATTCACCTCTGCAATGGTGACATCTTCGCCAAATTTTGGTGTAACTTTTTGCTTCAAAAATTCTTCTGCACTTTTAAACCCTGCGTGCAAAAAACGAAATTCAGGACGCTCCAAGGGACCTGACTCCAGCAAAAAAACAACGCCGATGACCTACGGGCGCCACCCTGTTCTTGCGAAGCCAAGGATGGCCCAAGTAAAGGTCATACTTTATGTCGGCACGATAGAAGTAGTCATCCTTAAGGACAACTTCCTCCACATTACCTTCTTCCCAAAGGTCTTGAGCGACCAAATGAGTTGATATATAACAACCGCGTTGCCCACCTGAGAGAGAATGTCCAGAAACTCCCTCGAGGGTAACAGGATGAGGCGACTCAAACACGCAGTCGTCGGGTAAGAACGAATTGGATTGGAGATTTACCTCTGATCCATTGTCACACAAACAAGTGGCGAGGTGGAAATTTCCCTTGCAATCAGAGACCCACAGCTTTGTGACAAACTGACGGGCCCTGTGCTTGGACTGTACACCAACCGCGTCCACTACAACAGAAGGATCCGCTGCCGGATCCAGGGGAGAGGAGACAAGCGACCCTACATCAAGTAATGGTCGATCAGGAATCTGGGGATCATGCCTGAAATCGCCTGGGGAGGGACGATTTTCGTGGCTCCCCTAGGCGTTCTGACCTCCAGTGGCTGCGTTAACATTGTGAACACACCCTGATTCGTCGACCCACTCATCCTGGAACGGATCATCTGCTGGATTCAAGGCATTTTCAACGTAATCTCGATCCGCATCGGACACCTGATCTGCACCTGAGACCTGATCCACACGATGGTTGCCCTTTCCACGTCCACGGCCACGGCCGCCGGATGATGGACCACCACCGTCGCCACGCCCTCTGCCCTTACCAGAGAAAGGGGTTCCTGAAAGATTTCCCTTACCTTTACCCTGTGATCCTGGAGCATTTCCTTTGTTTGTACCGGATTGAGGGGTTTGGCCTGGATTTCGATTTCCGCCTCCGGCGTTGCCATTGGGATTTTTCTGGCCGTTCGGCTGCCCACCGGAGCCGGATGGAGTCCGATTTCCTGTGCCTTGGGACCCGCCAGGGCCTCCAGTATTTTTGTTTCCACCGGAGGGGGTCGGATTCCCTTTTCCCCCCTTTCCACCATGCACCTGCCTGTCATTCCTGTCTGAATTCTGCGGATTACTGATATTTTCACCAATCACCTTGTGATCGTAAGGAGACCATCGGTGATTACCAGTAGAATGCGACTTAGCTCGGTTCGTAGAACCTAAAAGAAGGCAGATGCTACAGTGATCCTGAACATTCCGGGTGTCATTCACCTTTTTGTTGCCCTTTTGGGCCCCATTTTGGGTGTTTTGCTGGGTATTCTTGTTTCCCCCAAGACCCTCATGGAAATTTTGATTGGCAGCGTCGGCGAGCCGCTCAACCTCTTCCCACAATTCCTTCGGGGTGAACGAAAACACCCAGTTCCTGGCCTTCAGGCGATGGCCATGGAAGCTTACTCCCCTATTGAGGACTTGGACAAACAAGTCCCGATCCTCGTGTTCATTAAACTTGATTTTCCACGTGTTTTCAGTGAATTTCACCTTGGTAAACGACGTGGGGGAACACTTTTGAAGTGATTCCCTGACGGAAAACCTGTTGGCCGAGGCATCGAAGCCATCGACCTCCGCCCACCAGGTCTTGACCTTTTCTTCGGACTGTTTGTTCCGAAGGGTGGCGGCAGTTTCGGAGGGGATCTTGTCAAAAATCAGATTTTTCAGCTCGGCACTAGAAAATTTTTCGCCTGAATGTTCAGACTCTTCCACTAAATTCCAGAAGCGCTGTCTTTTGTCTTGCACTTCGTGCAAGATTAATGGCGAGAATGAAGGAAAATTCTTCCACATCTGGTGGTAATGGTCCTCTGGCAGCCGGGATCCACGTACCTCCAACTGTTCCCACACCTCATCAAAGGTAAGGGGGGAACTTGAATCCTCACGATCACTCCAGGTCCTGAGCCAAGTGTTGGCCGGCGCTCCCTCAAGGCAGTCCAAGAGGGCCATCAGGAACTGATCATCTTGAAGTTTTTGAGTCTTAACCCACAGTCTAAATTCCCGTTGGAACTGAGGCCAACGTCTGGGGTTCCCATTATACTTCGGTTGCTTGGCAACCTGACGAAGTCGCAATGAAGTAGGATTAAGAAGCGAATCCAGCCCAACACCGGCCGTAATGGCAGACACCTTTGCGGCATCATTCGCCACACCAGCTCCGGCGAGGGTCTGGGCGAGCAACAGCTGGGCTAATGCATTGGAATCAGCAGCAGGAGGGGCAGTACGGGAGGCAGTTCGCTTGGCATTCTGAGCCTCAGTCCTAGCCTTCGCCGTCCTACTCTGAGATCGAGAGATTGTAACCCTTTCCTTTAGCTTGGTCCTGCTGATCCTTGCGTCAGTGGTCTTAGAGTCCACCGAAGGAGCAATCGAAAAAATTTCTGTCGCCTCCTCCGACGGTTCTGTTGTTTGTTCCACCGATGATGCGCCCTCAGACCGCATGTGCGTCTTGAAAAGATCTTTAATTCCCAGCGTTTGAATGATGAGTTGCATTTGATCCTTGAGCAATTGGAGCTCAGTATCTCGCTGGAATCTGCAAGAGCAGTCGGCAGGACAGTACATACCGTGTCCTGAAGGGCCTGAGCAGGCTGTCGGACCGCTAATCTCAGTGGTCCGCAGCCAGGAGTCCACTTGGGGAGCTCCTTCAGCCCTAATTTCCAGGCTTGCCTGCCTGGCTGCCTCTAAAATTCCTTCCTCAACCGCGGCGGCTAGATCGTCGCGGATGGAAACAGGGGGATGAGGGGCGGAGGGCCCGGCAACAGGTGCCTTGGTCTTCTCCTTCGGGAAGGGGCTTGCCTCCCAGATCTGCAAAAAAATGGCAAAAGAGTCATCTTCTTGAGAACGCCACCACATCCTGGTATTAATTTCTTCCTGAAGTAGGAAAAAATATTCCATTAAAAAATCAGAGGCGATTCTTTCTTGTCCTATCAGCTTAGACGTGGCTAATAGACAAAGGGCCTCAAGCGCCTCAAGGTTACGGGTCACTTCTGAAGACAAATGGTTGTCCCATTGTGCCCAAGAGGCTGGTCGATTATAGGTAGGTACCTCACCTGGACCACCCATCTCAATGTCGTCAATGTCGGCGTCGATGGTCTCAAAATGTGGACATTGGTAGGGAGTATTGGTACCTGCCAGGTCCGTAAGCTCCACCGGAGCGTTGCCATCGGCGTAGGCTGGCAGATTCCAGCTACTTGATGGCCAATTTCGACTGGGATCTTGATGGTAATCTGGGCCTCCACAGCTGCTGATTTGTGCCCTTCTTGGGCAGCTTGGGCTTGCGCAAGGCATTCCTCTCAAGGCCTCGTTCGCACAGCACCACGGCAGCGTAATTGTTACGTCTCCAGGCGCGGCGGAGTCTACGGGGCCGTACTGGGGAGCTAACTGTGGTTGGGACACCAAAGGAACAACATTCAGGTAGCCTCTGCTACCATGAAAGTGCTGCCCTGGGTCGTTGATGGTGCCGGAGGGCTCGGGGCCGGCAAGACCAGTGGGGCAGGCACGCGAGGAGTCGACCTGAACGCTGCTATTTGGGGGTAGAACCGGAGACTCGAACACCAACGGAGGCGAGAGCAGCAACAACAGAAGCAAGATCCATGTTGAGTGTTATCCGGCAGAAAATCCCAGTCTATGAAGAAAATTGATGCGGATTATTCTAAATACATCTGAGTGTCCAAAACTGTCTGAAAAGATTTATATAAATCCAATTATGAAAAATGTTTGGCCGATCTGGCCCGCGAGCGCGCGTCAGCGGCGAATGGCGATTCCAGGTAAATGATCGGAACGCGGCGGATTTACGGAGAATGGACCGCGGAATCAGATCCGGCATATCAGAAATATATAGGTCTGATCCTGAGACTGAGCTGCGAGGCGGCGATTCCGCCGAAGCAAAGAAAATGACCAAAATGTAGCCAATCTGGACAGAATGTCTGAAAATCTGAGCAGATGGGGCTAGCCGCACTTACACTGTAATTTCTATCGGCGTCACATCCACAATTTTACTTACTCCTCTGCCCCCCTCACTGACCTAATCAAGAAAACTACTCCCTGGAGGTGGACCGCCAGAGAGGAAGAGTGTTTCCAGGAGTTGAAGAAGAAGATTGCCTCCTCAAACTGCCCGGGAGTACCCCACCCTGAGGGCGAGATAGTCCTGATCACTGATGCCAGTGATGTAGGGGGGGGTGGTACGATCTACCAATGGCAGGAGCTTAACCCCGCTGAACTAACCCACTGCCATTATCGTACTAGTGGACTGAACCGTGATGGTTCGTTGAAACATGACTATCCTACCAGTGATTGGCGACTGGTGCCACTGGGACACTGGAATTGGAAATGGAACCAAGCGCGTTCCAATTACAGCACCTATGACCAGGAACTCCTGGCCGGTATGTTGGTGCTTTCGTCACAATCCCGACTCCTGGGATCTAACCCTCTTGTCTGGCTGTGTGACCAGGAGCCTGTGCAGTCTTTTCAGAAGGGCCCACCACCAGAGAAAGCAAAGCTAAAACGGTGGTGGACTTACCTGAGCCAGTTCAGGCTGACAGTGCATCATATCCCCGGAATAAAGAATGAACTGTCTGACTATATATCGCGCAACAACTTCGATGCGCTTATAGGTGAGAGCTCTGAGGCGCTCGCCAGAGAGGCTTTCCAGCGTATGGATGTCCAGCTTGACCTGTCCATGCGCACTGCTGGAATCCTGGAGGGTTGGAGTCTAACCGACTATCAGTCAGAGTATAAAGAAATTCTCCAAACCCTCAGCACTGGTCTCGAACCCCGTGTCATTGACGGGCACCAGTGGTATAAAAACAATCAGTACCTCTTCTACGAGGACCGAATTGTGGTGCCTGAGGCACGACTGGATGGGTGCCTACAGTGGTCCCATCTCAGTTCTGGTCACACTGGCGCTAATCGCTCGGTGGACTTCTTCCGTGAGTGTTTCTACTCTAGTCTACCCCTGACTGAACTGAGGTTGCGTATGCAGACCATTGTGGATGCTTGTGGCTGTCATGCCAGCAAGCAGAGCGACAGTAGGGATAGGGGCCTGATCTCCAGCTTACCCATTTCATCCACGGCCTACCACGCTTCGGCGGCTATGATAGTTGCCTAGTGGTCACCTGTGGCCCCTCTCGCTTCACCCGTGTGTTCCCTTGCAATAAGAAAGTCACAGGTGAGCAGACTGTGAAAATGTTGGTCGAACAATGGTTCGAACCCTATGGAGCACCTAAGCAGGTACACTCTGATGAGGATGTACGCATCCGCAGTGACACTGGGTGGTACAAACGAGTGCTAAATGCCCTCAACGTGGAGGTAACCACAGGTGTGCCCTATACCTACACGTCTGACCCTCTCTGTGAGAGACAGAACCGTGTGGTGGAGCAAAACTTAAGAATCCTGATGAAACAGGAGCGTACCAAGGACTGGGTACGCCTAGTGCCCTGGGCAGTGCTGACCATGAACTCACAGCGGAGCTCCTCTACAGGTTTCACCTCCCACGAACTGTTCCATGGAGGACGACCTGCTTGGTTCTTCAAAACCCCCTTTCCTGAGGACTTCAAGAGCTCTGTGGGAGATTGGCTGGAACACAAGCAGTCTCTGGCTAACCAGGCTGGACTAACCTGAGACACATTCGTGACCGTGAACTGAGCCGACGGAACCGCCTACGGCGACCTGCCAGCTTCAAGGTTGGTGACCTTGTTTTGGTACACCATTCACGCCTACCCTCCTGGCCACGTAACTGCCTACTGGACCCTTATTTTGGACCCTATCGTATCATCAGGATAGATGGATCCAGGATCCATGTCAGGTGCAGTCCACGTCTAGGTGGTGAACTGCTGTGTGCACCTAAACAGTTGAGGCACTATCACTCCCCTGACGATTTGTCTTGGGATGAGTGGCTCCTGAGCAACAGTGAGGTCGAGCGTATAGACCTAGAGAACGCTGCCCGTCCGGAGGAGGCAGACGAACTCGAAAGGATGACTGCCGATGAGATGGCAGTCGATGGTTACTACGTTGTTGCAGGTATTGCGCGCCACGAGTATAAACAGGGCTGGAAATTCCTAACCCTGTGGGATGGCTATGGGCTATCTGAGGCGACCTGGGAACCTATGTCAGCCTTCATACAACCAGACGGGATTATCAACCCCTTCTTCTGCACCTACCTCATTGAGAACAACGAGGGGCAGCTCCTAACCCGTGCTGAGACTATGTCCGAGGGTAAAAATTCAAACTAATTTCCCTGTGTCAGTCTACTGACAGGTGCAGTGAGCACTCTTCTGCAGACGTGCCTGTGTATGGGTGTAAGAGTAGTTGTCACAGTTGCCCCGCATTGCATCGCAGGACAGGACCGTTAGCCCCCCGTGACAACCACTCCCTGGCCGAAGGCCATTGGTTTTTCACAGACTACTGCTTACTGAGCACTGCACTGACCCTGTCTATGCCCTGCAGACCCATGCCTATGGTTTCCAGCGTGGGCCAGGTGGCCGCTTATCAGGATTGCAGCCACCCAGCAAGTGTATGCCTTGTTGACCATGTGTTGCATGGGGACTGCCCTGATGTGATGACCTTGGGGAGCCAACGAAGAACGGTGGCTTACTACACCAGGGGGGAATGACAAGCAAGGTGTTATGAGGCAAGGTGTGTCTTCCCTCCTTGGGGACAAGTGAGCCCACAGTTAGGACCCCTGACTGGTCCAGACCCATGGGTTTCTACCCTTCCTTACAGGGTTTACCATACCCCTATGTGTGCTACGTATGTCTGTATGTGTCTCACTTCTCTCCCCGGCGTGGCTCCCGGAGACCGGGCTTCGCTGACGTCGGACCGAAGGTCCTAATCAGGTACTATTACCACTCCTATGGCGCCCAATTTCTGTGCTGGCGCCTATCCTTGGGGGAAGACGGCAAAAGCCCTACCTACTAGAGGGGAGGGGTGGCCAAGTGTGCTAAGGGCATACAAAACGCCCATTTTTGCTAAGGGCCAAAAGCTAACGCACTCCCCTGCCCACGAGGAAAAGCACGCGGGACAGGAGACACCACTACACTACACTCACTAACGGCAGCACCGGCCTTCGAAGGCAGGGTGAGCACTCATCACCTGCACTCAACTCTTGCCAGGCCTGCTGACCCTAACCCCTACACACGCTACTTGGTGTTGCTGTCAATGAGGTCTCGGGTCCTAATGACCCTCCTATGAAGAAGACAAGAGAACACAGCGCTGCTAAGCAACTGTGGCCTAACAGGGACGTCACAACACATTTCCCTGCTAGGGGTTGGAGGGAAGGGGTGCTCTTGTTCCCTGCACAGCGCGGATGTCGATGGAGTCGAACTGCCCTCGCCACTCCTGGCTGAGGCGCAGTCAATTGATTGTGTGATCAGCGCCCCTGTTTAGCTGGGGCAGAAAAATGGGATAGCTGCCGAAGGCAGCTGCTGCGTGCACCAATCACCCTGAACCTCTCCCAACTGTACAACAGAGGCCAATGAAGGGGTGTTTGCGGCTGAGGAACCAAGCCACACTCCACGTATTATACGCTTCTCAGTGTGACCTATAATACGCTGTCCTCAAACAACCCCTGTCAAGCAAGCAAGCGTTAAGAGACTCCTCAGGTTCTCTTAAAGAACGTACCGAGGAGCCCCTGGGTAACCTAAACAAGGTTTACCGTGCGCATTTCGCGTGGCCTACCCTTTAATGCATCGTGTGCACGCATGCAGGGAAGGGAGGCGGAACCAGGACCACAATGACTCCACCAGGAGGTGAGCTCCTCTTGGGCTAACCTACCTTACTCACCATGCATCGTGTGAATGCCGAAGTGAAGCGAACACAAAACAACCCTATTGCGAGTTTTCAACAAGCCTAAGCGTTTTAAGCAACCCTACTTTAACGCTACGGCTACACACGAGCAAACACTTTCTTTTCTCGCCTGTGAAGAGAGAACAAGAATGATTTGGGGTACAGGGAAAGCGTCACAGCGTGTGAATGCCTCAAATAGGCACATGCATCGCGAGCACAGCGCATATTCTAACCCTACGTGCGCTCCATTCGCATTGCATACCTTTCATTCCTGTTATGATCTGTGCAGAGCAAAGGAGATGAGCGCCCGAACCCCCAACGGACACAACGTTGACAATCCTAACGTTCTGACGAAGCACTCAACACGAAAGCAATGCATGCGTGTGAGATGACAGTGGCATACCCGAGAGGTGGGTTGTCCACCGGCTCTGTGGTGTGGGTTGAGTTTGAATACTTTTCTCTAAAGTTTATAAAAATTTTGATGCAATTGTGCAAAAATTTCCTTTAGAACTTTAAAAACTACGGCTCATACCTTCTTTTTCAAAAGCCGTTTACGCTTGCGCAACCTTGTTTTTGAAGTCCGCTTCCTTTGCGCTTGTCTGCGACTTTGAGATTGGTGTAAAAATGACGATTTCTCGCGTGATTTCGTCAATTTTTAGCGATTTGACTTGTTAAATCGCTACCCCTTTCGCTAAACCGCAGGAATCACTCCCTGTTGGTTACATTTTCTTTTTTTTTCAGCTCCTGGAGGTTTGTGTCCTCCATTGGGAGTATTGCTCCGCCCTGGCCCTTGGTCGGGACATTTACTAAAACGCTGTTTATACAGCGATTGCCGTCCGCATCAGAGCGTTCGACTGTACCCTAGTGGGCAAGCACATGTGCTCTAGGGAGACAGTCCTGGGTTCAAACTCCACAACCCCCAAAATTTTACCAAAAGTTTTCGTCGCACGCCGGCAACTTTTGAGGAATGCCCCATGGAAGCAACATCATTCACGGTACATTACACCGTTTTTCGAGGGTACCTACAGTGTGATAGGCTTCTATGAAATGATGAGGATGTTTTTGGTAAGTTTGATGCATTTTCTGAGGTAATTTTGGGAATATTTGAGCCTTTTTCCTTGGTCCTACTAGCTTAGCTAACTAGTACTCCAGGGGGGAGTAAGGAAAAGTCCCTGCCATGTCTTTCTTGGAGGGCTTGATCGAGGCCAAGCCCCCCTTAAAACCCTTTTGTTGATGCTAAGACTAACTTAAGTATTTTTATCTCTTTTTTGAACCCTAAAGTACACTTTCTCAAAGTAACTAGGGTTGTAACCCTAGCCCCCCCATGAAGTTCACCCCTGCCACTCAACTGAGCGGAGGTACCTTCCTTCATGGAGGATATACCGAAATAGAATAGGCATTTCATGCTTTAGGCCTTGGAGGTTAAGCCTAGTGGTCTCCCACCCCAAGACCCCTATACTCAATTGTTTCTACCACTTATTGTGGTTCTACTTTTTAACTGTTTCTGAATTCAGTTGCTTGGCCAAGTCATTTTCTGTGTTGGCCTGACATCTATGCCCCACATTCCTAACCAGCACCATTTCACCCAAAAGAGTGCACATGAAGTGCCTGAGGCTATCTTGGAGGCCACAGTCAGACCAGCTTTCATATAAAATCTTTTGTATTATCCATTTGTGATTGAATCTTTGTGTTTATACCTGCATTGTCTATCTGCAGCCCTTCTGTGTTACACTGGATTTCAAAACTATTCATTCATTCGATCCACATCCTGTTCTTGCTCTACTTGCTGCTTTGGTTTGGGTTTTCAACTTCAAAACCTGCAGGATTTCATCAAAATATCTAGGGCATTAATCAAGGACAAGGACATCTTATCTTATATCCCCACTTTCTTTACATATCCATCTTCCCCCACTCACATCGCACAACCACACCAAGCACTCACTGCACTGAACCGCACAAGAGAACCTGAATGTCGATGACTTTTCCTTTTAGGCTTCAACCCTCCTCTCACACTTCCTCTCCTTTTATGTCCTCCCTATCCGTTGCCTTGGTTTCTGAAACCAAGATAACACCGCTTCCTTCCCCTTCCCTTAATGCCACAACCAGTCTAGGTGGGGAGGTATTTCCTTTGAAAAAAGATTTTGTGGAGTTCTGGAGAAATGTAATAACAATAATATCATCCAATCTCTACCCACAAGAAGGGGTGAAAATCGGTGAAGATGGTTTTTTGCCCTGTGCGTTTCAGCCTGTATGAAACCCAAGGGAGCAGGGAGGAGGGTGCACTGCCACGCGACAAATAGGAATCAGCGCCACTAGTGCCAATGATGCAAAGGCTCTTACCTATGCCCTTTTGCCCGCTCTCCCCCCATCCAAGTGATGGTACTAGACTTGCACATTGAGAGATGAGCCCCTTGCATAGACGGGCCACATAGAGGCACACCCCCCCCACATGGAGGCACAAACCCTTGTGCAAAAGCGCATTGTGTGCCCTCTTCATGTTATGCCGCACCGAATACCCAGCCTCTGTGGTATTGGGGGCATTGCTTTGGTTAGTACCAGCTACTTGGGATGCTTTCCTGTATGAGGGACAGTGGATATCTTCATTTTCATATAGGCCCCTAGGCCCACATGCAGAGGGCTTCTACCTATGGAGGGCTTTTGCCTTTGTGTGCCGGGCGGCTGCATATCATATTGAAACTCCACTAGGGCTCTTGCATACCTCACCTTACCACAACAAAGGCATAGCAAGAAAATTCAGTGCATGGTCACCATCAAGATAGTGGCTATGTTTGTAACCACTGTCCCAAATAGCTTATGGTACACACCAAGCGTGCAACTTGGCACACTACCAACCACCATGCATGAAATTTCCTTAGACCCATTGCTCCTCCTCAATTCCTTTTCCTGCCCTTTTGTTGCCCTCACCACAAATGACTTTGGCTGACACCCCCTTAAGAAACTCGACCAATCGCTGTCTACTGAGTGTGTGTGCACCATGCCCAAGGGGGCTTGTGCCTCCATGTAGAGGGCTTCTGCCTCCATGCAGGGGCTTGTGCCTCCATGCCAACGGCTTTGTGCCTTCTTGCAAAGGGTCTGTGCCGGCAGGTTCAGGGCTTGTGCCCGGATGCACCATGCAAGTGGATTATGTGCTCTTGTAATGAGGTGGAAATTGTAAGTCGTGTACAAAAAAACCGTCTAGTCGTGTAAATTTTTTTTTGCGAAAAAATGCGTGTAATTTTTGTTTTTTGCTGTAAGTTGTGTGAATTATAAAAAAAATTGAATTTTTTTATTTTTGCGGTAAGGGAGTGTAATTTTTTTTATTTTTGCTGTAACTCGTGTAAATGATAAAAAAAAATTGAAAAATTGAAAGAAATGCAACCTTTGCAATACATGCGCAATATGTACAGCTGCCGGTTCCGTATGGCACCCCACAGCGACCTTAACGATGGGACGCCGGGTCCACAAAGCACATAGTACTCTGCATGGCCACCAATTAGTTGGGACTCGGCCAATATAACATAGTTTCACATGGAGTCATTGGCACTAGACACAAGAATCAGGCCAAAGAAAAGAGTCCTGACCAGGGCCATGGCAGGATTGTGTATAAAGTCCGATGTCTGGTGTGGCATGTTGTTTTTCCACTGTATACAACAAGATGTGTGATATGTCTGATATAGATCTGATGCTTGGAGGAAGGGGGGGGGGTTGGTCTCCAAATGGATGTGCAAAAAGTTGATGACCCCACCCCATAGGTCCCCAAAGGTCACCATAGGGGCCGATAGGTCCCCATAGGTGCCAATGGGCCCCCAAATGTCTCCATAGATGCCAATGAGTCCCCATAGGCCCCCATAGGTGGCAACAGGTGCCCATAGGACCCCATAGGCCCCCATAGGTGCCCATAGGCCCCCAGAGGTCCCCATAGGTGCCAATGGGTCCCCAAATGTCCCCATAGATGCCAATGAGTCCCCATAGGCCCCCATAGGTCCCCACAGGCCCTGATAGGTCCCCACAGGCCCCCATAGGTCCATAGGGCGCTTCAACGGCCCGCACAGCACGATGAGCACCTCGAAGAGGGGAGAGGAACGACCATTTTTGAGCTGCCGAGGCTGGAAAACTACATAAGCAGGTTGTGCCCTAGGCCCTTGGGGAGCCCCCCCCCCCCCCGACACCCAAATAGGGTGAAAAACACATAAAGAGGGGCTAAAACATGCTTTATATAGGATTTTTGATCATTTTGGATGGTAAGAATATAACAAAAATCAGTTTTGGAAAATTCCATTTTTGAGCTGCCGAGGCTGGTAAACTACATAAGCAGGTTGTGCCCTAGACCCCTTGGGAGCCCCCCCCCCCCAACACCCAAATAGGGTGAAAACACATAAAGAGGGGCTAAAACATGCTTTACATAGCATATTTCATCATTGTGAGTGGTCACAATATCAAAAATGTTTTTTTGCAAAAATTTCCATTTTTGACCTGTAGAGGGTGGAAAACTGCTTTGGCAATTTGTGCACACACCAAATGCCATTGAACCACCTACAAACAGCAATTTCGAAGCTTTTGGGGGGCCCATGGCACGGGCTACATAGGCCTAGCGGCCACTACGTGGCCACAGGTGGGCGCATCGCCTACATGCATGCATTTTCAGTAGAATTGGTAATTGCTTCTTTGCGGTAAGGTTGTGTAATTTTTTTATTTTTGCGGTAAACGCGTGTACGAAAAAATCGTCCAGTCGTGTAATTTTTTTATTTTTGCTGTAAGTCGTGTAATTTTTTTTTCGCTGTAAATGCGCGTACCAAAAGAACCGTCAGGTCGTGTAATTTTTTTTTTTTTGCTGTAAGTTGTGTAAGCCGGCTTACACGACTTACAGCAAAAAAAAAAATTACACGACCTGACGGTTTTTTTGTTACGCGCATTTACAGCGGAAAAAAAAAATTACACGAATTACAACATACACTGCAGTGAGTCCTGTGCCCTCATGGTGGATCTCCCAACACGCCCTTGTACCAATAAGAGGCACACTCAGCACTAGATGCCTGGCATCTAGGGCACTTGGGCACCCACCATTTGCTCATGCTGCTGCCAGGTGCGGGGATGGGGCCACTGTCCAGATGGTGCCACTTCTTGGCAATGGAGAGGCTGAGTGTGGTATCTGATGAGTACTGGTTGGCATTGTGTCTCACGCAAGGCTGGACCTCCCCATCAGAAAAGGTGCCTTGTGGTCGCGGGAGGTGCCTGCCCTCAAGGTAAGAGAGGAAGGATGGTGGGGAATGTATGGCTGGTTCAGCATGTACAACTGGGACCGGTGGAAATGGCCAGTTTCAGCATCAGATAATATGGGGAGGGGGGAGGGGGCCAGGCCACAAAAATTGCGCTTTAATTTTGTTTTGAGCTGGACTTGGGGTATGGGCAGTGGCCTGACATGGGCGGTGGTGGCGGCGGGGGGGGGGGGGGGGCGTTGTGAAGAAGTCCGGGAAGGGGGTGATATGTGATGGCCGCGGGTGCTGCGTGCGGGGCTGAAAAATGCTGCAGTGGGGCCTGCAGGCCAGAAGACTTGGAATGATGGACAATGCCGTCGCTGAGGCCCTTTGGTCTGCAGCACACCTGGTACCAGGGCGGTCCTTAATGGAAAAAAAAAAGTGTTCCGGAACCAGTTTTCCCAAAAAAGCCCGCGGGCACTCCATGTGCTCAACCATGGTTGGTGGCGGTTGGCGGTTGGCGGTTGGCGGTTGGCAGTTGGCAACTGGCGGTTGGTGGCGGTTGGTGGTGGTTGGCGGCGGTTGGTGGTTGGTGATTGGTGGTTGGTGGCGGTTGGCAGTTGGCGGTTGGTCGCCGCTGGCGGTTGGCGGCGGTTGGTGGCTGGCGGTTGGTGGCGGTTGGTGGTTGGCGGTTGGTGGCTGGCGGTTGGTGGTTGATGGGAGTTGGCGGTTGGCGGTTGGTGGTCCCTTGGGGCGGTCCTTAAGGGCGGTCCTTAGCAAAAAAAAAAAAATCTGGTCCCTTAAGGACCGCCCTGCCTGGTACTTACCCCTGCCATGGCAGGTGTTGGGAACCGGTGTTGGGCAATTGCGGATATTTACGCACAAACACAGACATACCCATGTGCACACACACTTTGTGAGGGAAACCAGAGACCGAAACACCCTGTGTGGATACCAGACCGAAATCACACAGAAAGGCACAGCAACACACTGGCCTCCACACACCTTGTCAGGCCAATAGAATCAAAACGGCGTTGAAGCAAACACACACACACACACACTCAGGGAGAGGGGTGCACGCACATAACAGCGGGGGTGCACACACAGGCTTGCAGCACATACTGTGGGGATAACCATTCAATCATTCTAGCCACGTGTGATGGACAGGCACGCATGACATTTTGTGGTAGGCCACCAGTGACGAAAATTTCCTGCAAGTGCCTTTAGTGCTAATCAAAATAATGGTCCCTGTTAATTGAGTTAGTTGACCCCCCCCCCCCATCTTTCTTTCGGCCAAGCGCTGCAAAACCCACCCCCCGAAGCGGGGCCCATGTGAGCCATTCTTTCTCACCAATGTCCCGCCCTACTGAAGGGAAGAGGTTCCAAAAGAGGTGCACCTGACACAGGGCACAGGGCAAAAGGTGTCCTGGACAAGTGCCACTTGCATTTGGGTGATGTCAAGACAAAGACCTGGATGTGCATATGACTGGCGGTTGGCGGTGGTTGGCGGTTGGCGGTTGGTGGTGGTTGGTGGTTGGTGGTGGTTGGTGCCGGTTGCGGTTGGTGGTTGGTGGTTGGTGGCGGTTGACGGTAGACGGTTGGTTGCTGTTGGCGGTTGGCGGTTGGCAGTTGGCAGTTGGCGGTTGGTGGTCCCTGGGGGCTGTCCTTAAGGGCTGTCCTTCACAGAAATTATTGGGCTTGGCAGACACAAATGCTGCGCGCAAGCCCTAGCCCCTCGCTCCTTGTCTTTCCCCAATTTCCCTGCACAAGGACCCACGACCCTGAGTGCGATGTACGGGGGGGGGGGGTAAATGATACCAATGGCGGGTGGGTATCAAAAATGGTCCAGCGCTCGCCCAACGGGTGATGGACCATCTCCTCAAAGGCCTCAGTTGTGCCGATGTGGACATCGATGGAATGAGCCTTGGGCCCACATCATTGTGACTTTACGTTCTGGACCACAAAACATGTCCTCAAGTCCCCAAAATGACAGTAACACGGGGTCGTCATGCTTCAGACAGGGCTGTTCTCGCGCAGGCGGCGGCGGGCAGGCGGGCGGGGGGAGGGGGTGGCCCTAAAAGCTCAGCCTCTGTCTCGGTTGGTATCTGCGGGCATACACACGGTTTGGGTTCTCAGGGGAAACTTGCCCCCGTTGTTTCCTGCCAACAGACTTTTTGGGTATCTTAACGGCTGAATCACAGGGGATAAAGACATAAACGCACCTGCGCCCACATCGTGGTGGTGGGTGGTCCCCCCCTGCCCCCCCCCCCCCCCGATGACAGCCGAAGCGCAAGCGAGAGATCGCTGGATCGATTCCCGGAGCATACCAAACCCTGAAGGAGCGAACTGCGGCATGGGCAGACCCCATGTGCCGGTCATCGCCAGGGGAGAGAGGTAGCTCCGGGGATGGAGCTTCGTTGCACTCCCATGCCTTAGGCCTTCAGACGGTGGCGCCACGGGCCGGGTGCTGACCAAACCAAACCAAACCAAACCAAACCAAACCAAACCCCCGATGACGGTTGTGATTACGATTCCCCCGTCTGGCTGATGACGACGATGGGGATGACGCCCTTTTGTACCGTCGTCACTACTATACCCACCCCCGCCACATGCAGAGAGCTTGTGCCTGTGGCTCTTCTGCCTCTGCACCGGGCGGCCGCAAAGCACATCGAAATCCCCCAGCGCTCTCGCATACCCTCCCTTACCACAGCAAAGGGCATTGTCCACTTGGTGGTGGTGGGGGTGAGGGGATGGGGCCTTGACGGGGGGAAATCGTCCCGGCTGCAGGGTCCAAGGCACTGCCCGTCCCCATCCGTCCGGCAGGCGTCGGCGCAGACCGGCAGGGGCCACAGGGCGGGTGTACAGCGATTCGGGGCAACGCGCGGGACACGGGTCGCCCCGGCGTGACGAAGCGAAGGGAAGGCCAGGGATGTGCATATCCACACGGGGGGGGGGGGGGGGATCTGGCGGGCCGAACCAGCCCCCCACCCAAAACCAAAAACAATTCCTCTCGGGAAAAGTAGAATTTTGAATAGAGCCAAAAAGGAGAGGCCCACTTTAGGTACACAAACTTTTTTTTTGCCCTCATACCCCCCCCCCCCCTGTCCAGTAGCCCGAACACGAAGCACAACCCCAGGGAAGGCCTGTCTCGGAGCACTGCGATACACTCACGCCCGTCGACGCAGACACATGCCCCGGAAGGCTTCGGCTGCGCGCAGGTTTGTGTGGCCACTGCACTGAGACGCCGCCTGCCGCCTGCTGGCAGAAGGATTGGGGGGGGGGGGGGGATGTACTACATAGAAGAGAGGGGGGGGGGTCTGGAACCCAAACATTGGTGTACCAAAAATAGCCCAAAACCATATTTCCTTTCGTAAGTTTCACCTTTTCCCATTAAGAAATCCCTAACCCTGACCCTAACCCGGTGGGGAGGGGGTCCAGGGGGGGGTAGCCCCCTTCCTCCTGCGGTTATCAGCCGTTCTAATTCCCTGTGCTACCCTCTCAAGGCTTGAAGGGAGGTTCAGACAGACACACCGGCGCTGTTGGTGACTGTGGCAGACAGTCCTCAGTGTAAAAATTGCTTTTTTCGCACTGTGGTCACTTTTGTCTGGAGGGGGAGGAAGGGGGTTTGGGGGGGGGGGGAGGCCTGGTTTGCAATTCTCCGAAATCCGCCCTTTGGGGGCGGGGGGGGGGGGGGGCTAATTGGTCTTCGGTGGGCCATCAGGGACGCCCTCCAGCAAGTCCCTGGGCTCCTCTTCGCTGAAATTGAACCGGGTGAACTCCGCCGCGTTGCTCATGTTGGGGCTGAGTTGGTACAGGTCCGTGACGTAGTCCACCATCGCCGGGTGCCGGTCGAACATGTGGATGATGCGCGGGATGCGGCCGTCGAGGTGCCGCAGAGGGAACTCCCGGGACATGTTGGCCCCTCTGCAGCGGTCGGGGCGGAGGCGGTGCATGCGCGCGTGCCCTTTGGCGGGTCCGTGCCCCATGCCCCATGCCGCATGCGCATGCCCCGGGACGTGTGGCGTGGGTGTCTTGATTTTTCCTTCACTGTACCCCCGAAGGAACGCTGGGCTATTGCACGTGTGCAAAAGTGGCAGGCAGTACAAAGCGCAGGAAGAAACGTGGCTCGTCAGTGGCCTACAAGCCCACCGGCACCTTTCTGTCACAGAAGATGAGGCACGACGATGCCCGTGTGTGTGTGTGTGTGTGTGTGTGGCATAACCCGTAAATGCCCCCCCCCCCCCCCCCCCAGCCCTGTAACTTGGGGGGATTGGAGGACAAGTAAGGACCACACCCCCTATTTCAAGGGTGGGGAACACAAATAAACACCTTTGAGAAGGTTTCTGGATGCTCAGGGTGGAGCATTTGGCCTCATCCAAGGTGTGGCTAGGGCTAAAAATAGGGTATGCGTTCACCAAAAATTGGGTCACCCATGACATCACCAAAGTAGCAAAATATGCAAGTTTGGCCCAAAAAATGG